>CM045759.1:205160987-205501649 GCA_025200525.1 Camellia lanceoleosa
AGTAGAGTTTTATTGTTATAATTAAATAAGAGTTTAACCAATAGAATGCTTTTTATTATTTAAAAATCAAAGAATCAAAAATTTTAGTTTGAGGGTTTAGAGCTTCTACAACCCTTATCATTAGAAAGACCCTTTTCCTTATATATGTAGATTGTTGGTGTGAGAAAAAAAACTCAAACAAATGAGCTTGCGCTTGCATACAAATATTTTTTTTTCGAAAAAGTTTGATTACAAATTAATCATAAAATTGAAACAAGTGATAGGATGGAAATATGAGCTGCATCACATGTGACTCAAATTAAGATGCAATTTCTTTTCTTTTCTTTTTTGTTTTGAATAAAAAAAAATTAAGATGCAATTTCAAATTCCTAAAAAAAATAATGTACCAAATTAAGATGTAATTTCAATTCAATTTAAATATATATATAGTTAATATGGAAGTATAGATATGACTTGTTAGTATAAACAAGATGTGTGGGACTCATGCATAGTGATGATTATTTTCTCTTGTGTTATTTATTCTACTTCTGTATTTCTCATCTCGCCTTATATAAGTTTTTCGTCTCGATGAGAAGGTGGCGCAAGAGTGAATTATACTCTTTCTACCTTATTCTTCACACCTTGATTATATTTATTATATATAAATAAAAGTATTAGTAACTTTTCTCACTAAACAATTCATTCAATTAATATGAAAAAAATAATCTTACTTTACTTCCAAAAATTAGACGTTTCCTAATATTTTAATGTAACTCATATATGAACATATCAAATCTTTGCCTTTCGAAAAGGCCAGGCCAAGGCCAAGAGACAGTCCCAGTCCACATGGTCAAAAAAGGGATTAAAAAACACCTACTCACCTACTAGGCACATTCAAGGTTCAATGATTCATGCTCCAATCCCATGAATCATAATCACCATCAATAGTGATCAACTTTACCTTAATATTTTTTTTTTTTTTTTTTTTTTTTTTTTTTTTTTTGAATAAAGTCAAGAGTCATTATAGGCGGGATTTTTTTTTTTTTTTTTTTTTTTCTACTTTTATAAAGCGAGCGTTCTATTTTCCAAGAAAAAATGGTAAAGAAAAATATAATTCATGTTTGACTTGTGATTAATAATCAGAAAATGTCATCGCCTTTAAAAATAAAATATTATAGAGTTTTTTTCAAATATATATATATATATATATTTACAGACCTTTTTGTCTATATCATATGCATCATCTATAAAAACTAAGTTTGATATTAAGGTTCCATTTAGAAATAAATTATTTTAATAATTTTTTAATTTTTTATGAAAATATGTACTAGAAAATTTTAAAAAATGATATGATAATCTATAATGACTTTTTAACTAAAATACTCAAACGAGGCCTAATATACCTAAATACCTAACAGAAATATTGGTTGAAGAGGGGCCACAGAGAATGGGAGCCTCTCAATTGAATTGAAAAGTAATAGAAACATTAATTGGAAACTCCACTGGATTGGAGGACGGTCGGCAGCTACGTGCACTTTTTCATGGGGTCCCACCTCCGCTCAGGTGGGGCCCACTCCGGACTAAACTTCTACAGAACCGTTACAGAACTTGAAAGTGCTTGGCTCGAAAGGGCTCGAAAGTGTCTTACCTTCTTCTTCCTTTCTTCTTCACACAGCAATGTTACCATTGGGAGCAATGCTTTGAACAATGTTTTTTTATAGTAATTGTTTTGTTTATCATTTGGGAGCAAAATCATCATCAACAAACATTTATTCACCTTTAGATCAAAATCATCTTTACCTTTAGATCTGGATCAAAATCATCTTCATCAGCAACAAATATTTTTTTTTCCCCTTCATCTTGAATCCAAATCCAAAAAATAAAAAAAAAAGTAGAGAAAAAAAAACAGAGGCCCCCTTTAGATCCATCTTGAATCTAGATCAATTTTTTTTTTCCCCTTTAGATCCAAAATCAAATCAACTAGAAAAAAAAAAAAAAAAAAAAAAAGTAGAGAAAGCAGAGGCAGAGACTTTGAACATCATCATCATCGTCATCTTCATCAGCAAAATGAGGCAGAGACTTTGAACATAATCAGCAGAGGCAAAGACTTTGAACATCATCATCATCTTCAACATCATCGTCATCTTCATCAACAAAATCTGGGGTGACCCTCTTCCCTCTTCCTTCTCTCTTTTCCTTTTCATTCTCTCTGTCTCTTCCTTCGTCCCTCTCCCTCTCCCTCTCACACTGTGTCTGCTTCAGGAAAAAAAGAGAAAAAAAAAATATAAAATGGCATCGTTTTATAAATTCGAGCCAATCTCGAGCCAAGACTTTCAAGCAACGAAGTATTTTCCAAACTTCTATGTGGCCAATTCTTCCTCAACTACTCAAGCAACCCTAGAGTCTTTATTTAGCAAAATGTTATAAGAGTATCTTCGACGGTGTAGACACCCCATTTTTGACCGTCCTCAAGACTTGGACGTCACCGTTGGAACACTCGGTGATTATCTACGTTTGTGTTCGTTTGGAGTTCCCGGAGTTCTCGGCATGCGCCCCGCCTCGGGATCTCGAACTCGACCGATTGTGTTTGGTTTTGCACCAAACACTTGTGTTTACCATGAAAGGCGGGAATGCCTTATGAGGCATCCCTACACACCATTTGGGGCTAGAGGCCACCATTTGGTCAAGCTTCTATCGGCACTTTATTGTGCCGACCAAGACTCTTTGTGCCGACCCAAGCCTCTTTTTTCCAAAATGGTACTCTTTGCCGGCCGAGCACTGTACACTTGCTTTATCAGATATTTTCTTGCAGCTGTAAAGTTTTTTGCTCCCCTCCATACACGTGTATGGAGGGATGAGCCCTTGGCTTGCTTAGTGGCTAAGTATTCCTTGCCTATAAGAAGAGAGCTCTTCCTCTTGGCTCAAGGTTAGCATTTTTGAAGGCAAAACCAGAGCTTATATCTATATATCTGTGTGATATATCTTCTCTCTCTATATTCTCCCTCTTTCTCCTCTTGTGTGTGTGATTTTAGGCCAAAAAGTGTGATTTTACCTTACTTTTGCACCATTACACACACCTTTACACCTTAGCTCGAGATTGAGAGACTTGGGAGGTTGATTGCTGTGGTTTTGAGCTGGTTTTGATCACTAGAGAGTGGCTGGAACCTTTGTTCTTCAAGGGTAAACACTTTACTTTAGATTCCCCCTTCTTGCAACTAGTTTCTACCCATCTTGCTTTGTGTTTTGAGCTTTGTATATAACTGAAAAAACTCTTGTTTTTACTTGCTCTAGAACATTGATTAAGGTCACCTTTTGATTTGAGTGAAAACTCACCTTCTTAGGCTTTGCTTTGGCCATTTTAGCCCTCTTTTCTTAAGGCTTTGTTTACTTGGTGATTTGGTCTTCTCACCACTGAAAACCCTTTGTTTACTTGGTGATTTGGTCTTCTCACCACTGAAAACCCTTTGTTTACTTGGTGATTTGGTCTTCTCACCACTGAAAACCAGTGGGTTTTCAGTGGTGAGGAAGGTGGTTCCAAGTCTCATATAGGGGAGAGACACCCCTCTCCCCTTTGTCCCTTGTTTGCCTTCTTTTTTGACCTAAAAAGTAGCATGTGTGCATGGTCGGTTTTGGCTTCATTTCAGAGTTGTTTTGAGTGTTTTGGAACATGTTTGATCTCTGTTTTAGGTTAGATTTATAGCCTTTAACATGTATCTCATGCTTGCTTTGTAATGTCCCCTTATGCTTAAAAGAATGCCATGCATTCGAGCCATGTTCATTGCATATTGTAGCTTGGTTCCATGAGGGTATTAGCATCATATTACCATGAATGAGGGTTGTGAGGCATTGATTTAGTCATGTATAGCATGCTTGGTTTGGTTGTCTTGTATTTTTGGCTTGTAGGCCTTGCTTGTATGAAGCTCTAGCATGCATACTTGCTTATTCTTGGTCTCATTTGAGCTTTCTTTGTGTGTTTTAGGCCATGTTTGATCTCTGTTTTAGGTTGGATTTGTAGCCTTTAACATGCCTTTCATGCTAGCTTAGTAATGCTTTACTTTGCTTACAAATGTGCCATGTGTTTAGCCTCATATGCCTCCATGTTTTAGCCTAATATCTTGAGGATGTTGGTCTTGTTTTGTCACGTATAAGGGCTGTGAGCCACTGATTTTGCCATGAATAGTGTGCTTGACATGGTCGTTTTGTACTTTAGGCTTGTAAGCCTTGTATGTTTTGGCTCCTAGCATGCTTAACTCGTCTTGATCCTATGATTTGGCATCATCTAGGGTCATTTTTTAGTCCATAAATCATGCTTGTATATATGCATGTGTAGCCTATTTCATGCCATAAAGGTGTGCTCTTGTATGTTTAGGAATGAGCACTGTGCATGCTTCCATGTTTGACGCATTTTTGGGGCTGCTCTATATGGGGCTTGGGTGTCATTTCACATGCTAAAAGTCTATTTTTGGTTGTTAGATGCATGCCATGAGTGGTTGTGTAAGTGGTGTCAAGTTACTCTCTTTGGTGCCTTAGACTTAGGTCCATTGACTAGCATGCTTGTGTAGCATTTTAATCATGTTTTGAGGCACATTTTGCCACTGTTTTAGAGGAGTTTGAGGGCTGCCTCATTGTGTTTGGTCCACCATTGTATGCTCATTTCATGGTTGTTGCATGTTTGGTCAATGAAGCCTTGAGCACATGCTAGTTCTATGCTTAATTGGTCTCTCTTTGCGTGACTTTTCTTTTATGCCTTGCATATTCTAGCATTTTGCATGCCTATTGCGATAGCATCTTAAATTGCCATGTTGCATTGTTGATGCATGTTTGCATAAGTTGCATTTCATCACTTGGTTTGGGGTGTCAAACCAAGTATGGGAAATGAGGGATGTTTGTACTTCAAGTGACAAAGCACACCTCAATTTCCATGTCACTAAGGCCCTTGATATTGGCATGATAGGGACTTAGTTAGCATTTTTGTGTTGCATGCATTTTCATATCAAAATGCAACCTTGGTTCTTAGGGTTATCATGCATCAAGATGCACTAGTGGTGGCCCAAGAACCAAGGGTCTTGCCTCCTTGAGTCCCCAAGCATGATAGGAGGCAATGACCATGCTTACATGCCCCCCCCAAAAACCCATGCCATGCATTCTTTGTCTTCTTCTTCTTTGTCAAAGCCTGTCTGCTGAGAATTTGCGGTCGGCAGCATATTGTGCCGACCGGCACTATTTTTGTGCCGATAAACCCCACATGCAGCCGGTGGTCAATTGCAGCAACCGGTGATCACTTCCCCCAGCCGGTGGGTTATTGCAGATCATTTAGAAGGTGTCCTGAAGCTTTGGGAATTTTTGGAGGCGAGGCGATAAAAGCGGCAATGCCATGACACGGGTTTTCCCAGAAGTCGGATCGAGCATGCATCATTCAAGACGCTTCCGGCTGAGGCCCCTTTTCTTTCATTTATTTGCTTTAATTTTAATAGTTAGAATTTTGTAATATTTAATTTATTCGTTTATTCTCTTGGGACTGTATTATTATTTTGGTCCCTCCGAGTGAGGGCGCAATTGTAATAAGTGTGGGTGAGTGGATGTATGTCTTCCAACCCCCACTTCTTTCTATCCCTTTTATTTACCTGTTTATGATGGTAGATTAGGGCATATTTAAATTAGCATACCTTATGCAATGCATGCGTGCATCCATGCATTTGTTTACATGCATCGGGCTCGGTACATCATACAAACTGCATTGTATTTCCAAATCCAGATTGAATACGTGTTATTTGTAGCATTCCACATGCCATGTCTAGGATAGCCGAGCCTGTCTAGATTGCACCTTTTCTTGTGTTGCACTAGTCACTTAACATAAACTAGGTCATGCATGTTATGCTAACTGGTTTCTTGTTTTGGCACGGAGTACAATGTAAGTTTTATGTTTTAGCATGTCGCATGCGTGTGAATGTTAACATGACAGTATGTCTACCATGCGGCTAAGTGCTTATGTGATAAACTGTCTGAATGCCTGTGGGTGGAGGTTGGATTGCTTGAGTTGGAACAACTCATTGAAATCCGTATTTTAGCCTACTTGCGAGTAGCAAAGAAAAGCGACACGTTTTTGAGGCAAAAGCGGATATGCAATGTTTATTTCCAAGTTAGGCGATCTAGTCTATACTTTTGTGTTGTGCGCATCACATAGTAATTCTAGGTTAATAACGGAATAAGAACGCATATAAAGTTTTCAAAATTGGATATCACGGTTAGTAGAGGCGGTCTTGGACCGGCGAAAGGGGTGCTCATAGTGACCTTCCCGATCGTACCCAAGCTCCCAAGCCAAGACCACTTTGGTGATGGCGGACATGTGGCCTTGACCGAGTCGTGGTTTCCTAAATTTCCCATTTTAAAATATTTAGGTGGCGACTCATGTCTCGCAAAGCGATCCATGTTTGGCACTACTTTTCAAAAAATCTGTTTTCTCAAACGATTTGCCGAATTTGGACTCTTTGGTTCAGATTTAGAACCGCGACACAAATCGAGTCCGAACTATAGCGAAGCCCCACGGGCGCGTCTACAGTTTCTGGCGACTCTGCTGGGGACTTTAGAGAGCTTGACTCGAACTCGTGACATCCTGTTTTGATTTCATTTATGTGTCTCTTTGCATTGCATGTGCATTGGTGCGCCTAGGACACCGTGTTGGCCATCTGCTATTCCTGAGCGGTTTGCTGGAGGCTTGTCTTGTCAAGGCATGACCATAAGGTTGACCGGTTGCGGGCTCTGCCAGTATGGGAACACAAACCCCGGTTTTTACCGAGGCACCCTCTTCGACCATTCGACCTAGTGCATATTCGGAATCCATAGTGACCATTCCAAACTAGGACAGGTTGCTTACCCGATTTTAGGTTATTTGAAACCGCTGCGTGCGTAGTGAAACCCTAGTTCCTGACAAAATAGGACAAGGAAACCCTACCCCAACATAGGGGTGTTTTGGCTCTCTTTACTTGCTATGTGCTTTTTAAGTGTATCTCTACAGGAACACACATGTCAGTTTGCAAGATTGGGTATCGAACCGAGGGCACCGTGCTGATTTTGGGGAATCGATTGTCTATGGGTACAAGATTCAAACTTAGGGCAATGATTGAAAGCGGTGGTCAATATTTGGGGAACAAGTACCAAGTTCGTGTTATCCAACCGTGTGTTGTTTATTTTATCTTTGTTATCTTTGTCGATTTTACGCTTATTTATACGCTTTATTTATCTTTTTATTAGGTAGTTGAGCACGATTGCTACCAACCCGATAGATATCCCCAAGCACCTGGGTCGAGGGTCGACTCCTTCGATCGAGGATCGATGAGCGGACAACTAGTGTACTACTCGCTACCCGGTTACTAAGCGGAAGTCAATAAGGCGAGAGGACATCGATTACAATCAATTGAGAGAGCTTTATCTACCCCACGTGTTCGATAGGGATCGAGGATTACGTGTCACCTGTGAGAGGAATATATACGATAATTCAATCGAGCGAGAATAGTATGGCTAGTGTGGAAGAGATAGTGCGTCATCTTCACGAGATCATGAAAGCAATGCAAAGAGGATGCGTCCGTCGGCGATTCGCCCGAACAACGAGCCACAGTTGTGAGGAAGCGGCGAAGACAATTGCGAGCTAGAAACGACAAGCGAACATCTGCCGCATCAAGTTCCTCACAGGAGCTCCTAATGTCGGGAGGCGGCCAATGCTCGAGGCGTCTGAGCGCCCACAGGACCACCCCCACCTCCGACCCTACCTCAAATTCAACCTCAGCTATCAAAAACACCCACCAACCTACCGGACTCTCCCTTTGAGTTCGAGACTGACCCCACTGCATTAAAATTGAGCAAGCTTGAAAAGTTGTTCAAAAGGTCCCAAGGGGTCAAGACTATCCCCGACATTGAAGATGGTTACCTTGTGGCCTTTGTGTGTTGCCCGACATATTCAAAATGCCTCATATTGATCGATTTGATGGGTCTGGGGACCCCATGGTACACTTAAGGCTGTTTTCGGACGTTCTAAGGCCAATGGGCCTTAGTAGGCTCCAGAAGTTGTCTCTATTTGGTCGGACCCTGTCAGGTGTGGCATCCGCAGGGTATGCTAAGCTAGATGATGACGTTAAGAGAAATTGGGACGAAATGGCTGAGGCCTTCATCGCGCAGTACTCATATAACACACAGATTGAGATCACTACCCGTGATCTCGAGACAACTAGGCAAGAACCTAAGGAGAGTTTCTCAGAGTTTGTAACCAGATGGAGGGCCAAGGCTTCAATGATGACCTTAAGGCCTACGGACAAAGACCAGATTCGGATGATTGTGCGCAATCTACAGCCGAAGTTGATGCAAAAGATGATAGTAGTCCCCTTTCCTACTTTTTCTGACCTACATGAAATGGGGGTGCAGATTGAAGACGCATGAAACAAAATTTGGATTGATAATGATTGGGAGCAACCCCGAAGGACCTTCAACCGCAACACTAATGCAGGCCCGAGTGGTACATCTGCTACGAGAGCCTCCGAAGTGAGTATGGTCACCACTAACCCCCCACAAAGAAATACGGCAGCTTCGCCATTCTCCGGTGCGTCCGGAAGCAACCCGCAAACAACCAAATACCTACCCAGGAACACCAGAACTTTCGCTCCACTCTATATGCCCCTATCCAAAGCTCTGGGGGTGTTGATCAAGAAAGGGCACCTGAAGCCCCTGGAGCCGCGGCCCCTACCAGAAAAACTCCCTCCTACCCATAACCCGGCCAAATATTGTGCATTTCACCAACAGCACGGTCACGACACCGATCAGTGCTTCCGGTTACGTCATGAGATTCAAGATCTCATTGATAACGGGGTGATTTTGCCTCCCGAGAAGCCCAATGTCACTACAAATCCCCTCCCTGCACATAACCAAGCTCCACCACCTAAAAGACTTAATTTCATCCATACTGGGGCCGTGTCTTATGACCCTAGTATCTATATCACACCCACCCACTTGCCTAAACCAGAGGTGTTCCTCCCCGATTGCACCGACTTGTGCATGATGGACATCTCCGTAACCCAACCTAAGCCAGCGGTGGTGACCACCGAGAACAGGAGAGAAGAGACCCCGAAGGGGAAAAGGGTTGTTGAATCAGAGTTTGCGGAATCTGGGAGTTACAGTGGGAAGACATACAGTCCGAGTGACTACATTTCGTTGATAGGCCAAGATAGGCCCAGGATAGAATTGCCAACAGGGGGAGACTTGTGTATGATCCAAGGGGAGACGATCCGGGGGAACGAATGATATAACGGTGTGGAGGAGGACTGGCCAATCTCCAATTTACAACGACCAATACCCAGAGGCGATTCGCGTGGTTCAATTATGAGGATTCATGAAGCTACCGAGTGGTTGGACGAAAGCCCAATGTGGTAGGAGAATTTGAGCGTAACGAGCTCGGCGGGAATGAGAATATCGGCGGCAATAGGAAGGTCAAGAGCGAGCATATATTCTTAGGCGTCGGTGTTAAGAATTTCGCCCAAGATTGGAACATTTTAGTCGGAAATGAATGAGCAGTCAACTATGTCGAGAACAAGTAAGTTTTGAGGATTAGAGAATCGGAGGCGAGCCCATGTGGGAGGAAAGCTACGTGTGCACCTGAGCGAGAATCTTTGCGGGCATGTGGATGGAAGGTCTTTGCGAGCACGAAACGATCATACGGGGCGGACAAGTGTCTGTCGGCCGCTGATGGAATGTGGTGGGAAGATGAGGACCTATGTCTTGCCCATACAGATGAAGATTGGGGGAATAACCAACCCGATAACACCTGGTACCTTGGAGAGGTTGACCACATGACACGGAGTGGGCGGTATTTCAAACCCCCACACTTGGATCAACCAGAGGCCTCAGGGAAGGACAGAGAGGCTGAGAAGCAAAAGGAGAAGCAGCTCGAAGAGGAAGCCGTACTCAAACAGCTTAAAAAGATACAAGCAGACATCTCTATATGGGGATTGCTCATGGCATCACGGGTGCATAGAGAGGCTTTCTTATCAGCCATGGACAAAGCAAAGCTTTCAATAGAAACCACGCCGGAGCAGCTGGTGGGATTGGTCTTTCCGGGAGGAGCCACCCCGATGCTGACCTTTTCCGACAAGGAATTGCCACCCGAGGGGGCAAACCATAACAAGCCGCTCTACATCTCTGTGGAGTGTAGGGATAAATGGATACCGGTGGTACTTGTTGACACCGGGTCCGCCATCAACGTCTGCCCGGCGAGAACGGCATATGCAATTGGTTTGAAAACCGCAGATTTTGTACCGACAACCCAGGTTATCCGGGCATATGACAACAGAAGTAGAGAAGTGATGGGAACCGTAAAAGTTCAGACAAAGGTCGGGCCGGGGCAGCATGAGATAGATTTCCATGTCTTAGAGGTGCCTGCGACTTTTAATTTTCTTTTGGGGCGGCCGTGGCTGCATCAGGTAAAAACAGTGTCATCCACTTTGCATCAAATTGTGAAATACCCCTACGGAAAGGGAGTAGCCATCGTCTTCGGGAATTCGTCGATCCACCCACCACCCGAGGTATCCACGCCTGTTCTGGAAATCGAGCATGGCATAGAGGATGTATTCATATCAGGGTTTACCTTGGCTGAGGCTCAGGTCGTACAGAATGTCATGGCCGCTAATGAAGGGATATATGTTAGTGCCCAAGCAGTGTACCTTATGAACAAACTCCAATACATCCCCGGGATGGGATTAGGGAAGAGCGGCCGTAAGGGCATTGCAGCGTTGGCCTAAGTGCCGCACAATCCTCATACCTTCGGCTTAGGTTATCTGCCCACTAAGGAAGATTGGGTAAGAAAAGGAAGAGAGATGGCAGGAAGGGCCAAAGCAAAACAGATGGGAAAACCTTTTGAATTGATGCATCGGCCCATCCGGGGTACCTTGAACGGACGTTTAGGTCCGGAGGAAGACTTCCCGATTACGTGGTTTTCGGAGCCATGGTGAATAAAGAAAAAAAGCATCTTAGGATTTGAAATTTTCTTCGACTTGCGATTATCAGGGATGATGTTGCGAAGAAGCGAGAACCCGACAGTTGAAATTTGAATATAGCAAGGAATTGGAGTCTGCGGACCTGAGTTTGAAATGGGGTAGCAATCGCTGTCTACTTTCGGATCCTTTGATCAACCAGTGTGCTTGGGGGCGACTCTTGGTGTCCATGATCGGAGATGAAAGCAGTGCGGGCCTACCATCGGCTATTTTGGATGCATCCATCGCACCCTCCTCACTGGCGATCTGAGGAGGATTTTTGTCAAGCGACCTTTTCGGGTAGTGGTAGCGAATCGATTCCACCGAGTCTTGTGAGTCGGAATCGGGTTCGGCTTCGTCTGAGTCTGAGTCCGTATTCCAGGGGTGATAACGGATGCCTGATCTGTCAGTCGTCTTTTCTTTCTCTTTTAGTCTGTTATATGAGAGAATTGGGCCAGTTCGGAAGTACATAATGAGAATGAGGTGTATTTGTGGTTTCGAGTACTTTTACATGCCTTTGGTTTATTGCTTAAATCGGGACTTTCAAAATTTTGATGAAAAGCAGCGAGGACGAAATTCCTCCGGTTTTGCAACGACTAATTGAACAAGAGCGAGAGAGGTTTGTTAAACCCTTAATGGATGAAATCACTACCGTGAGCGTTAGTCTTGAGAAGGACCCGCGGTGGTCGGATCGGGTCCACGTTGTCTTCGGAGGAACGCAGCGCTTAGTCGCTTTATTAAAAGATTTCAAAGATGTTTTCGCGTGGTCCTCGAAGACATGCAGAATCGATCTGAGATTATACGACCGATCCTCTTGACCACGAGGCCTAACATCAAGCGAAACTTCGGAAGGATCCATACTGACTGGGCCATTAAAATCAAGGAAGAGGTCACCAAGCAAATTGTCGCAGGCTTCCTGCTGGTATCTGAATACCCGACTTGGTTGGGCAACATTGTTCGATCTTGAAGAAGGATGGCGAGAATCCGGGTATGTGTGGACTTGAGTTTAATGAGCGGTCAGAAGGATGACTTTCCTTGCCGCATATCGGCGAGTTGGTAGATTTCCGGCGGGGCATGCCTTGCTCTCATTCATGGATGGTTTATCAGGCTATAATCAGATAGTAATGGCACCCGAAGACCGGGAGAAGACTGCTTTTACCACCCCGTGGGGTACATATTGCTATAGAGTGATGCCGTTTGGGCTAAAGAACGCTGGGGCTACGTATCAACGGGCTGCAACCACAATATTACATGACATGATCCATAAAGAGGTTGAGGTGTATGGGGACGACATGATTGTCAAGTCCAAAGAAAGAGAGGCCACTACACCTTGCAAAAGTTTTTCCAAAGGATCGAGAATTTAGAAACATTGAATCCTCAAAAATGTACGTTTGGTGTTACAGCAGGAAAAATGTTGGGATTTCTGATTACACAAAGGGGCATCGAAGTCGACCCTTCTAAAATCAAGGCCATCTTAGAAATGCCACCACCAATGACTGAAAAGGAGGTGCGAGGCTTTCTGGGTAAAGTGCAATTCATAAGGTGGTTTATCTCAAAACTAACCTTAACTTGTGAACCACTTTTGGTCTTCGAAGAAAGGAAAGAAGTTCCATTGGGACGGCCGATGCCAAAGCTGCGTTTGAACAGATTAAAGAGTATTTACAGAATCCGCCCGTGTTGTCACCAAAGCCGGGGAAGCCGTCGATATTGTACGTGTCAGTGACTGACACCGGAAGGCGCTGTATGCTCGCGCAAGAGTTGGAAGATAAAGTGGAAAGGGCCATCTACTATCTGAGCAAAAGATCTTTGGATTACGAGACCGCTACACTCGCTAGAAGGCTTGTTTGGCCTTGGTATGGGCTACCGGAAGCTGCGGCACTACATTAGCTTACTCTGTAATGTTGGTTTCACGACTTGATCCCATCAAATATCTTTTAGAAACCGGCGCTTACGGTAGGCTAGCTCGTTGATTCTTTGTTACTCTCGAATTTGACCTCAAATATGTAGCGCAAGTCCGTAAAGAGAAGCGATGGCGAGTTCCTTGCCGACCACCGGTTGAAGGGATGAACGGTTGAGTACCTATTCCCGGATGAAGATATTACGCATCGAAGATGAAACTTGGGCGATGTACTTTGACAGGCGTCAAATCAATATGCGTATGGGATAGGGGTGTTCTTGATAGCGCTAAGCGACTCCGTATCCTTTAGCATTTAAGCTCGGTTCAAAGTCTCGAACAATGAGGCGAGTATGAGGCTTGTATTGCGGTTTAGAAGCGCCCTAGAACTAGGGGCAAAGGCGATTGGATGTCATTGGGGATTCGAACCTAGTTGTATCTCAAGCGAAAGGAGATTGGAAAGTAAAGAGGAAAAGATGATAACTTACCACGGACCTTGGATTTGTTAATTCCTCGGTTTGAAAAGCTAAATTTCACTCACCTAGTGAGAGAACAACGAGTTTCTTGATTCAGCAACTCTATCTTCTATGATAGACATCCCATCTGGAGTCCGGATGCGTCCAGTCATTATTGACCAGAAATTTGCACCCGCCTTCGAATCAATCTCTGCCATAGATGAAGTACGGGACAACAACCCTTGGTATCACTATATATGGAACTTCTTAGAGAAGGAGACGTACCCACCAGGGGAAAACGCCAAAGACAAGAGGGCAATAAGAAGAATAGCTGTTCAGTTTATCATCTGCGGGGGTAAGTTGTACAAAAGAGGTCATCTGGGAATGCACAAGCTGTGTGTGGAAGCCGAAGAGTCGAAACGCCTGATGGAGGCCATCCATGGAGGAGAATGTGGGGCACACATGAATGGCGTGATGCTGGCAAGAAAGATCCTCAGACAAGGTTATTACTGGTCTACCATGGAGGAAGATTGTATCGACTTTGTTCGGCGATGCCACAAATGCCAGATTTACGCAAACCGCATGAATGTCCCGCCGTCAAAGCTGTACAACATGACATCGCCGTGGCCGTTTTCAGTTTGGGGGATCGATGTGATCGGAGCTGTAACTCCGAAGGGGTCAAACGGGCATGAGTATATCTTGGTAGCGATAGATTACTTTACGAAGTGGGTCGAGGCCCAGTCTTATGCAGTGTTGAAGGCTTCGCATGTCGCGAAGTTTATCAGAAACAACATTATCTGCCGCTATGGAGTCCCGAATGAGATCATTTCGGACAATGGTTCTCACTTCAAGAAGGAAGTAATTGATTTGTTGGAGAAATACAATGTGGCTTTCCATAAGTCGTCTACATACCGGCCGCAAACCAACGGAGCAGTTGAGGCCGCCAACAAGAACATCAAACACATTTTGCAGAAGATGGTGGAAACCTATCGGGACTGGCCAGACAAGTTGCCATTCGCTCTGTGGGGCTACCGGACTTCAATTAGAACTTCAACTGGAGCAACTCCTTATTCACTGGTCTATGGGATGGAAGCCGTTCTACCAATTGAGATTGAGGTTCCATCATTGCGAGTCTTTGGTGAGTGTCGAGATAAATTTGGCAGATTAAGCGTAGATTCGAGGAACTCATGCTCTTTGATGAAAGAAGAAATTTGAAAGCACCATGTCCAAGGTTATCGGTAGCGAATCGCCTCGACTTTGAACAAGAAAGTTAAGTCCAGGAATTTGAAAGAAGGAGATATGGTGCTCAAACAACCGAGCTCCCATCCACGACCCAAAGCGCAAGTTCAGACCCAATTGGACTGGTCCCTACATCATCAAGTCAATCTGGTCAGGTGGAGCTGTGGTTCTGATGGACCTAGATGGCCTAGAGTTCTCCCAACCGATCAACATGGACAAGTTGAAGAAATATTATCCCTGAGAGGCTCGCTAGGCCGAAAACCCGAAAGGGCGACCTAGGCAAAATTCAGAGCACAGAAAAATTAGAAAAATATAAAAACTGAGCTCGCAAGGTTGAAAACTCGCAAAGGGCGGCCTTGGCAAAAGTTAGAGCGCAAAAGGAAAGTGAAAATACTCGAGTGAACCCAAGCCTGAACTACGTAAGGCTTGATTCCCATCTTTGGGATACGTAGGCAGCTTCATCCTGAAGTTCAGCCATAAACTTTTCCCCGATCAGCTTTGTCTATTCGATCATCTTGGTCATCTTTGTCCATCAGCATTCATCGCAATCTCCGGTGCAGTGCTATTCAGACTAGGGGCAACTTTCCGTTGCCATGCAGTGCCGCGGTACTATTCAAACTAGGGGCAATTTTCCAATTGCAGGAATCTGGGGTTGTGCATCTCAGTGACAAATTTCAGGCGTGTCCAGTTCTGATCCATATTGAAAATGGTTTTGAAAAGTTTTAATGAAGATGACTTTGTTCAAATAAATCTTTTTACAACCAAGACCATTTCTAGACCAACAACGGAAAATTTTCAGTACCACAACCTTCAATTTCATTGATTTCAAATAGAGTTCTCTTGCTCTTGCATACAATCGAAGTTGCTTTTATTATATTCATAAAGAAAACTTGAAAGTACTAATAAAGCAATAAATCCGGGGCATGGTCAAGTCAAATGCCCCTGCGCCCCCTCCCAGAGCTGGTCGAAGCCTCTGATGCCAAAGTGGGCCCCTCCTGTGCCTCTTCATTAAGCCAATCCAAGCACTCATCAGACAAAGTGCAACTGAAAGTGGGAGCGGGGGCCAGGAGTTCTCTCGTCCTCCATCTTTGTGGCATCTGCAGACAGTCGCTTCGAATCGGGAATGTAACACGGTACTCTATCCTTCCGCGGACAAGTTTGATTATGACCGGCTGGCGCGGGATACGGAATGGGAAGTAGAAGACCAGATGAGTCAAGCCAATCAATTGGATCCCGGGTTGACGGGTCATGCTATAACTCATCATTGGGAGATTGAGCCAAGGGCACCGCCAAGCAATGCGGTCTGCGGACAAACTGCACATCCATTCAAACCACCAACCCTCATCAAGGGCATCAACTAAACGTTGCCTGAAGAAGTAGCCTTGAGTGAATATCTTTGAGCAAGAATCCACAACCTTCGGTTTATCCATTAACCACACAGGGAGGGATGAAAAATGAGAGAATAAAGAATAGAGAAATACGATGAGAGAAAAAAGTGAGAAAAGGTTTTGTGAAAAAAAGCACGAGGGCAGTGATGTGAGCAAACATAAATGTGAGATTGGGTGGGAAATATTACTGCAGTAATAGTGGACTCCTGCTAATCTGATCGTCCTCGACGATAAAAGGCGTCTAAGCCCAATGTTGTCTCGGCCAAGACCATGGCAATGCGACTTTGGCCCTCCTTCAAGCCTTGGGCAATTTCAATCAGCAGGACCTTTGGATCCTCCGAACTGTGAATGAGCGAAAATGAGATAGCATGCATAGGCGGGCGTGCGAAAAGCCTTGCCGATGATGGTCGCCACGATCACCGATCTCGAGAAAAAGCGACAGACCAAGCTCGGAACATCTAATGTCCCGTCACAAACCCGAGAACGAGCATCGGTATTGAGAGCCCACACATTTGTCCTAAGGCTTGAGCATGGCCAAAGCGAAATTAGGCGGGATTTCCTCATTGCCCAGATTCCATTAGAACTTGGAAATCTTGAAAGTGGGACACACCTCTTGCCCGCTAAAGCTAAAGACATGTGTTCGGGTTCCAGAACCTTGCCGCGGCATGGAGGAACGGAAAATGCAGCGGGGTGCGGCGCAAAGTGAATAGTGCGTTTATGCCGAAAGCCCGGAAATTCAGTTTTTCCGAGCCATCCAAGTTGTTAATCCAAGTTGCGAGATTTTGAGCAAGAAATTCCTCCATTTGGAGTAAATCAGTGTGGAAATGAAGAAGACCACGAGGCTAAGATCTTTTGTAGAGGATAAGGTTGAGTGGAGGACACGTGTCAACATTTTGCTAATGCTGAAGATTGGTGGCCGACCGGCAGGTGATAGTGCCGACCGGCCATACTTTTGTGCCGACCAACCAAGTATTGTGCCGATGGAAATTCCTCAAGGCCGGTGGACTTTCTGTCGGGCCGATGGCTCTCCCCTGTGTTTTCTAAGCTGTTTATGCTGAATATTGGGGAATTCCACCACTTCCAGCACTCTCCGGTGATTTGGTTCTCGCCGAGTCGCGCGTATTTGTTTATCGAGTTGTTGTAAATTTGCTTATCGAGTTGTATGTCACTCCCTTTAAGTCTTTGCTATGTCTATCAAGTTGTACTTGCACTTGGCTAGTCTATCGAGTCTTTGATTTGCTTATCGAGTTGTAAGTCGGTTCACTACCTGGTTATTACGACGCGATGCTTTGTTTTCAAGAAAACAGTTTCAATTTCATTCACATTGTTATGTGATGCCTTGCGATGCGGTGCACACAAGTGCAACATCTTTTCAAGCAAATAGATGTCTTATCTCCGTCATGTGTTTTTGTAAAAACCCGCAATTTCAAAAGAATATAAAACTCGCACGGCAAGGCAATGTGCTTAAACAACTAATGAAAAGGAATGTAAGCGAGAAGGCGGGGTAACAGAATCGGATTGGATACGAAAACCTCCCTTGCAATCGTAGTACCTTTCATGCCCTTGTCCGGTTGATTACGAGGTCGCACCTTCGTCACTTAAGAACAAAGGCGAGGAAGTGCACTTCTGGAATGTTAATGGATCTTCGAGTTGATTTCAAGCCATGACTTTTGTGAGCAATGCTCGGAACATGCGAAGGATGTCCCTTCTCGTATCCTTTTATATCTTGTGAATTTCAAAAGAAATTGTTTCAATTATACTGTGTCGCAATACGTTGCATTTCAACATCATGCTTTACCATGTTCAATTTCAAGTTCCTCTATACACATTGCATTGTATGCGTGCATTGCTTTACTGATATGTGTTCAATTTTCTCTATACACATTGCATTGTATGCGTGCATTGCTTTACTGATATGTGTTCAATTTTCTCTATACACATTGCATTGTATGCGTGCATTGCTTTACTGATATGTGTTCAAGTTCCTTCTATTATACACATTGCATTGTATGCGTGCATTGCTTTACTGATATGTGTTCAATTTTCTCTATACACATTGCATTGTATGCGTGCATTGCTTTACTGATATGTGTTCAAGTTTCTATTATACACATTGCATTGTATGCGTGCATTGCTTTACTCACATGTGTTCAAGTTCCTTCTATTATACACATTGCATTGTATGCGTGCTTTGCTTTACTGATATGTGTTCAAGTTTCTATTATACACATTGCATTGTATGCGTGCATTGCTTTACTGATATGTGTTCAAGTTCTTTCTATTATACACATTGCATTGTATGCGTGCTTTGCTTTACTGATATGTGTTCAAGTTTCTATTATACACATTGCATTGTATGCGTGCTTTGCTTTACTGATATGTGTTCAAGTTCCTTTATACACATTGCATACATGCGTGTCTTTGCTTTACTCACATGTGTTCAATTATAAGCCTATACACATTGTTTGCATAGATGCATGCTTTACTTACATGTGTCTGCACCTTCACAAAGATTGTTAGGCACCCTCTCGATTCTTGCGCTGACTTTCGATTACATGATATACATGTCACTAACAATATTGTACCTGTTAAGTTTACTTTATTTACAGACACGATATTGTATGTACGGTTCATTTACCGCTGGTGAAACCAGGCGAGCCGCACAGGTATTGTATCCTCCGCGTGAGACGTTTTGAGAATTGCATAATTCTCTTACATCCTTTCTACATTATGGTGTAGTTTGGCGTATGCTAGCTTATAACTGTTGCATGTGTGCTTCATTACAGCTTCCTTTGCATGATCATAAGTTATGCCCGACTTCGTGCATTGTCTTGCATTTTGCCCCTGCCTTCGGGCGCATATCTTACTTGTTTTGCATGACTGTCTAAGTCTTCGGCCTTGTCAAAAATGGGTCGTCACTGGGCTTTGACATTCACTCCCGTCATCCTTATGACTTCCGAGTTCTGTCAAAGAGGGGCAACTGTAGACACCCCATTTTTGACCGTCCTCAAGACTTGGACGTCACCGTTGGAACACTCGATGATTATCAACGTTTGTGTTCGTTTGGAGTTCCCGGAGTTCTCGGCCTTGGCCTGCCTCGGGATCTCGAACTTCGACCAGATTGTGTTTGGTTTTGCACCAAACACTTGTGTTTTGCCATGAAAGGCGAGGAATGCCTTATGAGGCATCCTACACACCACCATTTGGGGCTAGAGGCCACTTTGGTCAAGTTTATCGGCACTTTATTGTGCCGACCAAGCCTCTTTGTGCCGACCAAGCCTTTATTTTTTCCAAAATGGTACTCTTTTAGGCGAGAAACCTTTGTACACTTTATCAGATATTTTCTTGCAGCTGTAAAGTTTTTTGCTCCCCTCCATACACGTGTATGGAGGGATGAGCCCTTGGCTTGCTTAGTGGCTAAGTATTCCTTGCCTATAAGAAGAGAGCTCTTCCTCTTGGCTCAAGGTTAGCATTTTTGAAGGCAAAACCAGAGCTTATATCTATATATCTGTGTGATATATCTTCTCTCTCTATATTCTCCCTCTCTCTCCTCTTGTGTGTGTGATTTTAGGCCAAAAAGTGTGATTTTACCTTACTTTTGCACCATTACACACACCTTTACACCTTAGCTCGAGATTGAGAGACTTGGGAGGTTGATTGCTGTGGTTTTGAGCTGGTTTTGATCACTAGAGAGTGGCTGGAACCTTTGTTCTTCAAGGGTAAACACTTTACTTTAAATTCCCCCTTCTTGCAACTAGTTTCTACCCATCTTGCTTTGTGTTTTGAGCTTTGTATATAACTGAAAAAACTCTTGTTTTTACTTGCTCTAGAACATTGATTAAGGTCACCTTTTGATTTGAGTGAAAACTCACCTTCTTAGGCTTTGCTTTGGCCATTTTAGCCCTCTTTTCTTAAGGCTTTGTTTACTTGGTGATTTGGTCTTCTCACCACGAAAACCAGTGGGTTTTCATGGTGAGGAAATGGTTCAAGTCTCATATAGGAGAGACACCCCTCCCTTTGTCCCTTGTTTGCCTTCTTTTTTGACCTAAAAAGTAGCATGTGTGCATGGTCGGTTTTGGCTTCATTTCAGAGTTGTTTTGAGTGTTTTGGAACATGTTTGATCTCTGTTTTAGGTTAGATTTATAGCCTTTAACATGTATCTCATGCTTGCTTTGTAATGTCCCCTTATGCTTAAAAGAATGCCATGCATTCGAGCCATGTTCATTGCATATTGTAGCTTGGTTCTATGAGGGTATTAGCATCATATTACCATGAATGAGGGTTGTGAGGCATTGATTTAGTCATGTATAGCATGCTTGATTTGGTTGTCTTGTATTTTGGCTTGTAGGCCTTGCTTGTATGAAGCTCTAGCATGCATACTTGCTTATTCTTGGTCTCATTTCAGAGCTTTACTGTGTGTTTTAGGCCATGTTTGATCTCTGTTTTAGGTTGGATTTGTAGCCTTTAACATGCCTTTCATGCTAGCTTAGTAATGCTTTACTTTGCTTACAAATGTGCCATGTGTTTAGCCTCATATGCCTCCATGTTTTAGCCTAATATCTTGAGGATGTTGGTCTTGTTTTGTCACGTATAAGGGCTGTGAGCCACTGATTTTTCCATGAATAGTGTGCTTGACATGGTCGTTTTGTACTTTAGGCTTGTAAGCCTTGTATGTTTTGGCTCCTAACATGCTTAACTCGTCTTGATCCTATGATTTGGCATCGTCTAGGGTCATTTTTCAGTCCATAAATCATGCTTGTATATATGCATGTGTAGCCTATTTCATGCCATAAAGGTGTGCTCTTGTATGTTTAGGAATGAGCACTGTGCATGCTTCCATGTTTGATGCATTTTTGGGGCTGCTCTATATGGGGCTTGGGTGTCATTTCACATGCTAAAAGTCTGTTTTTGGTTGTTAGATGCATGCCATGAGTGGTTGTGTAAGTGGTGTCAAGTTACTCTCTTTGGTGCCTTAGACTTAGGTCCATTGACTAGCATGCTTGTGTAGCATTTTAATCATGTTTTGAGGCACATTTTGCCACTGTTTTAGAGGAGTTTGAGGGCTGCCTCATTGTGTTTGGTCCACCATTGTATGCTCATTTCATGGTTGTTGCATGTTTGGTCAATGAAGCCTTGAGCACATGCTAGTTCTATGCTTAATTGGTCCCTCTTTGCGTGACTTTTCTTTTATGCCTTGCATATTCTAGCATTTTGCATGCCTATTGCGATAGCATCTTAAATTGCCATGTTGCATTGTTGATGCATGTTTGCATAAGTTGCATTTCATCACTTGGTTTGGGGTGTCAAACCAAGTATGGGAAATGAGGGATGTTTGTACTTCAAGTGACAAAGCACACCTCAATTTCCATGTCACTAAGGCCCTTGATATTGGCATGATAGGGACTTAGTTAGCATTTTTGTGTTGCATGCATTTTCATATCAAAATGCAACCTTGGTTCTTAGGGTTATCATGCATCAAGATGTACTAGTGGTGGCCCAAGAACCAAGGGTCTTGCCTCCTTGAGTCCCCAAGCATGATAGGAGGCAATGACCATGCTTACATGCCCCCGCCCCCCCAAAACCCATGCCATGCATTCTTTGTCTTCTTCTTTGTCAAACTGTCTGCTGCAGGGAATTTCTGCCGGTCGGCAGTATATTGTGCCGACCGGCACTGTTTTTGTGCCGATAAACCCCACATGCAGCCGGTGGTCAATTGCAGTAACCGGTGATCACTTCCCCCAGCCGGTGGGTTATTGCAGATCATTTAGAAGGTGTCCTGAAGCTTTGGGAATTTTTGGAGAGGCAGGGCAGTAAAAACAGAAGCAGCAATGCCATGACACGGGTTTTCCGGGCAAGTCGGATCGAGCATGCATCATTCGCGCATCCCGAGGCAGGGCTGAGGCCCCATTTCTTTCATTTATTTGCTTTAATTTTAATAGTTAGAATTTTGTAATAGTTAATTTATTCATTTATTCTCTTGGGACTGTATTATTATTTTGGTCCCTCCGAGTGAGGGCGCAATTGTAATAAGTGTGGGTGAGTGGATGTATGTCTTCCAACCCCCACTTCTTTCTATCCCTTTTATTTACCTGTTTATGATGGTAGATTAGGGCATATTTAAATTAGCATACCTTATGCAATGCATGCGTGCATCCATGCATTTGTTTACATGCATCGGGCTCGGTATATCATACAAACTGCATTGTATTTCCAAATCCAGATTGAATACGTGTTATTTGTAGCATTCCACATGCCATGTCTAGGATGGCCGAGCCTGTCTAGATTGCACCTTTGCTTGTGTTGCACTAGTCACTTAACATAAACTAGGTCATGCATGTTATGCTAACTGGTTTCTTGTTTTGGCACGGAGTACAATGTAAGCTTTATGTTTTAGCATGTCGCATGCGTGTGAATGTTAACATGACAGTATGTCTACCATGCGGCTAAGTGCTTATGTGATAAACTGTCTGAATGCCTGTGGGTGGAGGTTGGATTGCTTGAGTTGGAACAACTCATTGAAATCCGTATTTTAGCCTACTTGTGAGTAGCAAAAGAAAACGACACGTTTTTTGAGGCAAAACGGATATGCAATGTTTATTTCCAAGTTAGGCGATCTAGTCTATACTTTTATGTTGTGCGCATCACATAGTAATTCTAGGTTAATAACCGGAATAAGAACGCATAAAGTTTTCAAAATTGGATATCACGGTTAGTAGAGGCCGGTCTTCGAACCGGGCGAAAGGGGGTGCTCATAGCTGACCTTCCCCGATCGTACCCAAGCTCCCGAGCCAAGACCACTTTGGTGATGACGGACATGTGTGGCCTTGCACGAGTCGTGGTTTCCTAAATTTCCCATTTTTAAAATATTTAGGTGGCGACTCATGTCCGCAAAGCAGTCCATGTTTGGCACTACTTTTCAAAAAATCTGTTTTCTCAAACGATTTGCCGGATTTGGACTCTTTGGTTCAGATTTAGAACCGCAACACAAATCGAGTCCGAACTGTAGCGAAGCCCCACGGGCGCGTCTACAGACGGTAAATCAAAATTTTCACTAAATTTGAATAAAAAAAAATTGATTTTCTCAATCTGATACCATTTGCTCCAATCGTGCATCAAATGGAAAGTGGTCGATCGGCTGGTCGACCGATAAGGCAAAAATTTGTTTGTTTTTACCTGTTTGAACCTTTTTGACTGGTTTGAATCTACCTATTTGAAAGGCAACCGGTCGACCGGTTGGTCAACTGGCCGGTCAACCGGCTGGTTGACCTGTTGGTCTCCTCCAACGGTCACACACAATAATTTGGTAAAACCTGTATTCTCATTTTGATACCAATTTGATGAAATCGTTAGAGCTTCAAATAGTACATTTTTTACCAAATTTCAACTTTGATGCCAGATTTGCTGAACCGTTGGAGATGGTCTAAGTCTTGAATTTTTTATTAAACAAAAGATCAAATATAAATGTTATAAGTCTTAGATTTTTTATTGAATAAAAGATCAAATATTTTTTATAGGTGTAGAGTCTACAAAACTCACATAAATGTAGGGTCTACAATTTGTAAATCTCACACCTATGTGAGACATTTAATCATTATTTAATTAAAAATTTGATATTTCTAACATTACCTATTTATGAAAAATGCTAGATGCTCTGAAATTTTTACCAAATATTTTACTAAATGTCTTACATAGATATGAACCCCACACTTATGTAAACCCACCCCATGTAAGTCATTTTGTAAAACATTTGATAAAAATTTGAATATCTCTCACATTACTCTCCATTTTTTTATTGTCGTGTATACTCTCTTCAATTAAAAATTATAACAATTAATTTCTCCTATTTATTATTATTTCTTTAAATTTAGATTTTTATGATTAAAATACCCTTTCATCAATTAGTTAAATTATGCTTTATCTCATTAAGTTATTACTACCTAATATCACTTTTAATTTAGACTTTCATAATTATTTTCCAATGTACCAAAATAAAAATAATAATATTTTTTTTTCATTTTATCACTAATTAATTTTAGTTTATTAGAAAAAAAATTTGAAAACTAAACAACAAAAATATTTATTAAAAAATTTAAAAAATATTTATTAAATATAAGAAATATAAAAACATACCACTTTTTTTATGTTTTTATTTTTTCTTCTTTAGCATTTTTTTCATTAAGGTCGAAATTAAAAAGAATTAATAGATGAGGGGGGTTGAGTGTTGTAATTTTTAGTTCAATGTGGTAAAGTGATGAGACAATAGTTTAGGGGAGTAAAATCTAATTTTTCATTTTATTTATTTATTTATTATTTTTTTATCAATTCATGTAAGATGTTAGTTTTTCTTTTTCCAATTATAAATATGTTTTGAAAAACGTATGTTTGACACGAATGGTTTGGGTTAAAGTAATTACAAAAAAATAAAATAGGTTAAAAAATTAATAAGATAAAATGTCACATTCAAACCATAATTATTTTATTTTTTCTCTCACAAAAGTCAAAAAAGTCAAAAAGTTCATCTCAAACGAGGCTTTTTAGTCACCAACTAAAATAGTTAAAATGCCAAAAAACCAACTCACATCTCAAACAAAGGCTTTATTTATATTAAGTTTGTTGTTCTCTTTATAATAATATAAAAGGAGAATTCTATTATACACATTACATATTATATGCACCCTTAGTTATGTTATTTTCGTCTTTAATTATAACATTATTTTGAAAGTTTGATTATAACTTTTTTGTGTTTAGTCATGACCTTTTTTTTTAATTTTTTTTAATTATAATTATGAAAGTTTGAAATTATAACATTTTCTTCTATAATTATAAGATGGACTTTTCTTAAGTGTGCAATTGCACACCATGTGCCACTTACACAAAAAGTGTAAGTGTAAGGTGTAAGTATAAGTATAAGGTATAAGTGTAAGGTGTAAGGTGTAAGTGGGTTGCATATGGTGTGCAACCTCAAAAAAGGTGTAAGTGTAAGGTTTAATTTTTCACAAAAAGGTGTAAGTGTAAAGTGTAAGTGTAAGGTATAAGGTGTAAGGTGTAAGTTGCACACCATAACCAAACCCTTATAAGATACATATGGTACATATCCCTTATTTTTGAGGGGTGTGTACCATTATCTTTTCCTAAAAAGGTGTTTGGTGAATAATTACTTGTTTTGCTTATTTGGCCTATCAAAATGAAAAGAAATAAAAAAATTTGAATTACACGAGAATTTTATACAAATGTCAGGTGTAAGTTAGTAATAATTTTACTTTTAAAATATATATATATATATATATTAAACAAGTTGGAGAAGAAAAAAACGCAACTTAACTTTTTCAATCATAAAAAAAAAAGTAATTATTATAGTAATTTCACATCTTTTATTAATTTTTTTAGAAATGAATTTAAAAAAAATCAAAATTTTACATTGTCGTATTATATTTATTGTATCATATAATTTCTTAAGATGTGTATTATATGCTCCTTAATTGCAATTTTTATAATCTTAAATTATAATCTATTAAGGGGTTAGTTATAAGTTTATTATATATATATATTATAATATTAATTATAATATTATTTTGATTATAATCTAAAACTATTTTATTCATACCTTATATAATATATATTTTTAAATTAAGGAGTTATGAGTGCCATAACATTACCTTTGTTGCGCCACATTTATTATTATAATATAATAAAATAATATATGGAGTTGCACAGCATTAGAGGTCCCGGAGGATTGAAAAATGTTTGGGACTCCCTCTTTTTGGGGCCTTCATAATCCTCTTTAGATTTTAATTATTGATGTATATGTAAGACCGACTCATTTATGTATAGAGTCTACACCATAAATGATTGAGATCTAAAAGGGTTATGGCTTTCCAAAAAAATGGGGTCTCAATCATTATTCACTACAAGAAATTACACATTTGTCAACCACTTTTGCCGACTAAAAAAA
Source organism: Camellia lanceoleosa (assembly GCA_025200525.1). NCBI lineage: Eukaryota > Viridiplantae > Streptophyta > Magnoliopsida > Ericales > Theaceae > Camellia > Camellia lanceoleosa. The sequence continues at coordinate 205,186,907 of CM045759.1, forward strand.
TTTTGATCACAAAAAAATGACATTTGCCGGCGAAAATAAAATTTCATAGCTAAAGTTGATACTATTACTGACTAAAAATATTTTGTTGCAAAAAAGTGATTTTTTGCGACCACTTTAAATTTTTTGTCGCCAAAAATATACGTGGGAGAATGAAAACTGGGCGGGAGCAATATGATCTTTTAGCTACTAATATAATTTAGTCGCAGATATCAAAACGACGTCATTTTGGTATCTAAATGCAGATTCAGACATTAGCCGACTAGCATGTTTGTAGGGGATAACTTTACTAATTCAAACACTTATATTAAAAATAAATACGCGCCTCTTTCACACCTCAATCGAATTCGATCACAGCTGAGTCGCGCCAATCACTTCATCTTACCATCAACGTTGCTGTCCACCATTCTCGCATCTCCACCATCTGCGTCGTCGTCCGTCTTCGCCATTTCTAATTTATCTAGGTATTTTTTTCAACCTTTTGCCTCTTTGTTTATATCTCCGTGTATCACTTTTTCTCTTTGATTTCTCTTACTCCTCTTTCTCATACTCATCTTATTCTACAATGACTCACCCACCAGGGCCCTCACTATCGTGATTTTTCAGAGCATCTTCAACTCTCCCTAAAAATAATTTGAGGTATAAATCCTTTGTATCACTCCCACTCACTCAGTCTCTGCCTATGTCTCCCTCACACTGTCAATGTTTCTGTTGATGTTTGCTACTGGGATATGTCGATAATAGGATTTCAATATGTTATTTGAGAAGTCCCCCAATCTGTGATGTTCCCTTTGAGTGTTTTATTTCTCCTATTTCTTTAAGTATCCCTTTTAAATATTGAGAAATATACTTAATGAGAATAAAAAAAAAAAAATTAAGCTTTTGTAAGTTATTTGTGAAATAGAAGCAGATTTGGGAAAAATTTTGAAAAAATTTCTTCATTGGTTGACAACAATCAATACACAACACAGATTTTGCTTCAAGGACACTAGCTTGCACTATGAATCATGAATTCTCTTAAAGGAGCTACACTTTTGGGATAAACATGAATAATAAATAAGAATGAAAACTTAATTTTCAACACTTGTACATGGTGATGACAGTGGAAGCTCAGTAAAAGTGCACTCATCTTTGTACTCTTCCATGCATTCTCAAAATTAGAAATAAATTGAGAGTCTCCATAACAAGTGCTCCAAGGCATAAGAAAATGACCATAAAAATAAAAAGTATGGAACTCAAGATACTTTCTCTAATTTCATACATTTTTCATTGATTTTTTTTTAAAAACCTTTTCACCATTTCCAAAATACTTGTATATGCGAATCCCAACATCAAATAATGTTCAAGGGACAGTTGTTAGCATTTACCATAAATTAATATATTGCTATAGTTGAATTGTATCTGCAACTATTTGAGTAAATTGGAAGGCAAATGTTAGCATTAAGTACCGGTCGATACAAAATCATATGAGTTGATATGTATTGAAATTTTGCAAGCCTATTTTCTTGATCGCATAGGTTTTAATGTGGATTCTTATATGTGGTATGTCGGTGTTATGATGGCCCTAGGTTACGTAGATGCATTATACCTGACCTTTTATTACATGTTCTTTGTGATTGGTTCACTCTCCTATAAAGGTCAGGAAATGTATAATCTATCTACTTTATTTGTATATATATATGCAAGAATATCTAAATGTGGTTATCTTAAATTTGTGACACAATGACTTGTACTAAGATTGCTTGAATTTTTGTATTGATTGATATAAACAGATGTATGCAAGTTTCAATAAGACTCATTTTTCTCATGAGATAAAGTTCATTCACCATATATTTGTTGAGTTGATGCAATTTGAAGTGTAGTAACTTCTAAAATGATAAATTTCCTCCAGATCAGATCAAAGAATGACGATGTAAAATTAAATCATGCAACCCTATGAAGATCATTTATCTGTTGAATGATTGTCATGATATCTATCATCGGACTCTAAGGGTGAGCACAGGGAACCAAGGACCAAACACTATCAACTGTTCCTAGAAATTTGGAATAATATCAAATTATAGAAATTGTGAAATTAAACTACACCAAACTTGTAGGAAATGGTTCGATTAAGCTTTGGAACAACTGTCCAAGACAGAAACCAATAATATTCTCAAATGTCAAAATCATATTCATTTCCTGCAACAATATGAATAAAATAAGAAAGCTAATTAGGTTCAGGTAAATAATTACTATATTAAGAATAAAACATTGAAATTGAAAAATATTAATAAAAGAAAAACAACTCTTCTATGCCGTAAGTCATCTCTTAGTATATTAATTAGTGAAAACATATAACAGGCTTTAAGATTTGAGGTTAGTTGTATGTCCAACAGAAATCATCCCATTTTCATTCATAATATAAATGCACAAATTAATCCTCAGGAACAGAACCATCACCAGTTAATAGATACAAAAGACTAGATAATAATATTTAAAAAAGGGACAACTATCGTTGTTTTAAATAGTTATCATTGTTTGGAGGCGTTGGTGGTAGTAGGGTGGTGGTGGTAATGTGGTAGTAGTGACAAGAGTGGAGGTTGTCATTATGTGGTGGTAGTGGCAAGAGTGGTGATGTGGTGTCGGTAGAGTGATGGCAACAGAGTGGTAGTGAAAATAGTGGTAGTATTTATAAGACTCTAATGTCTTTTTAGGTCCAAAAAAACGTTTTACTTTTTAAAAGTGAAAAATATTTTCTGTCAAGATCAGCTCATTTTCTGTTTGACTTCAAAAAATATTTTCCATTAGACTTTCATTTTCTATTGTACCAAATGCTAGAAATCGTAGAAAACTTTTTTCACCAAAATGAACAAAGCGCTATATACTCCGAAAATGAAGTTTATTGTGCAGATTCAAACAAGAATAAATTTTGTCCACTCATTTCATTTTCAAGATAATTTTCAGAATGCTTAATAGTGGTTGAAAATCACCGCTAGTTGATCTTTGGCGCCCACCTCTGGCCAGTACCTCTGTCAACTCACCAAGTATATTTTCTTCGTTTTGTTTTTATAACACACCAAAATTAGTTTTCATTTTTCCACTGCCACCATCTTCGTCAACTCACCGAGCATGTGTTTCTTATTTTTGTTATCAAAACGTTCACCAAACTAGTTTTCTTTTTCTTTTTCTTTTTCTTTTTTTCGTCTTTTTAAAAAGTAAAAAAAAAACTTATACTATGTTTTATGTTTCCTGACTAGCCACCTTAATTATTGATTTTTGAATACAAAGCCAAAAGTCCAGTTTCATTTTCATTTTTAACAAAACAAATCCACCTTTTATGGCGCTTCAATTAATAATTGATGAAAGGACTTGGGGAATTGTAGGTCAGGTCAAGCCTTTGACATTTTTGTCGGTGGCCAGATTTGACTTGTGACAATTGGAAAGGACATTAGTTTTGTTCTATATACATGCTTTTTTTATGATCTTGAAATCAATGTTCCAATTATACGTCAGGCAGCCACAAATCAAAGTTGACCAAAATCTTTTGTCAACGAAAGTCTTTGACAACATATCAAGCAGAGATTATTAACTCTGAAGTTGTATGCCATTAGCCCTCATGATTGACCCCTTCCAAACCTTAATTTACCATTAACTTTGATGAGATAACTACTACCTTGAAATATCAATCTCTTTTGGTGTCAATTCACTCTCTTTTTGGTGTCAATTCATTTAAAAGCTCCCACCATATTAAAAATTGTAAGTTTTCAAATTAGAAAAAGTTGCCAATTTTTGGCACACTGTTTGTGGGTGGTTTTTTTGTGCGCCAATGCCAAATTTTGGCTTGGCATGAGACCATCGATGCACGCCATTGGAAAATGCTTTGAAATGTTGTAAGAAACTAGTTTTGTGCATAACACTTGGCTAAAACTAGTTTTATTTACTTCAGCAAATATGACTGGCACCTTTTGCTATGCCAATTAGGAGAATGAATCCCAGAGTCATGAAATCATGAAACTGATAATGTGGTTGCTGGCTTCAAAGAATAAACGAGTTTGGGTAAGGTTATGACTTGATCTGATGTAACCCAGGAACCAAGGAAACCTGACTGGTGTTTAGTTAGAATTTGGTAATGCCATGGTTGAACAGATTTGGAAATCACTCGAACTCAGTTGAAGATCTGGATTAGCACTGTAAATCTGCCAAATTTAAAATCTAAAACGTGACATATATTTTACAGTATATATATTAGCATTGTTCTTTTGATTGATTTGTTTCATAAGTGTAACATAAATTGTTTCATTTGGTGTGGAATTGTAGAACCCTATTTGAACAATTCTTAATGTAGCAAGCATTGCCTGCGTCATTTGCTTATTTTAGTTTTTATTTTATTTTTATTTTTTTGAATCTCTCCTTGCCCTTACTGTTACTGGAACGAAGCTTTCATTAGGTGAGTTTTGTAAAATGGATGTATCAATTGTTTCCATTAGTTCAACTTGAACCAAATGGAACAATATTGAAGTCAACTATGTTCAATCCCATGCTTACTGTGTTGATTTGAGGTTAAGAATATCAGAATTTGGTATAGGAGATGAAGACAATATGCCTAGTTTCATTACCAAATTAAGTGCACACCAGCTTTTAAATGTCTGTTGACTGTTCTTTTTTTTTTTTTTTTTAACTGCTTTGTTTCTTTTTATCTTTCTTTGATTGGAGATTTTGTTGTTCTGACTTGTAAGAGGTGGTCATGTTAGAAATCGGAGCCAAAGAAAGTGCAAGTGCACAGCCTAATTCCTCTCTCTTCTTGTCAATTCTAGAGTGCTCACCCTGATGAGATGTGGCAGACTTGTATAAGAACATCTTCCATTAATCAGTAAATAACATTTAGGAATTCAATCATGCAACTCATGATAATAATGACAGCTGTGCTACTAACATAGAAGATTTTTATGGAATGGGACATAGAATTGGACTATTTAGAGACCGTGGCGTATTTTGGGAAGTGGGTTAAAAGCCACTTCCCAGCTTTTAACATACTTCCCTCTCTTACAAAAAAATCAAAAAAAAGCCAAAAAGCAGCTTTTAACCATTTTTCCAAAAAACCCCTGTATTGGACTATTCAATCATGTAACTCGTGATAATAATGACAGCTGTGTTTTAATTTCTTCTTTTTAGTTTAGAATTGGACTATTTAGACTATATTGGTTGTGTCTTTGGCTTGCCTTAGTGCCATGGTGCATCATTATCAATTTCACCTCTTGTTTTAATTGCAAGTTAATCCTAACATATTTCAACATGAGCCAACTAAAAATTTATTTTTTTTCTTCAACTGCACGCATGTGTACGTTGTTCATTTATTTGCATACTTATGTATAATTGTAGGTGTTATTGCTGGAGTCATAAGGTGCGTTAATGTTCATCAATGAAGTTTCTTCATTTATTTAGAATCATAGACATTCATAGGTCACTATAAAAAATGATTTTAGCTAAACTACTTTATGAATTATATATATTACGAGCGTTGACAAACACAATGAATTGTTAAAGTCAACACTTTATCAATATATATGTATGAAATTAAGATTTTCATGGATGTTCATTTCTTACTTATATATTTGTTAATTATTACTGTTTATGTATATGTACGTTTTCATATTAAAAATTTGTGTTTATCCATGTGCTCATTGTGTTCTTTGCCTTTGATTATGTTAAAACGTAATAGAATGGCTCCTGGAAAAAAGATGTGCCGTTTACCACCACCGATGAGGGCATTAATTGAACCCTACTCACCCCTGACTGGTACACGTACACCTTCTCCTGAAGGTCTTGCAACAAATGGATCTGAGGCTATTGGACCATCTCTATCTCAAATTAATGTGTCGTCAGGATCTGAGACTATTACACCATCTCCGTCTCAAACTAATGCACCACATGGATCTGAGACTTGTGAAGCATCTCCGTCTGAAACGAATGCACTATCTCTTCAAAGTTAAACGGTGCAGGTAATTAAATATGTTTCATCTACATTCAATTTATCTATTGTTTATATTTTTAAATTTGTAAATACACTAATAATATTATCAAATATGTAGGTGTATCTTCATCAAGGCGTTTGTGGGGACCAACAGTTGGAAAAGCAACTGAAAAAAGATTTGCCAACAATAATGGAAACAAGCTCCATATTCCAATCACTACGACATTCAATGCATTCGAAGGTATGCTAGCAACCATAGGATCTAATGAGATCAACATTCAGATTAGGAGAACGTACCCCATTCAAGGCTTTAACAGTTGGATTGTTTTTGATCCTGCGCCAAAATGGTTTGTTGTACAAGCTATTTGGGTATGATTTAATTTCTTTCATAGTATGTGGATTATGGAAAAAGTGCCATTTTCATGTGCATATAGGATGGGAATTTGTTTTCTTTGTTGGTTATGAAAGCTTCAAAAATTGTAATTACATATTGAGTATGCAAATTGTTTACAATATTGAAAGCTCTGTGAACTATCGAAAACTGTTCCAATTCCTCCAACTTCGTAGACATGCTCTCTTTATGGAGTGTATTCTTTTTTATCTCTTCATGTCCCAATGTAATCCAATCTTTCTCCATAGATGTTTTAGATTCTGCCATTAATAACCCTCTTGACAAGAGTTTCCATTACATTAGTAACCATGTGCACATTCTTCAGTACTTCACCAATATAAGCTCCATCTGGTTCATGAAGAAAAGAACCATGCTGTTTGCTAATCCCAATCCATATTTCCCTATCTGGACAATCAAAGAAAGAAAGATCTATGTTCTTAGATGAACTAGATAACGGTAAAAGCATGTCCTAAAAACACTATAGCAAGCCACTTTTCAGAAATTATTCACATTGGAAATATGGTTTAGTGGGTTTTAAATACTAAAAGTTTATTAAGTCACTTAAACGACTTCAGGCATGGGCATCATGTTTGGAGGACTAGATGTGATTTGAAAGGGTGTTAGGGAAGTTGAATAATGAATTTTTTAAAACATGGCCACAATGCAGTAATTTTATTACCCAGGAGTAGCATTTTCCAAATAAGGTTTCCAAAGTGAAGTTTTTTCTTTTGTTATAATGCCTTTACTTTTGTAATGATAGTCCCCGCTTGTAAACCTCGTTGTAATTAAATATCACTGTAACTACATATTTTCAGCTTTCACATTACATTAGTTATGTTACTTATTTGATTTGCATTGATTATAGGATGAATTTGAAATATGAGATAATTATGAGGACAATGCACTATCCCAGCAAGTTGTAGAAAAGAAGTGTTATGTGTTACATAAAGATTGGAAGTGCAGAATGAAGAAGAAATGAGAGAAGCTTGTGGATACGGGAACCGATCCCTATGCTGATCCATACAAAGGAGTCACATTAGATGATTGGAAGTATTTGATTGACCAAGTATGATTAGATCCTAAAAACAAGATATGTTATGATTTAGTTATAAAATAATAATGTATTATTAACAAGCTCTGTGAAATCGTATAGAATAAAGGATCAAATTATCTACCTATAAACAATTGTAATCCACATGCAAAGTATCTAATCACCTTCAATGTTACTTAGTACTCTTATCATTGTTTAACTATATATGTAAAAAACCCTTACAATGTGGATTTTTGTAGCGTTGCTACGACGCCGACAAAAATAATAGGAGCAAGCTACCCTACAATCACACTAGTGGGTCGCGATCTTTTCCGAGCATTGCGATGAGATGTATTTCATTAATTTTATCAACTTTATCCACACTTATTTAATATGTTATCATATTAATGAATGAGTGTTCTTTTTGGTGTTTGGCATATCATAGGTGAAGGAAAATGGTGGATTGTTAACAAATATCTATGATTTCTACAAGGATACTCATCAGAACAAGAAGACAAAATAGTGGATTGATCCTATATGCGGTGATTTACATGCAAGTATTCCAGTCATTGGACACTTATACATGCAACTATTGTGTTTGATTTATAGTAACAATATTTATATTTAAACGATTATATAAGCAAATGACAATGGTTAGGGATGATTCTATCGAGTCTAGAATGCCGATGACGCAAGAGGATCTATCAAGAGTGGTTTTTGGTAAGAAAAAGGGATGCTTGAGAGGATTTGGGGTTGAACCAAAGCCTTCTTCTTGTGATTTTGGGTTCTCTGTTGCATCATAAGCACGTGACGAGCAATTGAAAAGGCTTACATCCGAGTTGGAGATAGTATGTATGGAGCAGCAAACCAACGGTGAGAAGCAGCAAAAAAAAGGAAGAGGAACAACAAATAAAAGAGGCAGAGAATGCAAGACAGTATGAGGAGATGCAGCGACAACTTTTTGGACTTCAGAGCATGTTAGCGCAAGTTTTGGAAAATCGCAATCCACCAAATTCCCCATGATAGCTAGTCATGGTAATGGGTAAGTGTGTTAAACCAGATTTCATTATATTTATTTCAAAGTAAAGGCAAATAAACGTTTGATGACAATATTAGAGAGAAATGGTTGTCTTTAAACTAATTGTGACCAAAATTTAAAAGATGGCATTTACAGTTTACTATTTGTTGACTACCTAAACTTCAAACATTGTAATGTTCCATAGACCAATAGTTATTGACTGTTCCATGGAGCAGTAGTTAAACCAGATTTGTTGACTGTTCCATGGACCAAAAAATGTGATAAAAAAGGCAAAAACGAGCTGTTTGGGGCCAAAAATTGGAAATAGCCTTGAAACAACCTGAGATCATAACAACCACCTCAGCCTAGATTAAACAAACTTGTGAGAGCAAGCGGCGAGTCGATAGGACGTACGATTAGATATTTAGACAAAAAAATGTGATGAAAAAAAGGCAAAAAAGGCCCGTTTGGGGCAAAAAATTGGAAACAGTCTCAAAACAACCTCAAGATCATAACAGTCACCTCGACCTAGACTAAAAAAACTTGTAAGAGCAAGTGGCGTGTCGATAGGACGCACGGTTAGATATTTAGACCAAAAAATGTAACAAAATAAGCAAAAAGGGCCGTTTGGGGTCCATAATTGGAAACAATCTTGAAATAACCCCGAGATCATAACGATCACATGGGCCAAGATTAAATAAACTTGTGAGAGCAAGCTGCACATCGATAGGATGCGCGGTTAGATATATAGACAAAAAAATGTGATGAAAAAAGCCGAAAATGGGCCGGTTGGGGTCAAAAATTGGAAACAACCTCGAAATAACCCCGAGATTATAACGGTCACCACGGCGTAGATTAAACAAACTTGTGAGAGCAAGCGACACATTGATAGGATGTATGGTTAGATATTTAGACCAAAAAATGTGATGAAAAAAGGCAAAAACGGCCCGTTTGGGGCAAAAAATTGGAAGCAGTCTCAAAACAACCTCAAGATCATAACAGTCACCTCGCCCTAGACTAAAAAAACTTGTAAGAGCAAGTGGCGTGTCGATAGGACGCACGTTTAGATATTTAGACCAAAAAATGTAACAAAATAAGCAAAAAGGGCCGTTTGGGGTCCATAATTGGAAACAACCTCGAAACAACCCTGAGATCATAACGATCACATGGGCCTAGATTAAATAAACTTGTGAGAGCAAGCTGCACGTCGATAGGACGCACGGTTAGATATATAGACAAAAAAAATGTGATGAAAAAAGTTGAAAACGGACCGGTTGGGGTCAAAAATTGGAAACAACCCCGAGATCATAACGGTCACCATGGCGTAGATTAAACAAACTTGTGAGAGCAAGCGGCACATTGATAGGATGTATGGTTAGATATTTAGACCAAAAAATGTGATGAAAAAAGGCAAAAACGGCCCGTTTGGGGCCAAAAATTGGAAATAGCCTCAAAACAACCCCGAGATCATAATAGTCACCTCAGCCTAGACTAAAAAAACTTGTGAGAGCAAGCAGCGCATCTATAGGACGCACGGTTAGATATTTAGACCAAAAAATGTAACAAAATAGGCAAAAAGGGCGTTTAGGATCCATAATTGGAAACAACCTCGAAACAACCCCAATATCATAACGATCACATGGGCCTAGATTAAATAAACTTGTGAGAGCAAGCTGTGCGTCAATAGGACGCGCGGTTAGATATATAGACAAAAAAATGTGATGAAAAAAGGCGAAAACAGGCCGGTTAGGGTAAAAAATTGGAAACAGCCTCGAAACAACCCCAAGATCATAACGGTCTCCTCGGCCTAGATTAAAAAAACTTGTGAGAGCAAGCGGCATATTGATAGGATGTATGGTTAGATATTTAGACCAAAAAATGTGATGAAAAAAGGCAAAAACGTCCCGTTTGGGGCCAAAAATTGGTAACAGCCTCAAAACAATCCAGAGATCATAACAGTCACCTTGGCCTAGATTAAACAAACTTGTGAGAGCAAGCGGTGCGTTGATAGGATGCACGGTTAGATATTTAGACCAAAAAATGTGACAAAATAGGCAAAAACAGGCCATTTTGGGGTGCAAAGTTGAAAACAGCCTCAAAACAATCCCAAGATCATAACGGTCACCGGGGCCTAGATTAAAAAAACTTGTGAGAGGAAGTGGCACGTCGATAGGACACACAGTTAGATATTTAGACAAAATGAAGACTGGATCTAGGCCATGTATATTCCATTCATGTGTGCATGATCAGGGCTGTTTAATTATTGTTTGACTTCTAGTTGTGCAATGAAGATTTCATCATACCATACTAATGGTGGGGATCCATATGGTTACAACATAACAGATGCCATACAGTTTATGGCTGAAACATAATGAAATGTCATGCAACTTTTTACTCATATTGAGTTATCTGTGTAGTGATAACATTGTGTATGAGTAACCCTAGAATTTCTTGGAAACCAAGGCATTAATGCATGGAAATGTGCAATTTTTTTACTAGCGTAATCATGATTCTAATTTCATATGCATTTTTTCACTGATATCTTGTTTATGAAACCTGCACTGCAGTTCATTGCCTCTTTCTATCAGCATGTGGTGGTCCAAAGAAGGGTACACTTCTCTCTCTCTCTCTCTCTCTCTCTCTCTCTCTCAATATTACAATGATCTTTTGGAGGAAATTTAAATTTAAATGTAAAAATCTGTTCAGAGGAGTTAAGTTCTGCAATCATATGCTTTATATGTGCAGTGGACACAGCACGTTGTGTAGGATGAGGTATCTTGTTTGCATACAATATCTTAAAATGCAACATAGGTCGTAGGTGTGCTTCCTCGGTTTGAACTATCTACAAAATATCTTCGTTGTTTCACAAATTTTATTTGTGTTGAAGTCTGATGATAAGTTTGATTCTAGTGAACTCCATCATGAATAGAGTCTGAGGATGTTTGAATTGTAGTTATATGTTTAAGAAGTGGGTATAGGAAACAGGTTGAGAAACTGAAATTGAAACATGGCTTCAAATGAATATGAAACACAAAGGAGATTATTTGATTCTATCAGAAATTTGTGCTGAGTAATTAAGTCAAACACATTTGAAGACAAATGTACAATATACCTTGAGATTTTACTTTCAAATAGTCAACAAGCCATAGTATTTTGAATAGGGATTGCCAGAAGAATACAATAATTTTCTATATCTTGCTTACGACTATAAAATATTACTCCCAAAAGCTGATCTCTTAAATTTTCCATAAGATCTCTCTTTTTTTATTTGAGGGGAAAGGAAGAAGCTGGTTTTGTGATGGGAATAGGGTTTTCACTTTTTCTACATTTTGAGGTGGGATACTAATTATTTATAAGATATTTTATCATATGTAGTAAATAATATATTTCTTGTACAACTAATTCCCCTCCTCCTAACCCCCACCCCCGAAAAAAGAAAAAGGACCAATTGGTGTCGAGTTGTGATTTGATTCAAGAATAAGCATATGACAAACTTTAACACATCTCATACACAGGAATTGCTCATACATTAATATTGATTTTTATTGCTGAATGTCCATTGTCCAATTTCATTTGGAATACATTTTATTTTATCTAGAAATTTTGTTCAGAAGAGTATCATGGTTTTATTTGTTGATTTTCCTCCATATTGTTTACTTGCCGCAAGTGTGTCCTCTCACGGTTGGAAAATGTTTACTGAATCAAGCTATTTATTTGGATTTACTTTGGTGAAGAACCCACTTGAAGAAAATCAAGTAGTTGGAATTACAAACTACATCGACTTCGGATTTGAGTTACAGACAAGGTATTTCAGTGATTACTATAGAATTCAATCAACACCATTTATGATGGGATTTGAATTCAGTCTAATCTTGTTGTAAAGGATTGATGATGACAAACCATCAAACGTAACTCCAGATTCCTCTTTTCAAGTTGCTGCATCTTGGCAAGCCAATAAAAACTTCTTGTTGAAGGTACAGTTTTGATGCTATCCTCAGCTGAATCTATGGATCATACCAAGTTTCATAACTATACATGTATCATCTTATCAGGGAAAGGTGGGGCCTCTCAGCTCATCTATGGCTTTAGCATTCAAGTCATGGTGGAAACCTTCTTTCACTTTCAACATTTCAGGTATTTCTAGTTAGAATAGTTTTTTTTCCATTTATACTGGAGTTTATTTTCATAGGATATAATATAAGAATGTCTTTCGACATAATTAGTAATTTAACCATCTGTAGGGGCTTCTTTTTTTACCATATTTTGAGTATTTGTTGCAAGGTTAAAATTTTCTTATACACCATTGTTTTTGATCAGCAAAAGAAAACTTTATTGATGACATAAAACATACAAATACATATGAGATGAACATCAATAAAGAGGCGGGAGAGCAAAAACGCATCAAAGCTAACAAACCCAATCCCAACTAGGTTGGCACCGAGAAGAAAGCCTAATCATCTGCGAGCTCAACCACAAAGGGATGGAGAGAATCCATGCCCAGAAAGAAAATAAAAAAGACCAACCAATCTTGCTAACTACACCAACTCCCCTGCAGCAAATGCAGCACACAGATTGAGACCAATTCTGTTCTGATACAACACAGATTTGAGACCAATCCTGTTTAGCAACACTACAACAGAAAACCCGTGGATAGTCTATTTGGGCTGAGTTCTACTTGTGCTGTTGAAATCTGCTCTAAGTTGCTGCAATGACTCATACCAGAGAACCATGCTAGACCAGCCAAATACTGATTTGGAATCCCATCTCTGATCTTGATTAGGAATCAAAATGTGCACCACCTAAGCAGACCCAACAACTCCACAATACTGTTCTTAATCTGAAGGAAGCCTCCAACCTGAAAGAAGTCTCCATAAGTAGGCAGCCACATTTTCACCCTCAGCAGCACATTTTCACAGCAGCAGCCATATTCTACTTTGCACATTTTCACACCAGCACCAGAGTAGTTCCCACATTGAGACTGAACCTTTACATACTGATATAATACCTGTAACTGATGTGGACCAATAACTGCAGATAATAGAACATAGCTAGGTGGGGACACCAAAGGGAGAGGACACCAAACCCAGAACAATTGCAGATATCACATCAGAAAAGCTTCGGCCTACACACCATTGTAGCTCAGACCCCAAAACACACAGACTACATTCAGCAGACAGATTCAACAGCTCAGAAATCCAGTAGCACACAGATTGGTAATTACTGAAGCAGACCAGACCATCACAGCACAGCAAAACGCAATAGCACAGCCACCTACCCCTCCCAAACACCTCCTTTGGACAGCATAAACACCGCCGAAAAAGCTGAATCTGTATCCTTAAAATAGATCATGATAAACACAGCATTTCAACCAGACCCAATCAGCCCCTCAGGCAAAATCTAACCTGCTTGAGATTATACACAAAGTCATTAATTGAGTAAGTACAGGAGGGGTTAGAAGTTCTGACCCATATAGCAACCCTGGCCTTGATTGAATCACATAGCCCTTCAAAATTCACCGGCGAGCCCTTAAAAATGCTTTCATTCCTCTGCTTCCAAATAGACCAGAGCACCGCCAATGGTATAGCTTTCCAGATGGATAACTCCTTTTTATTTAGTTTTAGACCAATCCACCACTGCAACAATCCAGACACGGATCCAGGCATTACCTAATAAACTCCCCACCAATTGATAATATTTGACCAAATCCTCCAAATAAATGGGCAAGACAGCAGCACATGATTTATATCCTCTACTTCATCCCTGCAGAAAATACAGTTAATGTCTGAAGCAGCAGAAAGGATACCTAGTCTTTGAAGATAGCTGGCTGTCTTAATTCTTTCTTTCCATGCTAACCAGCCAAAGAACTGCACCTTAGGTGGAGCCCAATTCTTCCATATACACCCTACTACGTTACTGCTAGCTTCAACAGATGCTGCACTCCACTTATAGACAGAAAACACAGAAAAAACCCCCGAATTTTCTGCATTCCAATTCAACCTGTCCACCATCCCATCCCGAATAGCTGGAGCATTGAGAAGCATTATTTTCAGCCGCCTCAAATCTTCTAGTTCCCACTGAAACAAATCTCTCCTGAACGCCAGCTTCCACTCATCATTTCCATTTCTCCTACTGCTTAACATTTCCACAGATTCATCTTTGTCAATGGACACAGAGTATAATCTTGGAAATTCATCTTTAAGACATACGTTACCAACCCAATTATGACACCAGAACTTGATGTTTCTTCCATTACCAACAATAAGGGAGATATTGTTTTTGAAGAATTCCACCAACTGAGGCCAATGGGCAGCAATCCCCTGAATATCTCTCCAGACCAGAGATAACCTTGGACCCTCGACAGGTAGTGGCCACCAACCCCCTCCAACCTCACCATATTTGCTGCAAATTACTCGTTTCCAGAGAGCATCAGTTTCAGATCCAAATCTCCACCACCACTTCAAGAGAAGACAAGCATTCATAAGCCTCACTTTTCTTATACCTAAACCCCCAGAACTTTTGCTTTGTGTTACTTCCCCCCATTTTACTAGATGAATTTTTCTTCTTAGAGCATCACCTCCCCATAAGAATCTGGACTGGATTTTGTCAATCTCCTTAGCAACCCCTTCAGGCATCTTGAACAAAGATAGATAATATGTTGGTAAGGATGAAAGCACAGACTTAATCATAGTCAGCCTACCAGCAAAAGATAAGAACCTCCTTTTCCAAGAAGCCAACTTCTGGTTAACTTTATCAATTATTGGTTTCCAAGTCCGTCTTCTCCTTGGATTACCCCCCAAGGGCATACCCAAATACTTTAAAGGCAAACTTTGATGAGCACAATTCAACATGGAGGCATATTCTTTAGATAGCTCATCTGTAAGCCCAATCCCACACACCACACTTTTATAGTAATTTATCTTCAGCCCAGACACTATTTCAAAGCATCTCAGAATCCTTTTAACATTAAGAACCTCCTCCCTATCTGCTTCACAAAAAATAATTGTGTTATCCGCAAACTGCAAATGAGTAATTCTGAGATCATTTAAACCAACCACTGCACCTTTAATCAAGCCCATTAGCCTAGCTCTGGTCATCAAAATGTTCAAACCCTCTGCCACGATATTGAAAAGAAAAGGTGATAACGGATCACCTTGCCTAAGCCCCCTTTGTGGACTAAATTCGGATGTCGGTGATCCATTAACCAAAATGGAAATCTTAGCTGATGAGACACATTCTTGCATCCACTTAATCCATTTAGAGCCAAACCCAAAGCTTGCAAGCATAGAGAATAAAAATTCCCAATTGATTGAGTCGTAAGCTTTCTCAAAATCCAGTTTCAAAACAATACCTTTCCTCCGATTCTTCTTCCAACCATCAACAATTTCATTTGCAATCAACACTCCATCTAAGATACTTCTACCTCCTATAAAAGCTGATTGAGATTCACTAATAATCCTTGGCATTATAAGTTTGATTCTGTTTGACAAAACTTTTGCAAGCACTTTGTAAAGCGAACCAATGAGACTGATAGGCCTGTAGTCACTGAGGCAAGTAGGATTATCATTTTTAGGAATCAACGCAACAAAAGAGCTATTAATTCCCAGCACCAGTTTAGAGTTTTGATGAAACTCACTCATAAACTGCGTCACGTCCCCTTTTACTGACTGCCAGCATTTTTGAAACAGCATCAAGTTGAACCCATCAGGCCCAGGAGCCTTGTTTCCATCACAGGTTTTAACTGCTGCTAACACTTCTGATTCTAAGAACTCCGCTTCTAAAGAAGCTCTAACCTCCTCTCCTCCAATGGATTGAAAGTGGCCAGATAGACTTGGTCTACTGAACCAGGATTCAGAATAAAGCTTTCTGAAATGCAGCAATACCTCAGCCCTAATATCAGCTGGATTCTCCTTTATAACCCCATTAACAGAAAGCGAGCACAAAGCATTTCTATTATTTCTAGATGCAGCCATCACATGAAAGAATTTTGTGTTTTTATCACCCTACAGAGCCCAGTTAAGTCTGGATTTCTGCAACCAAACCCTTTCCACCATAGTACTTAGCCTCCATGCTTCCTCTTTAGCCTCTCTTTTTCTGTTCAACTCTGCCTCAGACAGTGGCCTTTCCTCAGCTGTCAGATCAAGAACATGTAATTTGTCCTCCAAGAGTTTGAGTTTAAGATCCACATTTCCAAAGACCTCCTGGTTCCATTGTTTCAGAGCTATTTTAAGGGCTTTAAGTTTCCTTAAGCACTGAAAACCAGCCCAGCCATCAACAAGAGTTTCCTTCCAGATTTTGTCCACAAAGGATTTGAAAAGAGGATGAAGGGTCCAGGCGTTCAGGAATCTGAAAGGCTTTGGACCCCAATCCCTCTCATCTTCCAAGAGCAGAATAGGGCAATGATCAGATAGCCTTCTTGGTAGACCCCACAGTTTGAAATTGAACTCCTGCAACCATTCTGGACTAAGCAAAAACCTGTCCAGCTTGCTCCATTTTTCGCCTTGTTGAGAGTTACACCAGGTAAATTTCCTACCCAACATTGGAATATCACACACTTCCAGGTTTTCTATAAGATCATTGAAATCACGCATACCTCTATCCCTTCTAGAACAACCCTTTCTTTCAGAGATACTTCTAACTTCATTAAAATCACCCCCCAAACACCAAGGTTTTCCACCCCCTGACTTCAGCCTATTCAGAATACCCCATACCCTACTTCTGCTGGTAACATCATTTGGACCATATACATTAACAAACACACAATCAAAACTACCAAAAAGAGTACCTGTCAAAAGAATGAAATTCCTGTTATAGCAGCAATCCACAAGTTGAAAAACATCTGGGTTCCAAATGCAAAGCAAACCACCAACTGCTCCAACTGAATCTGCTGCCATGAACTTCATCTTCTCACCCGGCCAACATGATCTAACAAACTCTTCATCAATTGATGTCCTCTTAGTTTCTTGAAGCATAGCCAAATCTACCTTTCTCTCAACAAATAATTTTTTGACTTTCCTTTTTTTAATAGGCTGACCAAGCCCTCTTACATTCCAAGAGAGTAACTTCATTAGAGACCATATTTTCACCCAAACAGCTGGACATCTAAATCAGTCGGCTTGACCACCCCTATTCACCATTTTTTCTTTATCACTAGACTCCAGCTCCATCAACTTGCTAATAACTTCTTCCTCATTACCTTTACATTTCAACCCAAGAACATGCCCTAATTGGAGGGAAGCCTCTGCCTCATTGAGTAGAAGCTGACCACTACCAGCTTTTCTGGCCATTGATAAGGATATTGCTGCCACAGCAGACCGAAACACTGCTCCTTTCTTTAGATTCAAAGATGGCCCATCCCCTAATGGAAGAGATCCTTTTCTCTTACCTTGAAAATTCAGCGACCCTTTTGCTTTTCCCTGCTTGTTCACTGTTCTTTTTTGAGCTGGCATTACAGACTTATTCTTTGCCTCTTTGTTCTTCTCCTGCTCAATTCTAAATTGGGCTTCCAGCACTCCTTTGTTTTGATCAAAATTCTCCTTTGTGGACTGGGACTCTGAAATATCTTCCCCAAACAAACTATGGCCCAAGAAAGTTCCCCCCTCATCTTGGGCCATTTCCAATAAAACTTCAATGTTAAGCCCAGCTCTATGCCTCTCAGACCTACTTAGACTTCTCATAAAGCCTGGAGTAACAACTTCTTCAGCCTCAACATTTTGAATCTGCATAGAGTTTTGCACTAGTGTATCTGCCCCTCCCTTGCATACGTTCCTGCTGTTATCCTTTCCCAAGTTGATGTCAGTCTCTGCAACCACAGACCTGCACCGCCACATATCTAGACCAGCAACATCATTATGCCCGCCATGCCTTGACCCAGACCCTGCTACCTCCACTTCACCCTTTCCGTCCAGCTCGCCTCTGACCTGGCCTTCCACCTCAGCTTCATCATCAACCCTCTTGCTCTCCACTTCTGACCTCCAATCCTTACCTTCACCATTGAAGCTGCGATTATCCCCTTGTTTCTGCAAATTGTGACACATACATTGATGATGCAGCATCTCTGATCTAGCCACCTGATCTTCACAAACTGTTACTGGATAGAGTGAACCCTTGCACCTTAAGTTGATAATTGAATTAATGGACTCCATACTTTTTGTGGCTACCCGTACCCTTCCACAGTGGAATGAATGCATTCTAAGTGTATCATCATCCATGCTAATGACTTCCCCCCACAACCTCCCAATATTATTGAATGTTTTACTATTCCATAGATTGAGAGGCACACCATAACATGTAAGCCAAATCAGCCTCTCCTGATCGATAGCCATCTCCTGTTTCCATTCTTTGACTGACTCACCCCATTCAGAGAGCCAACCCTCAATTTGTTTTGACTTCTCTTTCATGCTGCTTGCTGAGTCAAAAGTCAGAACTAGATCTCTGCCTCCTCCATGTCTAACCTGAATGTCACCCATTCCTCTAATCTGCAGCTCTTCTTTAAGCTCTGCCACACAGCTTGATGGCTTAAGTCTAACAATTATACTATTATAGAGCCAACCAATGCCTTCCTCAGAAGCATTGACAGTCATGGTAGTATTGATCTCAAGCCCTCTTCCACTGACAACTTGTGCATATGACTTCCCCCTTTGAACCATGCCTGTATCTCTACTAGTATTACCAATCTCCCTCCATTCAGTTGGAACTCTGCTACTGTTACCAAGCTCCCTCCATCCAACTGAAGCTTTTGATAACCTCTGGTGTTCTTCCTTACCTTTGGCAAAATCCGCTACTTTTACTTTCAAAGCTTTGTTGTCGCACCAGAGTCCATGAGCTTTTTGGACTGCCATCTTTGCTGCTACGGGACAAACATAACGTACAAAACCAAATCTGGATCGCGTCAACTTCCGTCTTTTGTTTGGGATGTACACATCTTTTACAATCCCAAAATTGGTGAAGAGTTTATACAACCCTTTTGGATCCATTGATTCTGGCAAACTATCCACAAAAATCGTGTGAATATCAGTATCCATTCCTCTGCTCTTGGACCCTTGAACACCATGCTTTCTCAACACCGGCTTCCAACCTCCTTGATTACCCTCCATACTCTATACCATTTGACATAGCATTAATAGAAGATAAAAGCTCCTCAATATACACCATGATAATTCACCTATTACTCAAAATGCTTCAAGCCATTATATTCTGTGTATCTAGACTCCAGTTAAAACATGTGCATGATATTTGCTGGCGTTTAATGGTATGTTTGGTCAGATGGAAAGGTGGAGGGGAGAGGGGGGGAGGGAAGAAGGAAGGGAGGGAAACACATTCCTGTATTTGGTAGGATGGAAGGGGGAAGATGCTCTCTCTTTTTTAAAATGTGAAATGACTCTTTTTAACTCTACTTTTGGTTGCTATATTTTTTCAAAATAAGGGTATAATTGTTGAGATGATTTTAAACAAACCATTTCCTTTCTCTTCTGCATTTAACCAAACAACTTAGGAAGGAACCACAATGCTTTCCGTAATTATCCACTACCCTCCCGTTCCTCACTTCCCCGCCCTCTTATTTTTCTTCCTACCAAACATAGCTCAAAGTGTTTAGGAGGTGGATTTCCTATTAACCAGGCATACCTAGAACATGGGGGATGGATGGTAAGATTGTTTTTTAAGTTGTATGTATCCTCTAAATGAGACAAAAATTGGAGTTGTAGAACCAATTATTTGTGAAACATTTAAGAAGTCTAAGAAAATATCATGGGGTTTTGTGGTTTCCCTTAAAAAGGGGTCACATAATCTTATTCTCCGTGACTGTTTTGCACATATCTTCCATCTGTGCTGCTGGAAGTAGAGGAGTTGCACCCATACGAAATCATCAGAAACTAATGATAGGATCAGCAATCTAATTTGCTTGCAACATTGCCAACTTTTCTTTTTTGGTCTATATTTTTCCTGGATTGAGTGATTTGAAATTGTGTTTCAACGACATAATACTGCTCTTCTATGATTGAGTCTTGGTTCGCAACTTCATGAACAAAAAATGTGTGATCTCTTTGTTGATAGACAACAGATAAAACATGATCTGAGCAAATATATTAATTGGTCTACAGCTACTAGAGATCATACAGTTGGAAAGACAGCTTTTGGATTTGGCATCCGTGTTGATAATGTTAGAGAAGTGAGGTTAGTTTAATTTTCACAACCTTCTTTCAAACTTGGTTTTCCATATCAATTAATCCATTATGATCAGATGACAAGCCTAGAATGTTGAGAATGTAGTTTGACTTTGTCAGTTCACATAAGGGATTACTGGTTCTTTTGATTTCAAACCAATGCTATCATACATTGTTCTTGAGTTCACAAGAGCTTGGATTGATTATTTAGCTACTTCTATTGCCTACTAATGTAATTTTTCCCTTTTCCCTTTTCCCTTTTCCCTTATAAAAATTGCAGTTATCAAAGAGCTGATCCAAATTTTGTAATGCTGACACCAAACAAGGAGCATTTAGCAGAGGGCATTCACTGGAAAATTGGGAAGAGACCTGTGCTCCAATCAGATTTAAATTCTGGGAATTTTGACGGCATGCCCAGGGAGTTGAGACCCTTGGGAAAATTTTTGTAATTTTATAAAATTACAAATTTTTATATTTATATATATATATATATTAAGTGTAAGGGAACATTTTGATTATAACAACTAATTTTGGTTCTCTAATTTCGTAAGTTTGGGAAAAACTGTTACTTCCTCATCAATCTATCTCCAATGAAACTGCGAAACAATGAACATGAACTTGTTTGTTTTCCTATCTAAAGATAATTGAACAAGCACTAGTAGCTAGGAGGATTAAACTAGTTACCAACTTTGTATAAGGAAATTAATTCTACACAATCCAGTTCTTATCATCAAATTTAATATATGTAATGTCTGACTCTGATAGCCTCATCTTTGCAAGGATGACCTCTAAGCATGTCCTTAGAGCTTCCAATGAAGTATCGTGGCGACATCTTTAACCTACCAAAGAAAAGAAAAGGAAAATTGCAATGTTGAAAAAAAGTAAACAAAGCAAAAAGAAATTCATACTATGGATTTATATTGAAAGGAGTTGCTGGTAATCTCCTTTAATTTTTTATTTTTGGGAAATTATTGTTCATCGTCATGAAAAATACAACATACACTTCAGGGAAGGGGGGTTGAAGTTAAGGGGAATGACAAAGAAATGAGTGGGGCACTGATGATAGTTGATGTGTGATATCATACAGAGAGGGAGGGAGAAAGGCCGAACTCGAGCCCCCAGAGCTCAAAAGCTCCCTTAACAAAATCATAGTAACCGCCTTTCAACGACAGCGTTTTCTTCACCAAACCATCTCTCACAAACGGATAAGTTAGCAGGTTTCCAAGGGATACATTCACTGCCTCCTGCATTATTACATTTTACATAAAATCAAGTTTAGAAACACAACGACACTGTACCCTTAAAACCATTTATGGACATTTTTTCAAAGAAAAGTATATCACAGCTTACTTGGTTACATGTTTCAATAATCCAAATTACTCTTTTAGTATTTTAATTATATGTTGAACAGAAATGCTACATGTTCAAAAAAATACTGTACGTACATTTTTTGATAATTTTTCTAAGCACATAGCATTGTTGATAAAAAGGCATTGATAAAAAAAGATATTCAATAAAGGCATTGCAATAAAGGCAAGTCAAGTCATGGACAATGAGGTAGAAGGTCAATTTTTTTTTTTTTTTGAGATTTTAAGAAAAATATTAAAATAAAACTTTATCTATTAGATTATTGAAAAATTGCGTTCTTTCGCAATTATTATTATTATTTTTTTTGAGATTTTCTCGATAAGTCTTAAACAATAGACTAAGTAACCTAATAGTTAAATCAACACACCTTTTCACAAACGGCACATAGTTCTGGAAGTGGTATATTGCCATTCTCTGCTTTCACTTTGTTCTTAGCTGGTAAACAGACTTTGACCCAATCCTCAATGAAATCACTGCACATTTCAATTAGCAAAGAACAAGTAATTATGGAATCTGTGATGTGATAACCATGTTCCGTATTATGCTAATTGGTCCTTATTATGAATTTGATTATATGCCTGATATGATTTTGTGTGCCAATTATGTGAATATATGTGGTTTTGAATTCCTATCTGTTCACCGTAGGAATATCTGTTTGATTATCTGCTTTGGAAATTAAATTGAAGGCCTTATCGGCCGTAGAAACCGAAATTGACTGCGTCATTGTGATTGACATAATTTTTAGAACCTACGGTGAAATTTAATTGAAAATTAATTTGGATCAAATTAATTAGATTAAATTGAAGGGTTAGTGCTCAATTATTCAATATTAAAGTAATGTGTTTTGAGTGGGGCTATATAAGGGCCTTATTATATTTGAAATCCCTCTTTTATTTCATTTTTGGCTGAAATCAACTCCCTAGAGGGAGAGAGACCCGAAATTAGGGAGAGAGAGGGGAGATAATCTAAGTCTTGATTTTGAAGCTTGGAAGTCTTGAAGATTACTCAAGAATTAACCATAGATTGGGAAGATTGGGCTTCTAGGTAAGCATTTGATCTTGAATTCATAAGTTTGAATTTGTGATTTTGTAAGTTCAAGGTTTCTTTGTGATCAAGAGCATAACTTGAGTTGAATTGTTGAATTGGGAGCTTATATGAACATGCATGTGTGTAATTGCTTTGAATTTGCATGTTTGAGCACAAAATAAATGATCCATGTAGAATTTTGGTTAAAGCTCATGTTTGTAGTCACCATTTCCACCATGTAAGTTGAAATGGGAGTGATATTCCACATGCATGTACAATTTATGAGAATATGAGTTTGAAATACATAGAGTTGTTATCATGGAAGCAAGTTTGGTGTAAATTGGAACATGCAAGTAAGTAGTTAATGAAATTGAGCTTCATAATGTGTTGGATTTGGTATTGGGTCATATTAGTACATGTTTATGTGAAGTTTGAGCCTTAATACACAATAACTGTTGATTGGAATGCTGAATTTTAGCTCAAGAACAATTCTGGATTTTCTAGAATTTTGGTATCTGCTCAAGCGGGGAAATTGCCGCTCGAGCGTGAAATTCGCACTCCTAGTACTTTTTTTCAGACATGGTGTCCGCTTGAGCTGGAAAGTTCACGCTCGAGCGGGGAGCCATGTAGTGAGACCTTTCGCTCGAGCGTAGAAATGACATAAGCAGTACTTTTGCAGGCCTCAGGGATCCGCTCGAGCGAGGACCCTATTTTTGAAAATTTTGTATGTACGATCTGTGTTTCGTTTTCCGTTCTCTTTCACTTGCAAGCACTCTTAGGCATGCATTGAGCATTATGAATGAATTAAAAGAATAAGAAAGAAGCCTAAGGGGGATGTTTGAATTAAGAACGGATTGAGTCGTTTGTGACCCATATGTGTTATGTGATGTGTAGGGTCAAGCTCCAAGGCAAATCAACCAGCCGATCATTGTGAGTAGTATCTTAATAAAGATATCTGAAGTATGTTATTTGTCCAATTGCTTACTTTCATAAAAGTCTTGTAAGTTTGTTACATTGAACTGAGGACAAATATTTGCTATGCCATGTGATTGCGCCAAAGGCCGTTGGATATAATTGACTGGGCCAAAGGCCGTTTGGCACGAGTGATAGTCTGACACGAATGATAGTCTGATATGAATGATAAGTCTGACACGAATGATAGTCTGGCACGAGTGATAGTCTGACATGAATGATAGTCTGATATGAATGATAAGTCTGACATGAGTGATAGTCTGACACGAATGATAGTTTGACACGAATGATAGTCTGACACGAATAATAGTTTGACACGAATGACAGTTTGATACGAATGAATGAATGGGCCAAAGGCCAGTTTGATACGAATGGATGAATAAGCCAAAGGCCAGCTTGACATGATTGAAAACATGAATGGGCCAGAGGTCGTATGACGCGAATGAATGGGCCAAAGGCTAATTTGACATGAAAGTGTGAATGGGCCAAAGACCAGTTTGACATGAAAGTGTGAATGGGCCAAAGGCCAATTCGACACGAATGGAATGAATGGGCCAGAGGGCAGTTTGACATAAATGAGTGAACGGACCGAAGGCCACTCTGATACGAATGAAATAATGGTTGGGCCAAAGGCTAGTTTGACATGAATGAAAGAATGAATGGACCAGAGGCCAGTTTGACATGAATGGAGAAATGAATGGGCCAAGGGCCAGTTTGACATGGATGATACGAATGAATGGGCCAAAGGCCGTATGACAGTATGACACAAATGAATTGGGCCCGAAGCCGTATGATGTGTTCGAAACCGCGGTTAGTTGACCTATATTTATATATATATATATATATATGCTAGATAGAAATACGAATTGAGCCTAAGGTCGTTAGAAGTACGTTGTTCTAAATACCGTTTGAGTAACCTCTTTATTTGATATTATTCACTAGGCTTTCGCTCACACTCATTCATGTGTTTGTAGGTGAGCCAAGAGAGGTTCTAACCCAGCCTCAGTGAAGTTTGTGTGGATCAACCAAGGTTTTTGAAGAGTCAGCCCTTGCGTCTCACGCATGAGACACGTCTTCGCCTTTTGCTATCTTATGATATTTTGTCATGTTGGCGAAGGCTTTGGTTCACGTTTGTACATAGTTCTAGTTGGCTGACCTAGATGTGAATGATCCTGTCTATACAGAACTTTATGTTACTATACTTTTTGTTGTGAGTTATTAACATGTGTATGTATGGAATGTTATGATGTGCATATAAGCACGGCTCTATGGACAAAGTTTTGAAATTGCTTTCGTTCGGCCCCTTTACTCTGATGAGTTTTGTCTTATTTGGTTTGAGGTCGTAGGTAATCTTGTGATTACTGGCCAGTTATAGCCTTAACCCATAGGGACGGGTTCGGGTCGTGACACTTGACCTTCTAGTAATGTACAAAAGTTCTTGATTAACAAGCTAGCCTGGTTGATTGTGATGAAAAAAAAGTAAAATTAAGAAAGGGTATATAGATGTGGGGGGCTTACGTGGAAGTGGATCCATCATCTGGGAAAGACATAAGTCCTTTTATCCCACCACAGCAGCTATGCCCAATCACTACAATTGTCTCTACCTGTCAAGTATTTATGACCTTTTCAATTAATTTCTACCAAAAAAAAAAACTCAATTGCAATTCATGATAAATGAGTATGATCCAGCTACACTCAATGCATACAAGTATGTAACATTCTTAATTAGCTATGCTGGATCATGATACTAATGAACTTGGTGTTGTTTTTACAAGATTGTAGAAAAACAAGAGTGTTTTTTTACAAAAACATTATTGCCCTTTCAATCTTTTATGAAATTAACAATGATTATGACGATGCAATAACAATAATAACTAATTTGAAAATGATTGATGAATAGAAAATTTATACAAAATTTCATATTAGAATAATAGGATAGTGTTCACCTTAAGATGGAGTACAGCGTACTCAACGGCGGCCCCAACTCCAAAGTATTTTGTCTGTTGCATCAAACAAACCACAATTCAAAATCAAAAATACAAAAACTAATGAAATAGATTAGATTTAACTTTTAAAAGATAACTTGAGTTAAAGTGTAAAGGACTGATTGTCACAATTAAAAGTTGAAGGACAAAAGTAAAACTTTAGTGAAAATGTTGGGATGCTAAGTGTAATTAACCCAAAAAATAAATGGTTTATTTTCAAAATAAAATTTATCATCAATTTTCTTAAGGCAAATTAATTTAGTTTTATATATATATATATATAAATAATCCCTGTGTTAAATAATTTGAATCATCTTTGAAGTTGGCCCACCAAGCCCAACAACCTAACTCAGTATAATCCATCTTCTAATCAATGAGTATATAACCAATTGGGCTAACTCACTAGGCGACTCTATACAGTTCTATATGAAAGGTCAACGGGTCAATTTTTGTTGGAATTTTGTTGTGTTGGTTTGTTTCTTCTCTATTATGAAGCTTTTTGTTGAATCTGTTATTAGACTATGATTATTCAGTTATAATTTTCTTCATATCATAGAAATTCCTTTCAATCGGAAAAAAAAAAAAAAAAAAAAAAATTTAAAAAGAAAAAAAGAGAAAGTGAGTACCTTATCAAATGGAGGGACCATGTTGGCAACGTTTCGGACCACAAAAGCCTCACCGGGTTGAAAATCCAATACATGAGATGGGCCGACCCGGGAATCCGAGCACGCAAACACCATGAACTAACCCATATAACAACAGCACTATATGAGCAACTACCCAGAAAACATAAATAATAATAATAATAATAATAATTTTTAAATAAAAAAAAAAGCTAATTATAACTCAAATTTATTTATTTTTTTAAAAGAATATGTGTCATGTGGCATCTAAATCTAATAATCATAAGAGAATTCAATGTACTTTGGGGCTTTGGCCTTTGGCGAGTTCACCGAACAAAGCTGGACTTTTCCTGCAATAAAAGAAAATTCAAAAAAACATATCAAGTAATGAGTGTTATGTATCACCAGTGAATTTTTACTTTTTACTTTTCTTTTTTTTTCTTTTTCATTTCCTGCGTTGATTTAGCACAACTACATGTATACATTATGTTTGTTGTGTGAATTAATACAAAATGTGAAGAAGAAGATAAAAAAAAAAATAGTGAAATTTAACCCTCTGACATATATCATTTTCATAAATTAAATTATTACGTACTCATATTTCTCTCTCTTGAAATGAATGAAGCCGTTTTTCATCCTCTCAACTAGGGGAGATGATGGTTTACTTTCAACCGATGTTTGCAATTCTGCAGTTATTTGATCGATCTTTGTAGCCGCAATAGGTTCAAGCTCACTCCTCTCCCTGCAGCTCGTCACGTAACAAAAAAATTATTTAAAATTCACTTTATAATATAGTTCAATTTGTTAGTATCACATTTGGGCGTAACTTTTGTGGAAGAACGACTCTTTTTATGATAATTTTATCTCAATTTGTATCAACTTCACTTTAGCTGAAAGTTAAATCTTCAATTTTCATCTTTAGTACTTAGGGTAAGATTAAAAAAAAAATATCATCTCATTTGTCATCATTATATTAATTTTACAAATTTCATAACTCATATTTGTTATCAATATAATAGTAACACATCACTTAATAAATAAAATATAGTAAAACATGATTTTTATTTTTTTGTTGACAAATTTTCACGGTAAGTAGAGCTTTTGAAAGTCATATTATAGGCAAAGTCACCTGAGAAGTTTCTTGAGTCCAGCAATGGCCTCCTCATACGACTCGGTCCCCATATCTTCTCTCTGCCAAATTTTAAAGTTAAATTTATTCAAAATACAACCAAAAAAAAAAAAATTGTATATAACCAAATATAGATACATATAATATACACAAAGCTTTAAAATTTAATTTTTGAGAACTGCATTTTATTTTTGAATTGCATACTCTGTATAGTATATAGTTCTTAAACTGTCGACCAGTCCCTCTAGTTTTTCTCAAAATTTTAATTTAGCCATCTAACTTCTGAATTTTCTATTTTTAATCTCCTAACTTTTATAATCCCAATCCATTAACAAAGGTGGGAAAATATATCATGTGTCTCCTATAATCAAAGAGAAAATGATTGTCTCAGTGAGAGAAATTTGACCACTACAATATATAACGGTTTTAAGGATCAATTTTTTTTTTTTTTTTTTTAAAGTGAAAATTTTGTTACAAAAAATATTTGGAGACCAATTTTTGTCATTGCAAGAGTCGTCGCTAAAAAATCATCTCAAAAAGTCAATAAAAAGAATTTTTAGCAAAAAACAAATTAAAATGTTTCTAATAAGACAAAATAATTTGGTCCAAAAAATGTTTATTTTTTAAGACAATTTTTTTGTCAATTAAAATATTTCGTTCTTAAAAAGTGATTTTATCCTTAAAACCTTAATTTGTTATAGTAATGAAGCTAAAAGATTACTGACAATTTTGTGTGAAATTATTTATTTTTTAGATTAAATATAATTTTTTCCTTGAAAGATAAGGATAAATCATTAAAAAAAGGGTTTTTTATTGATAAATCCCATTTAAAGGTGTTTTAACCCAATAAGTCCACCAAGAAAAATTATAACCTAATTAGTCCTATGTATTTATACTTTTATTCCATGAGGTCCTTTTTTCCTAATTTATATTATTTGTTGGACTATTATACCCTTATGTCTATTTGTTGATATATATTATATACAAAATAACATACATGTTTCCCTCTGATTTTGTTGTGGTAGGATTTCGTTCCTATAAGAGAGAAGACGACGGCACATAGTTCGCGATAGTGTTTCATTGCGATATGGTTTCATTCCTGTAGAAGAGAAGATGACGATTCAGAGTTTATGCTCTGTTTTTTTTTTT
Source organism: Camellia lanceoleosa (assembly GCA_025200525.1). NCBI lineage: Eukaryota > Viridiplantae > Streptophyta > Magnoliopsida > Ericales > Theaceae > Camellia > Camellia lanceoleosa. The sequence goes on from CM045759.1 coordinate 205,215,706, forward strand.
TTTTTTTTTTTTTGGCATAGTTATGATTTCAGCCAGAAATCAAAGGAAGAGAAAAGGATTTGAATCAAAGAAACAGGGGTAATGACTTACAAACTTGTTCAGTAGATTGACTAAAGCCCACATTCAACTGGATTGAATCAAAGGGAAAGATGAGATGGTTTTGAATACTTGTTCTTCGAAGGTGGGTTTAATTTGATTTGGATTGGTGGAATGGTGAAATTACACGGGTTGTTAATGATAGTGATATGATGAAGCTGAAGTGTGGGTGATAATTTTTTGCTTTCAGAGAGATTGAGTTTTTTTTTTTTTTTGTATTTATAGTTCTATTGCTGCCATTATTTTTGGTTTTTCTGTCAATCAATGTGAATGTTCACATTTCATATTGTTTGGAAGCTTAAGAAACAAGTGTTAGAATTGTGAAGAATGGGGTTTCTAATACAGTAATGTAGCTTTCTTTATAAAGAGATGAGGAGTGTTTGGTTTGATTTGGATTACTGTAATGGTGAAATTGTAAGAGGTGTTAATAATAGTGATAATGATGAAGATAGAGACGAAAATTATTAAGATACAAAGGAGGATTTGTGTGATGGTTTTTTTTATTTTTTGAGAGATTGAGATTTTTGAATTTAGAGAAGACGAATATTGTGCTCTGTTTAATTATATTGTCTTAAGGTTAGTATGTAATGGATGCATGTCATTTATGATTGGATTTATATGAAGTGTTGTATGCTCTGTTTTTTGCTTCCAATTTCATTTTCTAGAATTGATGGACATGCAAGTTTTTTTTGATTGTATGGGGTTATGGATTTTGGCTGGTTATGTGGTTGAGTTATGGCTCTGTTTTTTTGAATGTGGTGAATATTCACATCGCATTAAGAATGTAAATGTATATGAATGATTGTATGATCTATTTATTGCTTTCAACATCATTATCTAAATTAAATTTTGGTTGGTTATATGAGGATATGGGTTTTTCTTGGTCATGTATATTGTGAGGCATGCATGTGTGTGATGTGAATATTTACATTCTTGCTACCATTGACAGTATCAAAGTAGTTAACATGAATATTTATATCACTGTAACCATTCACATTACCAACACATTACCAAATCATTTATGTGAATATTTAGATTTGTATTATGAATTGTCATTATGAGTGTTTTTTGCTAGCAAAATGGGATGTTGTTGTGTATATTATGCATGGGCCCGGTGTGAATATTGACATGTCTGTTACCATTTACAGCATGAAAACATATGATGTGAATATTCACATCATCTGCAATATGCTATTTGATGTGAATATTTACATTCTTGTTACCACTAACAACATCAAAGTAGTTAACATGAATATTTATATCATTGTAACGATTCACATTACCAAATCATTTTATGTGAATATTCAAATTTGTATTACGAATTGTCATTGTAAGCGTTTTCTGATAGCAAAACGGGATGCTGTTATGTATATTATGATGTATGCATGGGCGCGGTGTAAATGTTGACATACCTGTTACCATTTACAACATAAAAGCATATGATGTGAATATTCATATCATCTGTAACTATTAACATCATCAAATTATTTGCTGTGAATATTTACTTATGTGTTAAGAAATATGAAATTCACATCAGTTACATTGTGTTACAATAATATTTTAAGTAATATTCACATCCATGTGAATGATCAACACGAAATAGGCCTCAAAATGTATATACATATATTGAATGAAAAATTGGAGTACAAGCATCGATACAGAATTGATTTACACTTAAGCTAGTCTGCTCTAATATGTCAAAACTATTGATACTAAATTGTCTTCAATGTGGATAACAATTATAGATAACAATTACAGGTGGACACCCCCCACCTATAGGTTTTCATATTGCACTGTCTTTGTGTGATTCAAAAAAATGTGTATAATGAGTCTCTTATTTGACACCATTCAAAGCGATTAAAGCTATCAACAAGTTCCTCCCGGTATACATGCGCCCTGATGATGTAACACATTGTGGGCCTGCAATCCACCCTAAAAATACAAAGTTGTTATTGTTAGAATTTGAAATTTAGGTGTGTATAATGGTTGTGGAAGATGTGTACAAATTGATGTAAGGCTTACCATTGGTTTGTAGTCATTATCAATATCTAACAATCTGATATAAATATTGACATTGTGTACAATAAAATTCAGATTGAACCAACAAAGGGTTGACAACCATTCAAGATTAGGGGCTTTTCATCAACAAGCAACAATACTAACAACTTTGTTAATATCTACATCATATTCCATTGATAACAGGAAGTGAATATTGACATTGATGTTAGAATGTGAATATTAGCATTATGTTCAGAATGTAATTATTTCATCACCATCAACAACCAACAACATTAACAAATCTGACATTGACACAAGGGAGGAGATAGAGAGTGTATTACAAAAGAGTGTATTACACATGACAATTTAAGACAAACAAGTCATTACCTATAGCAGTCTGATGTAAATATTGACATTATGTATAATGAGATACACATTGAACCAAAAGAGAGTTGACAACCATCCAAGATTAGGAGTTCTAATTGCTTTATAACCATTAACACACAATAATATCAACAACTCTGTAATATTTACATCATATTCCATTGATGTTAGAAGTTGAATATCTACATTATATTGATAATGTGAATATTGACATTGAAGTAGATATTTACATCAATGTCAATATTTACACCATATTCACATCATAGTTGATTACCTTTTAAATATTATACAGATTATGTATAATGGAATACACATTGAACCAAAAAAAAGTTGATAACCATTCAAGATTAGGGGCTCTAATTGGTTTATAACCATGAACACGCAACAATACTAACAATTCTGTAAATATTTACATCATATTCCATTAATGTTAGAAATTGAATATCTACATTATATTCATAATGTGAATATTGACATTGAAGTAAATATTTACATCAATGTCAATATTTACACCATATTCACATCATATTTGATCATCCTTTAAATATTGTATAGATTATGCATAATGGAATAGACATTGAACCAAAAGAGAGTTGACAATCATCCAAAATTAGGAGCTCTAATTGGTTTATAACCATCAACACGCAACAATACCAACAACTCTGTAAATATTTACATCAATGTCAATATTTGCACCATATTCACATCATATTTTATCACCCTTTAAATATTGTATAGATTATGTATAATAGAATAGACATTGAACCAAAAGAGAGTTGACAATCATCTAAGATTAGGAGCTCTAATTGGTTTATAACCATCAACACGCAACAATACCAACAACTCTGTCATATTCCATTGATGTTAGAAGTTGAATATCTACATTATATTCATAATGTGAATATTGACATTGAAATTAGAGATGTGAATATTCACATTACTGCTAGGGTACAAATAGGAGTGAGACAACACCAATATATGTTGATTTTTCAAATTGACACAAACAAAATTTCACAACATAAAGGAAACAACACATGTGAAATAGCTAGCCTTAGAATGTGAATGTTCACATTGATTGTTACTCAATAACAGATAATCAACAAACAACACAAACATTGATTGTTACTCACATTACTGCTAGGGTACAAATAGGAGTGAGACAACACCAATATATGTTGATTTTTCATATTGACACGAACAAAATTTCACAACATAAAGGAAACAACACATGTGAAATGGCTAGCCTCAGAATGTGAATGTTCACATTGATTGTTACACAAACATTTGAGACTACGAAACTGAGAATAAAGCAGATAATCAACAAACAACACAACAAACATCATAATGTAAATTTATAAAATGGTTAGCCTCAGAATGTGAATGTTCACATTGATTGTTACTAATTCACAAGAGAAACAATAAGATGTTATTATTTACAACATGCCTACAAGAATTCACATTGAACTAAAACAATGTTGACAACCATTCAAAATTAAGGTTGTAATTATTTGATCACCATGAATAACTAACAACACCAACAAGTCCGACATTGACATAAGGAGGGAGATACAACATACACCATAATGTAAATTCATAAAATGGCTACCCTCAGAATGTGAATGTTCACATTGGTTGTTACTCAATAATAAGAGAAACAATAAGATGTTATTATTTATAACATACCTACAAGAATTTACATTGAACTAAAATGGGGTTGGCAACCATAAAAAATTGGGCATAAACACCAACAAAAACAATGTAAGTTTATCCAGTAATGAACAGTAATGTGAATGTTCGCATCATCTATGTTTGCAAAATCAATTCCGAATACAACAACAGTTATAGGGCAATGTAAATGTTTATATGGGTGATCACATTATGTTATAATTGGCTGAAAAACAAAGGGTGGAACCAACAAGTCTGACATTGATGTCACAATGTGAATGTTTACATCACATTCCATCACATTGTTCAATGAAGATTGGGGGTTCTATGAATATCAACAATCAACAATATCAACAGTGACAGTAATGTGAACATTCACATCATTATACATTGATCTGAATGTTCACATTAGTGTCTACTAATGTAAGTTTATCCAGTAATGAACAGTAATGTGAATGTTCACATCATCTATGTTTGCAAAATCAATTCCGAAAACAACAACAGTTAAAGGGCAATGTAAATGTTTACATGGGTGATCACATTATGTTATAATTGGCTAAAAAACAAATGGTAGAACCAACAGCACCAAACAACACCCAACAACACCAACAAGTCTGATATTGATGTCACAATGTGAATGTTTACATCATATTCCATTACATTGTTGAGTGAAGACTGGGGATTCTATGAATATCAACAATCAGCAATATCAACAGTGATAGTAATATGAACATTCACATCATTATACACTGATGTGAATGTTCACATCAGTATCTACTAATGTAAGTTTATCCAGTAATGAACAGTAATGTGAATGTTTACATCATCTATGTTTGCAATAACAGATATAATATGAAGTTCACACATTGAATGAATAAGATCATATACTATGAAGCTCACTACTGTAGAAGTTCATATATCTACTAATGTAAGTTTATCCAGTAATGAACAGTAATGTGAATGTTTACATCATCTATGTTTGCAATAACAGATATAATATGAAGTTCACACATTGAATGAATAAGATCATATACTATGAAGCTCACTACTGTAGAAGTTCATATTGATGAAATGGGTATAGGAGATTCACATGATTAAAACATTCAACAACAACAACAACAACAACATCTGAAATAATTGGCTTGGCCCAACATTTTTCATTCCCATATAAATGTTCACAGCTTTTGACAACACAACGTAATTGCCACTGCATTATTTTTGGGTGAACAAAACCATATACTTGGAGATTGCGATTGAGGGGTTCACATTAATAATTAGGGCATGAATAATAAAAATATGAAATTCCACATATTATATGAATAGAAACAGGGGATATTGGAAGTTCACAATGGTGTAATTTGAACAAGAGATTTAGGGTTTACATACAAAATTGATGAGATTACTTACTCTTTTTCCATATTGACAGTTTGGTTGTCACAAATGGTCATCGGTGATGATTTTGACGAAGATGGAACTTCAGGATGTTCACCAATGGTGATTTCCACGTTTCCGTAGACAGATGGTGGAGGTATGATGAAGCCGACGATGAGACGTTGCGATGATGGAACAATGAGATACGTATGGGTGTGAGACGATATGGAATACGATTTTGGGTTTTCGGAAGGGTGGAGATATTGTGTGTGATTTTCTGCAAAAAAAGAGAGGGAAAGAGGGACAGTTATTTGATTCAAAATGAGAGGGGAAGAGAAGGGTGTTTTGGTCTTCTAATATGAAATAGGACCTGATGGAATAATAGAAAACACTATGGGGTTTATGGAATAAGATTCTTAGAGAATGGACTTATTAAAAAAGCTCCCTTAAAAAAAAAAATAAAAAAAAAAAAAAAAAAAAAACTATTTATGTATTTTCCATTATGAAGCCCGTTCTTTCTTGCGTTGGCTGTAGGCTTGTAATTATCAAGTTAGATGTAATTATTAACCCCCAAGGGTTGGCCTAATGGTAGACGCTTGGGACTTAGGAGTTTGCTTCTTTCTAGGTCTCAAGTTCAAAATCTCTTAGGTGCTATCAACTCTTGTATTGGGCCAGTCCATACGGAGCTTTGCTCTGGCTTTAAATGGGCCCCACACTAGTGGACGGTGGAATTGGTCCCCCAGGATTAGTCGAGGTGCGTGCAAGCTGATCCGGACACCCTGAGTTATCAAAAAAAGTTAGATGTAATTATTTTTATATTAATTAATTATCAATTGATACAAAAAATAAATAAACAAAAAAACTATCAGACTAGAGGTCTATTTATGAAACTGTTGGGCTAATAGGCCAAAGTTTAAATTTTTCTAAGCCAAAAAGACATTATTTGTCTAAAAGAAAAACTATTTGTTCAAAATCTTAATCTGTTTGTCTGTTCAAATTTGAACATATCTGTCTAACTATTTGTTTAAATATCCAATTATTTGTATACAATTATATACTAATTTTACATTTTTGTATAGATATTACATACAATTATATAGAAATGTTCAAAAAATGTTAAAATGAACACAAATGTTCAAAAAAGTGTACATACAATTATATAGAAATTACTTTTTCATTTTTATAATTGTTAAAATGAATGATTATTGGATTAGGATTAGTAGAAGAAGCTACAATGCAATTATGGCATGCATGCTAGCACATTAACTGCCAGCATTAATCCCAAATTCTCTTCATCATACCTGCAGATTTCTAGGACCCACTCACATTATCAAAAAACTAAGAGAGAGAAAGAAATCAAGAGAGAGAGAGAGAAGGGGTACCCAAGAGGGGGTGATAATGGGTTAAGGGGCAGCAAAAACAGGCTCGTTTCTGATGAGACTAGGTGGAGAAGATGAAGATGAAGAAGAAGAAGTAAGCCTGGCAGTAGCCGAAAGACGTCGTAATGTAGTATTATTAGGTCTATTCTTGATGAGAGAAGATTGAGAGAGAGAGGTGAGGCAGCAGGCGTTGATCGCAGCGGTCGACATTGCTCACCAGACTATAGAATTGAGTAGCTTCATACCCAGTTGTGTCATCAATCTCCATTTGGATAACGAAAGCGAAAGCTCAGCAAACGAGAGCTTCTTCTTCTACTTCATATGCTAGATTGGGTTTTGAGCCTTGGAGACTCGGGGTTTTTTTTTTTTTAAGAATAAAATTATCATTCAATAGTAATCTTTAAATTTTAATACACATTTATAAAAAAAAAAAAATTAATTTTAATTTTTAATATTTATAAAATTTATCACCTATTTGTAATAATTTTTCAAAATATGGACTGAATCGAAATTCTCTTTTTTTTTCTTCTTCTTCTTTTTATTAGTACTAGAATTATTATTATTATTTTTCTACTCAGCCAAGCCTCTCATAATATGAAAAGGAATAGTCTTACTGTTGCTTGTTTTGACAATTCGGTTAAAAATAGTTATTTAAATTTTTTAGATTACATCATTTCTTTATTTTTATACACATTTTCTTTTTAAAAAAATTAAAAAATTAACTTTTAACTTATTTTTCAAAACACAATATGTCATGATGAGACATGCATGTAGATTGCAAAAGATATTAGATACATGCATTGACTGTTCGCCACGACGTTATAGCATGGATGGCATTGGTAGCTTCTAGGTGACCATAACATTGATGATTACGTATGGAAAATTTTCTCTAATCTTTTACAATTTTTTTTTTCATTTTAAATCAAATCACTAATTATTGTAGCTCATATTTTTCTAAATGTCACTGACTCATCATCCTAGATGAATTTGTTTTTGTATAAAATTCTATTATGTCATGTGTAAAGGAAACGAGAAATGGCAGGCATACATATATACATATATATATATATATACATTATACATACCTATGCCAATTGAAAGAGAACATCATTTACATGTCATAGTCGAATCATCCAGAAAGAAGAAAAAACAATCACAGGAAAAAAAAAAAAAAAAAAAAAAAAATGAAATATACATTGGTGATGGAGAGTGGTCCCTGGATTTCAGAATTCTAAGGAACTAGCTAGTGTGTGTGTGTGTGTGAGAGAGAGAGAGAGAGAGAGACAAAGATAGAGAGAGAGAGACAGAGACAGAGAGAGGTACAGAAATTTAAAATTAAAAAAAAAAATTACAGGAGATAATTGGATGGAATCGAATGGTGCAAGATGAAACAGGACATGATGGGTGATGATGATAGAGAAAAGGTTTTATCTCTAAAACATGGTTCTGGTTGTAGTGTGTGAATGTAAATGGATCATGACTTTTATCACTCTATCTCTATATCTCTCAAATCTACCAAGAATAAATTTATTTATTTATTTATTTATTTTTAAATCTTGAGCATTTTTGTGTACCGTGTGTGTAGTTATCTTGTTGAATGCTATATTAACCCTAGGAATTAGAAAATATTTTGGTTCATTTCTTGCTTATATTGACCCTATAGGTCTAGTTTTTAAATTGTGTATATTGATTGGATTTTCTTAATTGTTGGTGTAAATATGTTATTTCTGTACTATTAATTGCCTGTGTAAGTGGATTGATTTAAATTAACCAATTTGTATGGCAAGCTACAAATTCAAATTTCAAATTTGTAGAAAGACCAACCCTAAAATTCAAATTTCTATTCATCACTCGCTTGGCTTCAATGCTTGAGGATTACAATAATTTACAAACATAGAATAATTAATCACAGGAAAAAAAAAATGATTGCATAGTCAAGTAGAATAAACTCTTTAGTAATGGGATTCACAGCCTTGGCCCTGTTTGGTAAAAAAAAAAATTAAAATTAAAATTAAAATTAAAAGTTTATAATAAAAATATATAAGTTAAAAAGCACTCATCCCTCCACTTCCAAATAATCATCATTTTTCAACTTATTTAAATTATTTCTAACTAATAAACTATAAATAAAAATTATATCAAATAATCTGACACATACTCTCAAATTAAAATAAGATATAATCAACTTATGAAAGTTGCACCAAACAGATACTTTGAACCACACTTTAAACAATTATCAACGCTAATAAAAGAATTAATATGAGAAATGGGTAAGGAATGACTTGGAATTGATGAAGAGAGAGGATAGAGGTGATGATATGAAACACATTCACCAAGACTAAAAGTATCTCCAACGTTTATGCTTTTTTCATTAAATTAAAGTAAAAACTTGATTTGATGTCGAGCGTTCCAATAGAGAATTTTAAATTTTCATCAAATCACTGGTTAACCGAGAGGGAAACTGGAAGGATATCTGACCGGTCGACTAACCAGTATAAATTGCAAAGACGTGGATGTCTGAAAGGACAACCGGCCTGTCGTCCGATACTTTTACACTAACGACTATCTATAGTAATTTAATAAAAGACTCCAGGCATCCACAATTTGATAAAAATTTAAGATATCCACAATTTGATATCAAATTGATAAAAACGTTGTACCATTTTCATCAGTTTTTCATCATGTTTAAATTTGTTGAAAGATCTAATGAAGGGTAGGAGACGCTCTAACAACCACAACATACAGAGAGAGAGAGAGAGAGATGGAAGCGCCGATCATTGGGAAAATGTTGGCTTTATATGTGGAAAAACAAACGAAAATGTTGACATCTTTTGCCAAGGTGTTGCCATCTTCCAAAACAATAACATATAATTCTATGTATAAATTATAAAATTTAACTAATATTTAGATTTAAAATTAATGTTTTGTGCATCAAATTTCCAACTCCTCTCCCATCTAGTGGAATGGGCTATCCAATCTGGCTTTTGGTTAATGACGGCCTCCTACTTTGATAATTTGTTTTGTTTATTTTTAAGTTCGAATATATAAATCATTCATGAAAAAAAATTAAAATAATTTGTAGTCACATAATTATATCGTCATTTTTTTTTCAAAATATTAAATGATCTATTTTTTAAATTATACTGATCATTTTTTTTAAGAGTATCTAGCAAAATTGTTTTCAAAAAATTATTTTCTCCGAGCATCTCACAAGTGTGTAAATAAAATATATTTTTTAATTGGTTAAAACAATACAGTAGATTTTATTTAAAATTTAAAGAATATCATTTAAAATGAAGAATCTCTGGAAAATATGTTATATTCATATATATATATATATATAGCTGTGAACAAAATCGGATATTGAAGTAATTTTGCATATTCAACAAGGCAGCAGCATGTCGACATCCTTTTCTCATCTTCGCGACATACTACTCTCTTGTGTAAATTAAGTTTAAAAATATATATAATAAAACTTATAAATTTCACTTAATCATACAAATATCAAAGTTTTATTATTTGCTGAAATAGCTTTGCATATAATCAATGAATATACAACGAATTAATGTTTTAGAAATAAAAAATTTAAAAATAAAATATCTTTATTAAAAGTGTTATCGTGGTGTTTTTAACGACAAAATTAAACATGTAATTATGAATTACTATAGGACTAGAATTTTTATCTCAAAAAGTAAAAATAAAGGTATTTTTTAAAACTTTCGATACAACTTTGAAATTATATTCTAAATATTTTTTGTAACAAAATTTTTGCTTCTGAGAACAAGGTAACGTTTAGTTTAGTTTTAGAATCATGATTTGAGAATGAAATTGTATTTTGAGTTTGTGAGTTGTTGAATCATGATTTGAAAAGAGAAAATTTATTTGATTATGAGTTTTGAAAAGAGTTTTGAATTGAATTTTAAATTTTTTAAATGAGTTTTGAAATGAAAAAAATGGTTTGGTTATGAGTTTTGAAAGGAATTTTTAAAACTTAATTCAAAAATTTATAACTCATAATCAAACACACAAATCAAAACTCTATTAAACATTATATTCAAAACCCATAAACAAACTCTTTTTAAAATTTAATTCAAAAAAAAATTTATTGAAAAAAAAAATTTATTTAAAAAATTTAAAACTCTCCAAAAATATTTTTTTATTTAAAATATAAAATATATATATTATTTTTGTTAAAAAAAATATTGAGCTAGTACTTTGAAATTACTTTTGATTGTATATTTAGTTGATTTTTTTTAATTGTTTTGTTTAAAAACAATCTAAAAAAATAATTTCTATATTTAAAAAATATCAAAAACAACTATAATTTTTTGTTTTCAAATAATTGGTTGCAATTGCCTCCACCCCCACCCCCAAAACACCCGCCCAAAAAAAAAAAAACTATACAAAGTAAGCGGCCTTAGAATGTGTATTCAAATGTGAAATTCAAAAACTCTACCAAACATGCATTGGAATGTGTATTCAAATATGGCCTTAGAATCAATTTTCAAAAACTTAAATCAAACATAAAATTCAAATATAAGGGTGAAATTATGATTTCAAACTTAAACCACACAGAGCCAAATTTTATTCCCTAAAACGGCTTATATATTGTAGTGGTGCATGTAATGGGAAAGTCACATATAAAAATAAAAATAAATAAAAAAAATGGGCAAAAGCAAGAATATAAATCCAAATATGAGAGCAGCCACTTCTCTGCTGTGGTATGCTTTGGGGGAAAACAAAATTTAGTTAGATGCTCCAAATTCACAAAACAATGGAGGTTAGTTCATTCTAGGATGAACAAGTCCAAATTACAATACACTATTACAAAGAGAAGATGAAAAAGAAATGCTAAATTCTTCTTTCCAATTTTAATTTCATGTCTGTCCCGAGACAATAAGGTCTACATTACAAGGGTGCAGAGAATGTAGATTGCTTCGATAAACAAAGCGCAATTGAAAACTTGATGCATGAAGTTACCAGAGGCGATTCTCAACCACGGCATGAACAATGCCTTTCAATGTTTCCTGTATCAAAACCATGGCCATTAGGCATGTCCAGATGTTCTACTACTTACTATCAACAAAATACAGAGATTTTGAATTATACCACAGAATGGTCCTTGAGACCTAGAGAGAGCACTAATGGCCTGGAAGAGCCAGAGCTACTGCAACCACATCATGGCATGTTAAGAAAATAACGGACTGAATAATCAAATCTAAACGAATGCTCTACTTGAAGCATATATCCCAATAAAATTTGCATGCAAATACATGGTCTGTGAAAGACATATTTCTCACTCACTGGCAATAGAAGGATATTATTTGGTATGAAGGCTCATAGGCATAAGCATGGTTGATAAAATCTTATGATTCACAATTCGATACAAGTTTCAACCAAAACAATTTGATTTGTGCTAATGAATCTTAAATAGAGTGGATTTTATAATTCAATTGTGATTCACTACAATTCATTACGATTCAATTTTATTTGCATAATGCATGATACGACTCGTTTTCACAAAATAGATAAAAGAGATCAATTACATCAACATGGTTATATATATATATACAATTTAATTGTATTGATATTTCTTTCATTTCAAACAGTGTGTGTATTTTATATGTATATATACATATATAAAATTATAGATTATGCTAAAGAAAGTGATTCTTGCGTACGATTCACTATTCTAACAAAACGATTCACAATTTGACAATGATAGGCATAAGCATGAAGATTTCCACGAACAAAATAAGAGGTAGTGATACATAAACGAATTGAAATCTGTGGGGAGCATACAGATGATGGCAGAACTATAAAGATAGGTGAGAATATACCTTATGTTTTCAATCAGCTGACGAGCACATGCCACTAGCGTCGGCTGCATGTATATATTTAGTCGATCAAGCACGTGTGTGACTCAACAAAGATTAAAGTAACAGACTAATAATGCAAAGGCTAGCTTACCTCATCTCGTTTACCGCATTTAACAGAGACATTGAAGGTTGGTTGAATTAACATCCCTTCCTCTTTCCTGGCAATCATTAAAGATGTAGATTAGAACTTCCACTAAATAGAAGCTTCATTAAAGACAAGTACTAAATTCCTACACTCTAAAAGGACGAGACAAAGTAGCATGCTTTTGGCTACGGTTGCAACAATGTATCTAAAAGGAGATGTATTTTATGATTTTTAGTTTCAATTCTTCATTGAAAGAAAAAATCAATAAAAAAATTGCATGCCACCCTTATCAATCTTTGTAATTGTTGGTGACACGGACGAATTATTTTCAACTGTGGCAGTGTGTTTGCACAACAACTTCGTTTTGATAGAAACATGTGAGTTTCGCTTTTTAACCAACATGATTCACTAACACACAAAAATGATTTGGCCTTCTAGATGGAAACAAAATATAGAATTGCCATGCAAGTGAACAGAATTTAGGCTTGGTTTGAGATACCCAAAAAGCTAAAAAGTTATTACTATTTACCAAAAAAAATATAAAAAAAAATAATTTTATACAAAATTATTACAAACAACTCTGACGGCCCATAGGCACAGAGCTGAGTTTTTTAGAAAAATTATACAGGCAGGGTGCACAAAAAACACGGTGTTGTTCGGCCCGTGGGGGCCCATTACAGGTCCCGTTTTGATAATCTGAACCGTTGAATGTGTAGAACTCGTCGAGTACTATATGTTAATAAAAAATCACGTTGATCAGATATCGTTAACTACATGATCAAATCAGTTTTGTATAAAAAAATGGATGGTGTTATGATTAACGGTTGAAAAAAAAAACTATTCCGATCAGATAGCTATCGATATCTGATTAACGTGATTTTTTACAGACATGTAGGGTATGTTTGGTTTGTGTTTGAGAGATGTGTTTTAGAGATAAAAAGTACGAAAACATGTTTGGTTTGTGTGTTTTGAGAAATTTTTTTGGAAAATTGTTTTGAGAGAGAGTTTTAGAAAAAGTGATTGATTTGATGTGTGTGTGAGAGAGATTTATTTGGAAAACTTGTTTGGTTTGTGTGTTTTGGGAAATTTTTTTAGGAAAATTTGTTTGGTAGAGAAAATTTCTGAAATTTTTTTCAGAAACACAAACCAAACCAACCCGTAGTACTCGACGAGTTTTACACATTGAACAGTTCAGATTATCAAAAAAGGACCCGTGAGGGCCCCCACAGGCCGAAAAGCACCGTCCAATGCAATGCCCGAAAAGTAGGCAACCATTTCTTATCATCAATTCACTCTGTCTAGACGGACGGCCGTACTACCTACTATCCTTATCTTCTCCTACACACTAATTTATACAATTTTTTAATATACATGTTTTCATAAAAAGTTAAAAAGTTAACCCAAACAATCATTTTTTTTCCTCAACTTTGTAGTCTAAAAATTCAAAAAAAAAATATTTATTTAGGACACCCCAAACAACCCCTTAATTAAGCCTTTCTTCTTGGAAAAGGATCGTTTTCACAATAATATAGCAATGATAGCAATTAATTTCACTATATACAGAAATACTAGTAAAATTGGAATACTTTCTTAACGAATAATATAATGTTCTTATATCAATATTCAGACTTCTGAACCCATGAGAAAGATGAGACCACAATGCTCAACATATTCTTGGGGCAGCAAGAGCAATAAGGATGCAAGATTAATATCAAGATCACCATTCCACATAAGACCAAATAGCAGCAAAAACATAAGAATTTCAACTAGGGCATGCTGATTTTGAAATTTTTTCCCTTCCTTGCCAAGTCTACGATCTGGTTTAAAACTTTCTAAAACAAAAATATAATCCAATCAGATATGAAAAGAACATAGTTATTCCAAACAAAACAGCATGCAGACCTGGCATGCAGTATTGTCCCCATACTTCCTATTTGAGTTGCAATAACCTAAGAAAAAACTCAAAAATGTTAGATGTTCCCCCATCCACAACAATACCACAGTCCAAATAAATGGAAGTATAGAACTTACAAGAAAATGAGCATCGTAGCTACAAATGACTAAATCCGTTTTATTTCCCAGCCAAAATAAAAAAATAATAATAATAATAAATATAAAAAAAAAAATTGTAAACAAACAACTGATAATCAAAGTTGTGTTGAGTTTCTTGACAAAACATGTTAAGAGTTCAGTTCAAATTAATCGCACTAGGGCATTCACAGGTCGGTTTGGCTCGGGTATACCCTGGGCCCATCATCATCCAAACCAACACCATCGCTTTGGGAAAGCAGTCATCCATTATCCACCGACTCACTGTTCGAAATCAACAGATAAGTAGAAATGCATAAAATTGGAAAGTAACTAAAATAAAACCCAAATAAAAAGGCCTCAGAGAAATGCAACTAGCAGTAAATCAATTCAAGTTGTTGAAACTAAAATTTTATCTGAACTAGGCATCCCAACAACATATATACTATAAATATAGGTCAAAAGTGGAAAATGAAACTCAACATCTCCATTATGGACAAAACAGAACAGGCATTAAATCAAACAGGTTGTGTGCAAAAGGGTATACGACTATCGAAAAAGAGCGTGCTATTTTGTGAGCGTAATTCAGATGAAAATTAAGCGGTATATAAGAAAACAAAGCACGTATGTCAGGAAACTGAATAGCAACAATAATCATAGACAGGGAATAAGAAAAGAAAATAGATTCACTTTGATATCAAGCGAGAGCTTCTGGTGGGTTACAGGAAATGGAAGACCAGAACTACCCATTACTATTATCTTCTATGGAGAGAGAGAGAGAGAGAGAGAGAGCCTTGCTTGCTGAAGAATTCAGAGATCTACTGATGGCCAAGGTAATCGGGTTTTTTGGGTTATTGAAAAACCAACCCTTCCCTATTGAAAATCTGTTTGACTCCGGTTTAAAATCTGCGATAGTTGTTGACCTGATCGGACTCCGGTTTATGTCAAGGACACAAATAAGGGCTTTTACATTATCACCAACTAGTCTATCACCCGTACTATACACGGGATAATTATAGATATTTATATTTGTTTTTATTTTTTTTAATATATAAATTAAATACATGGGGTTTGACCGAGGAGTTTGAAAGAATTTAATAAGTGTTTATTTATTTATTTAAGAGACATTTACACAATAATTACATGGGTCTCTTGAGGATGCAAAAAGTAAGGAAATTAGGATTTCATTTATTGCGTTATTCATTTAATAAGTGTAATTATTATAAATTAAGTGTTTATTGTAATCAATAGTGTAATTATTACAATCTTTGAACCAATCACCAATCACCAAGTCAATTTTTTAAAAAATATTAAAAAATCAGGAAATTAGGATTTTTTAATATATAAATTAAATACATGGGGTTTGATCGAGGAGTTTGAAAGAATTTAATAAGTGTTTATTTATTTATTTAAGAGACATTTACACAATAATTACATAATATATAAATTAAATACATGGGGTTTGACCGAGGAGTTTGAAAGAATTTAATAAGTGTTTATTTATTTATTTAAGAGGCATTTACACAATAATTACATGGGTCTCTTGGAAATGCAAAAAGTAAGAAAATTAGGATTTCATTTATTGCGTTATTCATTTAATAAGTGTAATTATTATAAATTAAGTGTTTATTGTAATCAATAGTGTAATTATTATAATCTTTGAACCAATCACCAATCACCAAGTCAATTTTTTTTTAAAAAAATATTAAATCTTGGGGATGCAAAAAGTAAGGAAATTAGGATTTCATTTATTGCGTTATTCATTTAATAAGTGTAATTATTATAAATTAAGTGTTTATTGTAATCAATCTATACTATGTATTAAGCAAAATGAGGTTTTTAACCCCCAAGGCCTGTGGGAGCTTCAATCTCCTAATCCTAATTTTCTAATTTTTTGATTTAAAAAAAAAAAACCTCAGCATTTATTGACTTCTCTCAACCTAATCTCAGTATTTATTGACTTTTCCCAACCTACAATCCATTTTGACTTCTCTCATAATTATTGCAACATCCTTTTCAATTTCTCTCATAAACTATGGTTACACACAAAAATAAAAAATAAAAAAGATAAGAATTTAGTTATAGATCTCAAAAAGTATAACATCTAAATTTGAATTATGATTTAATAATATAATTATGTTTTTTTTTTTATGTATATCTATCAAAATATTAAATCACTTAATGGGACAAATTAATCAATTTTCTAAAATTATTGATTTTTAATTTACAAAATAGATTAAAAAAAATATTGACTGATTTATTTATTTAATAACAAAAATATTTCATAATCTCTCTCTCCGAATCTCTCTCACAAATTTTCAAAAAAAAAAATTAAAACTTGCATTCATTTTCTATTCCCCAAAAAATCAAATAGGAGCTATAATCTCCTAATCCTAATTTTCTAATTTTTTGATTTTAAAAAAAAAATCTCAGCATTTATTGACTTCTCCTTATCCAACCTCAGCATTTATTGACTTTTCCCAACTTACAATCCGTTTTGACTTCTCTCATAATTATTGCAACACCCTTTTCAATTTCTCCCATACATTATGGTTGCACACAAAAAAATTTTTTAAAAAAAGATAAGAATTTAGCTATAGATCTCAAAAAGATATAGCATCTAAATTTGAATTGTGATTTAATAATATAATTATGTATTTTTTTATGTATATCTATCAAAATTTTAAATTACTTAATGGGACAAATTAATCAATTTTTCAAAATTATTGATTTTTAATTTACAAAATAGATTAAAAAAAAATATTGACTGATTTATTTATTTAATAACAAAAATATTTCATAATCTCTCCCTCCTAATCTCTCTCACAAATTTTCAAAAAAAAAAATATTAAAACTTGCATTCATTTTCTCTTTCCCAAAAAATCAAATAATATTTTCTATTAAAGTTGTAGATATCTACCTATATTTTATATTTTATATTATAACATAACAAAAAAAACTAAAAAACTAAAAAAAAGTCTTTAAAGTTTATCTAAATAAACTTTAAATCAAGGGAAAAGCACCAATAAATCCCAAATGTGGGAATGTTAACTCATTTAGTCCCGAATGTTTTTTGTTGGACTAATAGGTCCTATTTCTCAAGAAACTTACTATAGGTCTTTTTATGATTTTCCTTCTTTTCAAACATCAAACATTATTTATCAAACATCAAACATTAGTAACGTCAGGATTATTTATCAAACATCAAACATTAGCAAACGTCAGGATTATTCGTATAATGTCGGTGAAAATATTAGCAACGTTAGAATTATTCATCTAACATCAAACATTAACAACATCATGATTATTCATCAAACATCAATCATTAAACATTAGGATTATTCATCAAACATCAAACATTATTCATCAAACATCAAACACAGATTCTCAACCATTAAACATTATGATTACTCATCAAACATCAAACATCAGATTTATTTTTAAAAAAATTAAAACTATTGCTCGAAATCCATCATCAAATCCATTAAAACATCAGATCCATCAGATTGTGGTCCGACTAGAGAGAAGCCTCCCTTAATAAATAACTACTTTGGTTAGGTGAGGCTCTCTCGGCTTCATTACGATCGAGATTAAACGGAACCCTAGCTTTTGGTACCAGATCAAAATGCTGATTTTCGGGCTATCATCATCAACAAATGCTTTTTGAATCAAGTTTCCGCCTCTGATTGTATGTTTTGTTCGTTTCCCTTTTTTTCCTGTACCGCGTTTCTTTTCGTTCTATATACTGTGTGGTTGCTGGGAAAATGATCAGGAAATTAGTAGTGATAAGTTTCGTTTTTTTTTTTTAAGGTGCAAAATTCTCCTCAATTAAGAATTCTCCCCAATTAAGAATTCTCCCTTTTGAGGGTTCTGCAGTAAACAACGACGTTGAGGAGAAAGGGCAAGAAGAGGATCACAAAAAATGCAGGAGATGGACGAATCGCCATTAATGTACACCGATCATTACCTTCAATTGGTGTTTCAGATACAAAACTGAAGCAATTCAATTCAAGCTTCGAAATTCATATTCATATATTGATAATGCGTATATAGATCCGAATTGTTTAGAGTGGGATTTGTTGGTGGAGAGAGCGAAAGAGAGACGAATAGCACTATGGGTCGTCGTCGGTATAGGCCTTTTGATGATAATGTTTGATGTTGTTTTGATGATAATGTTGTGATGTAAAAAAAGGACTAAATGGTTTATAAAAAAATACTCAAGACTAGATAGAGTAACATTTTTCAATATGGGACTTATGAGTAATTTTTCCTTAAATGAATAAAACTCACATGTCTATCACATATTTAACTCACATCATAACTTACCTAAATAATACTAATTAAAAACAAATGAAAACCACAGATAAATTAAATTTTTTTAAAAAAAATGTACCCGCAACTCCATTTTAAATAAATTAAAAAACTATACCAGAATAGATACCACAAAAAAAAATAAAAAGATATATCTATTTATCTATCTATATCTATACTAAATATTAAGCAAAATAGGGTTTTTAACCCCGGGCCTATGGAAGCTTCAATATCCCAATTTGAATTTTTTAAATTTTTTATTTGAAAAAAAAACTCAGCATTATTGATTTGGTCAAAATTCTCTGATTAGCATTTATTAACTTTTTTCAATCCACATATCTTTCCACATGCCTGCAATTATTAATTTGGTCAAAATTCCCTGATCAGCATTTAAAATCCCCTTATACAAATAATTATAGATACAATTCGTGTATAGTTACTGGAGTATCCTTTTCAACTTCCCCCATACACTATGGTTAGTGATAAGAAAAAAATCTTAAAAAACATAATTTATATATTAAAAAAAATCTAAAACAAATATAAATATCTATAATTATCCCGTGCATAGCACGGGTGATAGGCTAGTAGTGTAATTATTACAATCTTTGAATTTTTTTTTAAAAAAATATTAAAAAATCAGGAAATTAGAATTGACATGTTGGAGCTTCCACAAGCCTTGGGTTTTAAAAGACCTTTTTGCTTAATATATTTGTTTTAATTTTTTTAATATATAAATTATGTTTTTAAAGATTTTTTATAAAAATAATTTAACAATCTTATCACTAATCATAGTGTACAGGAGAAATTAAAAAGGCTACTCCAAGAACTATAATCGGGTATCTATAATTATTTATATGAGAGGATTTTAAATGTTAATCAGGAATTTTGACCAAATCAATAAATGCAGGCATGCGATTGGGAAAAAGTTAATAAATGCTGATTAGGGAATTTTGACCAAATCAATAAATGCTGAGTTATTTTTTAAATCAAAAATTTAGAAAATTAAGATTGAGTGAATTACGATTTTTAAATGTCTTATCTCTTTTTAAATGTCATCTTTATTTTTACCCTTTTTTTTTTATATTAAAGTTTAATATTTTGATAATAATCATATGTGTTGGACTTTTCAAGGAATTAAATGTCTTCTTTTTTTATTATATTATATTAAATTTTAATATTTTGATAATAATTATATGTGTTGGACTTTTCAATAAATTTTTTTTATACTTGTTCCTAATACATTAAAGTGTTATTATGAGGGATAATAATCATATGTATTGAGACTTTTCAAAGAATTCATATGTGTTGGATTTCAAAGAATTTTTTTTATACTTGTTCTTAATGCATTAAAGTGTTATTCTGAGGGTAAGACTTGGGGGTTGAGAGAAGTTAATAAATGCTAAGGTTTTTTTTTTTTTAAACCAAAAAATCAAGAAATTTAGATTGGGAGATTGGAGCTCTCACAAGGCTTGGGGTTAAAAACCCCTTTTGCTTAATATAGATAGTATAAAAGTATAGATATCACCCGTGCTATGCACGGGATAATTATAGATATTTATATTTGTTTTCATTTTTTTTAATATATAAATTAAATACATGGGGTTTGACCGAGGAGTTTGAAAGAATTTAATAAGTGTTTATTTATTTATTTAAGAGGCATTTACACAATAATTACATAATATATAAATTAAATACATGGGGTTTGACCGAGGAGTTTGAAAGAATTTAATAAGTGTTCATTTATTTATTTAAGAGGCATTTACACAATAATTACATGGGTCTCTTGGAGATGCAAAAAGTAAGGAAATTAGGATTTCATTTATTGCGTTATTCATTTAATAAGTGTAATTATTATAAATTAAGTGTTTATTGTAATCAATAGTGTAATTATTACAATCTTTGAATTTATTGTAATTAATAGTGTAATTATTACAATCTTTGAACCAATCACCAATCACCAATCACCAAGTCAATTTTTTTTTAAAAAAATATTAAAAAATCAAGAAATTAGGATTGACATGTTGGAGGTTCCATAAGCTTTGGGTTTTAAAAGACCTTTTTCCTTAATATATAGATATAGACTAGCCTGCCGCCCGTGTTATGTACGAAATAATTATAGATATTTATATTTATTTTAATTTTTTTAATATATAAATTATGTTTTAAAAGATTTTTTATAAAAATAATTTAATAATTTTATCACTAATTATAATATATGAGAGAAGTTGAAAAATGTACTGCAATAATTATGCATGGATTCTATCTATAATTATTTGTATGAGGAGATTTTAAATGTTGATCAGGGGATTTTGACCAAATCAATAAATGCAGGTATGTGGAAAGACATGTGGATTGAAAAAAGTTAATAAATGCTGATCAGGAGATTTTGACAAAATTAATAATTGCTGAGGTTTTTTTTTTTTTTTAAATCAAAAAATCAAGAAATTTAGATTGGGATATTGGAGCTCCCACAAGGCTTGGGGTTAGAAACCTCATTTTCCTTAATATATAGACTAGCCTATCACCCGTGCTATGTACGAGATAATTATAAATATTTATATTTGTTTTGATTTTTTAATATCCAAATTATTTTTTTTTGATTTTTTATAAAAATAATTTAATAATCTTATCACTAACCATAGTGTATGAGAGAAGTTGAAAAGGATGCTATAGTAACTATGCACTGGTTATATCTATAATTATTTGTATGAGGGGATTTCGACTAAAGCTTTCAAAAGGCATGTGGATTGAAAAAAGTTAATAAATGTTGATCAGTGGATTTTGACCAAATCAATAAATGCTGACATGTGGAAATGCATATGAATTAGAAAAAGTTAATAAATGCTAAGGTTTTTTATTTTTTATTTAAATCAAAAATTTAGAAAATTAAGATTGGGATATTAAAACTCCCACAAAGCTTGGGGGTTAGAAACCCTATTTTCCTAAAATATAGACTAACGTATCATCCGTGCTATGCACAGAATAATTATATATATTTATATTTGTTTTAGATTTTTTTTAATATATAAATTATGTTTTTTAAGATTTTTTATAAAAATAATTTAACAATCTTATCACTAACCATAGTATATGGGAGAAGTTGAAAAGGGTACTGCAGTAACTATACACGGATTGTATCTATAATTATTTGTATGAGGGGATTTTAAACGCTGGGGATTTTGACCAAATCAATAAATGTAGGTATGTGGAAAGACATGTGGATCGAAAAAATTTAATAAATGTTGATCAGGGGATTTTGATCAAATCAATAAATGCTGAGATTTTTTTTTAAATAAAAAATAAAAAATTTAGAAAATTCAGATTGGAATATTGAAACTCCCACAGGTCTTGGGGGTTAAAAACCCTCTTTTGCTTAATATATAGTATAGATCACTTATTAAACTGTTTGTTTGGGATGTGCTACATAAGTGTATTTTTAAATTTTTTTGATTAAAAAAATATAATTTTTTTTTATATTTTGGATAATTTTTTGATTTTTTATGAAAATATGTATAATAAAATATTGTAGTAAAATTAAAATGACCATTCTACTTTTGTTGACTTTTTGACTTTTAATCTTTTGACTTTTGGATAGTTAAATTCAAAGGGCAAACTAACAATTTTTCCCTCTAGACTTCCCCCAAATAGTATGGATTTTTTTAACTTTTTTAGTAACTTTTTAACTTTTAACTTTTGTAGGTTATCCCAAACAACCCCTCATCAAATTTAAATGGGAAAAATTAGTCTGAAGTCGCTCTCCCATTTTTAGCAATGGAAGAAATCCACAATATTATTTTTTGATATCTAAAGTCCCTCAATCCCACGCACATTTATCATAGAGAAATTTGATGTATCTCACGTTCTCTATCTCTCTCTCGCCCTTTTTTTTTCTTTCTCTCTCTCTCTCTCTCTCTCTCTCTCTCTCTCTCTCGTCGATCTCCTTCCCTAGTTCTATCTATCTCTCTCATCCTTGGCTTCTTACTGCCACTGTCGTCTCCATCATTGCCTTAGATCGCCACCACCACCATCGCCTTAGATCATGATCGCCGTCGTCATCTCCATCATCGTCTCTTCTTCTCTCTTCTCCAACCACCACCAGCGTCCCTCATTGCCACTGCTGTTACCACCGTAGCTTCGTCTCTGTCGCCAACAAAGAAGCATGGGAGTGGTAGTGGGAACAACTATTCTAGTTGCCGAATCATCGATTTAAAACCCAATTATACCAGCAACAGACTCTGCAATTACCATCACCAAATCTCACATCGACCGCTTTCTGACCACTAGATCAGCTCATTATCAAGCCAGATGAACCTCTCTCGGCTAGGCTTACAACAATTTCGGCTCTGCCCAAGATGGTTAGACTTTGATTCCCATTTTCAAATTTTTCTTTTTTATTTTTTTTATGATTTGTTTGTTTGTTCGATTGCTTGATCAGTTAAATTTTTATTCATATTGATCTTAGTGAAACATTAAATACATACTAGAAATGTGTTTGGATTGAATTTCTCTGGTTTGGACCAAAGAAATTCTCTAGTTTGAACTAAATTTTCTCTGGTTTGGATTGAATTTCTCTGGTTTGGACCAGAAAAATTCTCTAGTTTTTCAAATAGTGCATAGTGAATTGCTTTGTATTTGTAAAGTTTAGTTTCAAAAATTGACAATTTTGTTGAAAGAAGTTTTAATTTTCTCTGGTTTGATTTTAGAGTAATTCTCTCTGCACATAATGAGACAAAGGAATTTCTCTGATTTGAAGAGAATTTCTGTAGTTTGGAGATAATTTCTCTGTGAAGTGCAGGGAATTAGACCTGAGAAATTTTCTGTGAAACATAATTTCTCTGTGAATTTTTTTGGTTTGTATCTGTGATTATTTGTTACGTTGATTGGATTGATTTCTTGATTGGCTATCAATTGTGTCTGAACCCTCTCAAGTGTTGGTTTTTTCTTGTTAGATTTGTTTAGGTTAGTGTTTATTGGATGATGGGTTTCTGGATATTAGAGTTTCTTATTGATTGAGTAACAATATTACTGGATTTGGTTTCTTCAATTGGTCATAACATCATCAATTTCTCTAGTTTAGAATTTTTTTGGAGAATTTCTCTGGGAAATTTAGAGAAATTATCTGGATAAAATTTTCTCTAGATCGATGTTAAGGGACCTTAGACATTATAAAAATATTGTATGTCCTTTATGCTATAAAATCTTAATATCAAGGACCTTAAAAAAAATCCCTCATTTAAATGTGATAAAAGAATTAATTAAAACAACATTTTAATCATGTTATCAAATTGATACCAAATAAAGGAAGAGTTAAATTTTTCATCAAATCAATAGAGTTTTTGACATTTCATCAAATTTTATAGGTGGGTCGTTGGGCTGGACGTCCTTCAAACAATTGGGCTATTTTGAAAATTACAATAAAAATCAATTTTTTTATTTTTTTTAAATATGAAAAAAAAATAAAGAGCTAATGTGACCTAAAAAAACTAAAAAACCAAAAAGTTTACTTTTAACCAATTTGTCAAAATTTTTATCTGAGGATGTCTGCCCAAACATCCTCCCAGACAACCAGGATAGTAACAAAATTTTGATAAAATTTTAAAATTTACATTGGAGTATATCAAAATTTATACAGGACTGTGATGGGAACAAGACCCCTAGTCCAGATGGTTTTAACCTAGCTTGCATTAAAAAATATTGGAAAATAATGAAAGGAGACATAATTCAAATGTTGCATGAGTTTCACACAAATGGTAAGTTGTCAAGGGGTGTCAACAGTTCTTTCATTGTGCTTATTCCCAAGAAGGACAATCCCATAGGCTTGGGGGACTATAGACCCATCAGCTTGGTCACCATAGTCTACAAGATTCTGGCCAAGGTGCTATCTAGAAGACTAAATAAGGTTTTTCCCTCTATGACAAGTGAAGTGCAGTCAGCTTTTGTGAGTGGCAAGTATATCTTAGATGGGGTGCTAATAGCAAATGAAGTTGTAGATATGTGGAAAAAATCTAAGAAGAAAGGCATTGGATCTTACACAATTCTAGCTTCTTTGAGAACTAATTATTTTAGTTGGTTTTTTAATTTTTTATAAAATATGTACAAAAAGTAGAGAGAATAAATGATTTTTTGACTATTTTAAAGTATTCAAAAAAATTAACTATTCTTTCTATTTTTTTACATATCTTTTGGTAACAAAATTTAAAAAAAAAAATAACAAAAATAACTAATTTCCAAAACAACTCACAATAATGATGTGAAAATTAAAACACTAATCATATCTTTGTAATAAGTTTTATTTTAATTTTTAAAACTTTATTATTACTTATTTTAATAGTTAAAATTTTTTTATTGTATAACGTCGATTTATAATAAAAATTAAAATAAATTATAAATGCCTCATGAGATTTACTTAAAATATTAATTGTCCTTTATGTTATGAAAATTACAAAAACCCTTTTGTTAGAATTTTTTTATTTAACATAATTAATAATTTTTTTAAAACTATTATCCTATATAACAATAAAATTATTTGAATTATTAATTGAAATATATTTATGATATTGTTAATTGATTTGATAATTTATAATAAAATGAGTAATTTGTTATGCGATGAGAAACTTGAAAGGACGGGATGTAATTTCTAAATTATAAGAGTAATTTGTATTTTAGGTAAGTTTTGGAGAGTGTATTTGCAATTTATTTTAAAAATTATTTAATTTTAATGAAACTTTTCTAAGATTAAACACAAAAAAATAACACCAAATTTGTGTAGGAAGAAGATTGAAAACATCAAATGTGAAATGGGGAGTACTAGGTGAGCATTTCTATGTTTTAGCATATTGCATTGTATGTTGATGTTGCCATGTTTAGCATGTTCACCATAAGGCTAAGTGTTTAAGTGATAAACTATTTGAACGCCTGTGGATAAAGGCTAGTTGCTGGAATTGGGATATTTTGATTAATGTACATTTAAGCCCACTTCTTCAAATGACACATTCACAAACTCTTTTAAAAAACAAATATGAAACCAAATGTTTTAATTCTTGCAAATTAGTCTATATTTGTGTGCACATCACATAGTAATGTTAGCCTAATAAATCGAAACAAGAGCATATAATATAAATAAGATTCACATCATAATTAGTAGAGGCCGATCTTTGATCGGCCGAGCGCGGGTGCTCAATTCATGACCTTCCCCTCTTGTACCCAAGTTCCCGAGCTGAGACAATCTTGATGATGACGGACACGTGGCCTTTGGCATGAGTCATGAGTTTTCAAAATTTTTCAAAAATATTTAGGTGGCGACTCTATATCTGGCGAAGCAGTCCATTTTTGACATTTTTTTTATTCAAAATCGATTTTTCAAAAAGATTTGCCAGATTTGGACTCTTTGGTGTTTATCTATTTCACATTGCACTTGTGAGATCAGATTCAGAACCACGGGAGTCTGATACTGTAGGGCTTATTCGCCATCCAAAAGGAGTGCGAAATGTCGAGCTACACCTTCCTTTTGTCTGTAACCTTTTACCACAATTCTTGCTTTATACTTGTCTATTGAACCATCTGCTTTCATTTTTCTCTTGACTATCCATTTATGTCCAAGAGGTTTAAAACCGGGTGGAAGATCCACCAATTCCCAAGTATGATTTTGTAAAATGGATTCAATTTCATTATTAACAGTCTCTCTCCACAAAGATGCTTCAGGACCTATCATTGCTTCTTTAAAGCTGTGAGGTTCATTTTCTAACAGGTATGTCAGAAAATCTGGACCAAAGGATTTTAATGTTCTTGCTCTCTTACTTCGTCTTGGTTCATCATCAGTTAAATCCTATTGGTTGAGACCATTACTAGTCTCTTGTGTTTGATTGTCATTAGTTTCTTGACTTTGTGTACAATCATAAGTTCTTTTCTGTGAACTTAATTCCTGTCTTTTCTTGTAAGGAAAAACATGTTCAAAAAACACAGCATTCCTTGACTCTATAATAGTGTTCACATGTATATCAGGTATTTTTGATTTATAAGTCAGAAACTGATATGCACTATTATTCTGAGCATAACCAATAAACACACAATCCACTGTTTTTTGTCCTATTTTAGTCTTTTTCGGAACAGGAATTTCTACATTTGTCAAACACCCCCATACTTTTAAGTATTTGTAGGAAGGTGATCGACTTTTTCACAATTCATAAAAAGTGCTATTCGTTTTCTTGTGGGGTATTCTATTAAGAACATAATTAGCAAACAATATTGCTTCCCCCCACAAGTTCTGCGATAAGCCTGAACTTAGTAACATGGCATTCATTATTTCTTTAAGGGTTCTATTCTTCCTTTTAGCAATTTCATTTTGCTGTGGAGAATAAGATGCTGTAGTTTGGTGAATAATGTCATGTTGTGCACAAAATCCATTTAAAGGTACATCATATTCACCACCCCTATCACTTCTAACCATTTTAATGGTTTTACCAAGTTGATTTTCAACTTCAGTTTTATAGAGTTTAAATATCTCTAAGGCTTCATCGTTACTTATGAGTAAACATACATAATAATATCTTGTGAAATCATCGATAAATGTTATGAAATACTTTTTGCCTCCTCTAGTTTGAACAAATTTAAGATCACATACATCAGTATGAATTAATTATAGAGGTTCGGTTTTTCTTTCAACGGATTTAAATGGAGCCTTAGTTAGTT
The DNA here is from genome assembly GCA_025200525.1 of Camellia lanceoleosa. Lineage (NCBI taxonomy): Eukaryota > Viridiplantae > Streptophyta > Magnoliopsida > Ericales > Theaceae > Camellia > Camellia lanceoleosa. Next base: position 205,243,590 of record CM045759.1, read on the forward strand.
TTGCTTCTACACAAATCTCACATTTGTGATTAGGATCAATTTCAAACTTTGGTATATAATTTAAACCAATTAATCTATGCAAAGTATCAAAATTTACATGTCCTAATCTACCATGCCATAAATTTGACTTAAGAATATAGGCAAAAGATGTGTTATTCTTATTAACAGAAAGTTTTGGTACAACAGTCATTACATTTAACTTGAAAACATCATCACTCATGTATCCCTTATCAAGATACATACCACTCTTTGTTAATACAAATTTATCAGACTCAAATACAAGCCTAAAACCATTTTTACTTAACAAAGAACCAGAAACTAAATTCTTTCGGATGTCTAATACATGTAGTACGTTATTGAGGGTCAATTCTTTTCCCGATGTCATCTTCAAGACTACTTTCGCTTGTCCAGCCACAACAAAAGTAGATGAATTTCCCATGAATAGTTGCTCACCATTTATAGCCTCATTATAAGTAGTGAACATTTTCTTGTCTGCGCAAATGTGTTGAGTTGCCCCAGTGTCCATACCATTCCTTAGGATTTCCAACCAAATTAGCCTTAGACACCACATCAGAGAGATTGATGTCATTTAACCCATCAGAGATGTAATCAAGTTCTGTCACATTAGCTTGATTGGTAGTCTTCTTGCTTGTACTTCTGCAATCCTTCTTAGGCGGCGACAATCAGAGGCACGATGTCCAGTCTTGCCACAGTTATAATATTTTCCTTTGAACTTCTTATTGCCATTGTTGTCCCCTTGTTTAGGATCGTCTCTAGCAAACTTCCTCTTTTTGTTATGTGGTTTAGGCACTTGTTCAACCACATTAGCCTTGGACTCAATGGGATTTTTACCATTCATCTTTTCAGCCTTACGGTTATCTTCCTCAATTCTTAGTCTTATAATCAGTTTATCCATGGTCATCTCTTTGCATTTATGTTTTAAATAGTTTTTGAAATCTTTCCAAGCCAGTGGTAATTTTTCCACTAACGCAGTGACTTAGAAAGACTTGCTCAGAGACATACCCTCAGCATGAATGTTATGTAAAATTAATTGAAAACTTTAAACTTGAGAAATTACCGTCTGGGAGTCTACCATAACGAAGTCCAGAAATTTACCGGCAATAAATTTCTTTGTGTCGGCATCATTTGTCTTGTATTTTTTCTCTAAAGAATCCCACAATTGTTTTGCTGTTTTCAGAGAGCTGTAAACATTATACAATATGTTGTCAAGACCATTGAGGATGTAGTTTCTGCACAAAAAATCAGAATGTTTCCAGGCGTCTACAGCAGCAACAACTTGCTAATCACTTTTATCCTCTTTAAGTACTGGAGCCTCTTCATGGAGAAACTGGGTGTCACAACCCAAACCCGCCCTTGTAGGTTTAGCACCGTAACCGGCCAGTAATCTATGGATTACCAAAGGCCTCAGAACAGATTAGCAAATAATAAGGGGCTGCGGAAGCAATATTACAAAATAAACAAGGTCCAATGAGCTGTGATAACGTACATGGGACAGAACATTTCAAAACTTATATATATATACATAACATGCCAATCAAGATACACAATATTTACAAAACTGTACATCCCAAGACCTGTCTGTACAAAACTTATATAATGACTAGCATGAGTACAAAAATAGCCATAGCATTACGCTTCGTTCGGAACCTCCTCGGGAGGCACAACAGTTGGCTGACAAAACAGAACAGAAGGCCGTCAACTCTAGCCCTGGTCATGTGCCTTCTCACATATATACATAATATAAACTGTGAACGAAAGCCCAGTGAATAATAGCAGAGTAAAGGGTTTTAATGAATGAGTTCGTACAGATTCAGAAAACACAATTCAGATTTGTATCAAATTCATCATTTGTCCAGATCATGTACAGACAGAAATCATAAGTCATGATTAAGTTTACGTGATACATCCATTAGCATTAACAGAATAGAACAGAACAGAATAGAATGCATACGCGTGAGGTTACGAATAACCAGTTCCATAAAGGAACCTCCGGATCCAGGTAACAAAACAAAATACAAGCTGAGCCCCCGTGATAGGGCCTCCGGTACGGGTAACAAAGTGCAGACATAAATAAGTTCCATAAAGGAACCTCCGATACCAGGTAACAGCTAACAGATATCACATGATGCTAAGGATGTCACGAAATACATATCAGAAATTGAACAATCATTCATTGTACAGAACATATCATTTTGGAAAACATATCTTGTTTTATCACACATAAAGTAGATATAGTTTGAACATAACTTTACTAAGTTATTACTCACAGTTGGTCTTGAAACAAACAGACGGAGCAGATAGGTCAGACAGAACGCGGCACGTGACCTACATAACACATAACATATACACACTTAAAACACACATTCTAATTGTACAAAACTTACGTCGTTGGTTCTTAGAGTGTTTCTAACCTTAAATCCTCACTATGGAATCTTAAACATGGCCTAGGAATGCTTAAAATGGAATGAGTATGCAAAGATGACTTGGAAAACATTTTTCAAAACTTGCTGAAAATAGGGCTCTCGTTCGAGCGAGGCTTCCTTCTCTCAAGCGAGCTTGTCAAAATAGATGGGTCGCTCGAGCGTAGACTCCTTCGCTCGAGCGGTTTGTGAAAATGCAAAAGTACTGGTTATTGGAATTTTACACCCGATGCACACTCAATGCTCGCTCGAGCGTGAGACACACCTTTCACTCGAGCGTAGGTCTCGTCGCTCGAGCGTGCGTCTGTGTGCACCAAAAACCTGAGAGCTTGCAATGTAGGCTCGAGCCACCATTCCTTCACTCCAGTGTAGCTCAACAACGATGGTCGCCGGCGTGGAATCCTTCACTCGGCGAGAAGCCGATTCGAATTTCAGTTGCCTCCCAAGCTCAAACCAAGCATTCAACACTCCAAATCTCCACCTCTCGGGTCCATTTTCTGGAAAAACACTCTAAACTCATAGTATAACATGTTTTGAAGACCAATTTGAGAAATCAAAGCCTAAGGGTGAGTCAATCGAACACCAATTCAAATAAAACTTCAAGAACAAAATTTAAATGTAACATGCAAGTGTTCATTCTAAATTCAATGCTCTAAAACATGACCAAATGTAAGATTGAGCTCAAAATCATGATGAATTCATGGACTAAGGCTAGAATATGGGCTTGTATGCAAGAATTTCCATGAAAACACTTCAAAATGCCAAGATATGAACATGCATGCATGATATAGACTTCAATTCAACATGTTTAAACCAATTCTTAACTCTAGGCTCAAAATTAACATGGACCATGCAAGACACAATTTAAATTCATAAACCAAAGGTTGAATTCCTTACCTAGGTTCCTCAATTTCAAGCCTAGAAGCCCAATTATGCAATGAATTCTTCAAATCTTCTAAGTCTCAAGCAAATTTCTAGATAACTCAATCTTGTTTCCAACTCTTAAGCTCTCTCACGTTTTGGTCCCTAGATGAAATGGAGAGTGATGCCAACACATGTAATTGAAGACAAAACAATGGTCTAGTAATCCCACTTAATGGCATTATGATAATAAAGCCAAACTAATGTAATTTAACCTTATTTAATCTAATTTAATCGTACCAAATCGAATTTAAATTAAACCTACCATAAAATCATATAAATTCTAATTAACACATAACACTAATCAATTTCAGAATCGAGCGCCGATAAGGCTTTCAATTCGCAGTTCCAAGTCAAAACATGAGCAGATCGTTTTATGGCAAACAGATAAAAACACAAAGATAATGCAATGCATACGCAAATTAATCCCAAATTCCTTCTAAATTACAGTTAGGCATACTTAATCATGTTTTAGCATTAATCGGAGGTCGGGGTTATTACACTAGGCCAGATTAAGGGTTGTAAGATAGAACAACATTTTCTACTGCCGTCTCTTAAACTCGGTACCATTAATTTTTTTTGATTTTTTTCCATAATTTATTGGAACTTGAACATGGTTTTGGATAGGGACCGGAGTCGTTGTAACAATTGGAGTACCACTTTCAATTACAACAGCCATAATATCTTATTACAAAAATCAAAAAAACCAAAACACAAATTAATTTTCTAGTTACTAAAACCAGAAAATAAATTATAACACAAAATAATTTTACTTTTCTAGTTACTAAAATCAAAAAAATAAAATACTATACACTAAATTTCTATAACACTACTACACAAAATAATATTTTGAAATTGTTAATGACAATAGTATATTGCTACTATTTTTCAAACAAAATAAACAGTATATTACTACTATTTATCAAATAGTATATAACTACTATTTGTATTTTTCAACCAGAATATCACTTTGTAAAAGCACAGAAAAATTAATACAATGAAGACACAGAAAATTAATTTGTCTTAAGATTGTTGGCCAATCTTCAAAGTATTAAAGGAAAGAGAGAGACTGTTTAATTACAAAAATCAAATTAGTATAAAAATAAAATAAAACAACAGATTCTTATTTTTATTACAAAAACAAAATCAGAATCTAATAAAAATAAATAAAATAGAGAGTAAATTAATTACATACCTTATTAATCTGTCGAACAAATTTTTGATCAAGTCAAGTGTTTAACACTGTGTCCTTAAGACAGATTCATCCTCTTTACGGTGTTTTCAGATTGTGGACGTCTATCTCCCAAGATAAAATGATCAACAGTGAATAGTAGCAGCACTACAACCTATTCACACAACGAACACATTTTGTGTTTACACTCTTTCTCATAGAAAAAAAATAATGCAGCAGAATGCAGAGAGCAATGGCAGATTATTGGACGAAAATTTTTGAGTACAAAACCAAATGAGAGACTTGTCTATTTATAGGCTAAATGGTGGCTTTTTAGTTTGAATTCAACAGGTAGCAAACCTGTTTGAACAAGTACAAGACCTGTTCGGTTTTGAATGAATAGATACAAGTTTGAATTTTGAACAGATAAAAAATTGTTTGGGTTTGAATTTGAATAAATTCGAATATGTTTGGACAGATATGGAACCTATACCGAACTTCTGAAGAGGTGCAAACAAATTTGAATTTTTCCAACCAAAATTTGAAATTAAAACTATACAGCTTTTATTTTATCAAAAAATAAAATTAAATTCAAATGTTTTTGCCCCAAAAAGTTAAGTATTAGGCTGGACAATCCCAACCTCACATCACGCACTACGCACCTGTGGCTCGTCTTTTTCGCGCCCCCTTTCGGAAGGTTTGAAAGAAAGGCCTCACAGTTCGGATTCTTGTGGTTCTGAATCTAATCTCACAAGTACAAAGTGAAACTGATAAACACCAAAGAGTCCAAATCCGGCAAATCGTTTTGGAAAATTAATTTTTAGTATCAAAAATACCAAAAATGAACTGCTTTGCCAAATAAAGAGTCACCACCTAAATATTTTTTTTTTTTGGGAAATTTACGAAACCCATGACTTGTGCCGAAGGCCATGTGTTCGTCATCACCAAAGTTGCCTCGGCTCGGGAGCTTAGGTACAAGAAGGAAAGGTCATGAATTGAGCACCTCCGCTCACCCGATCAAAGATCGGCCTCTACTAACCATGATATGATTTTTTATAAATATTATGTGTTCTTGTTCCGGTTATTAGCTAACATTACTATGTGATGCGCACAAGCAATTATAGACTAGTTTGCTTAATTTGGAACAATTCAACTCATGTTTGTTTGTGAAAATGGTTTGAATTTGCCACCTTAAGTGGGCTTAAAGATTGTAGATTTGCCACCAAATATAGTGGGCTTAAAACATGATTTGCCACTCAACAAAATGGGCTTAAAACGTACATTTGTTGAATCGTTCCAATTCAAACAACAAGCCTTCATCCACAAGCATTCATGTAGTTTAGCAAGTAAGCATATAACCTCATGGCAAGCATGCTAATTATGGCAACATTCACACTTATGCAAGTATGCTAAAGTGTAAAAACTCACCTAGTACTCCAAGCCAAGAAGATATGAGTTAGAAAAATATGCATGATTCCTAACTATACAAGATGCCTAATGCAACACATGCGATAGTGCAATTAATAGACTCGGCTACTAATATGGCATATGAATCGATTTGATAACATACGGTTAAATACGTATTCAAAGAAGTATTGAAATGGCAATGCAGTTTGAATGATGTGCCGAGCCTCGGTGCATGCAATACAAATGAATGGATGCAAGCATAAGGTATGCTAATTTGGAACATGTCCCTAATCTAACCATCGAAAGCGATTAAATAAAAGGGAGAAAGACGTGGGGTTGAAAGACATACACACAAGCACGCACACTTATTACAACATTATGCCCTCACAAAAGGAGGGTCCGAATGAATAAGCTAACTAGATAGTTACGCTAATTAAGCTAACTAATACAAAGCGAAATTAATTAACTATTCTAGTTAACTAATTATTACAAACCGAAATCGAAAAACGAGTTAAACTAACTAATTATTACAATACTTTAATTAACAAGAAAACTAATTAATTAATTTACAACACAAATGCACACAAACTAAGCATGTAAGACATTAAACTATGCTGCCCCTGCTCCGCCTCGGGAAGTGGAAGATGCACATGCTTGGTTTTGGCCCAAAAAGACCTCTGTTTTGCTCTTGAAAGCCTCTGTTTGCAGGGTTGAGCATTTTCAAAATCTTTATGCTCCATCTTACCAAAATCAATTGAGGTTTACATCAGTGACCTACCGGAAATGGATGAATGCTGCCGGCCTTCTGCCAGCCAAAAAGTTGAACTGCCGTCTATCTATGGTGCACTATCGGCCATGGATGGTGGCCTGCTAGCCACTGATGCATTGGATCACCATGCTGCAGCAGAGTACAAACAAAGCAAAAAGGGGATTTTTCCGAGGGTTATCTGCACAATTTGCTTCTCCTCTTCATGGGAAAATCAAAGGAGGGACAAAATTTGGTTCATAAACCATCAATCAAGCAATTTCACTGCATGATGGCTTGTGAAACCAATTGTGCAAGTTAAATAAATGCAAAATGAGACCAAAATGGCCATCACCCTATCATGCATGATCAAGGGCAATAGAGACCAAGGAAAGTGGCACATTTCATCATTTTTGAGTATGAAATGTCCCATTTTCCTTGTGTTCAAATTAACGTCTGATTTGAACACATGCAATGCAACACAAAGAGATGCTTATCTTGCCTCTTTTACTTATCAATTTTGTTTACCCATTTTGATTACCAAGTCATCCTTTAACCAATTAAGTCCTTTGGTAAGTGTCCTCTAATGGAAAGAGGGCTTAAACCAAAGGTTGTTTTAGACATGAAAGAGACCTCATGCCGTTGGTAATGAACCCCAAAAGGGATTAAACCAGTAAGCACAAAACCTCAATTTCATGCTTCAAACAAGCAAATGGTTTGAAACACTTTCAAAGAAAAATAAAACCAAGAAAGGATGGAGATTGCAGAGATGATTAAGTGTTGGAAATGAATGATAAAAGCTCTAAAACATGCAACCAACTCAAACCAATGGTGGTTAAAGTCTTAAAACACTAAGCTAGTGAAGGAACTTACACTATAACTATGCAAAACAAGACTAAAAAGGGACCAAACAGCCAAAACAGTTCTAAACAGAGTGTAAAACATGTTGGAATTGAGCCACAAAAAGCTAAAACATTAAGCTAATACATGGGGCTAACTAGGCATGCAAACAAGACACGAGGAGGGGAGGCTAACCCCTCCAATTTTAAACTTCAAAATGAGTTTTTTACCACTAAAAAACCTCTGAAATTTAGTGATTAAAAGGCCCAAAAAAGTTGATTTGAAAGTGTTGAACAAAGGCACAAAAACCTTACAAATTAAGAAGCAAGAAGGGTGATCCACTCCCTAACTAAAAAAGGCCTCAAACCACTACTTTTAAGCCACAAAAACAGAACTTTTTTCAATTTAAAACCAGCCCCAAAATAGTAAGAAAAGACGGTAGAACGAGTATAGTGAAACAAAGTAAACAAGGTAAGTGTTATACCTTTGAAGCAAAGCTCAAGTTTAGGCACCAAACCAAGCTAAAACCACTTGCTAGAGCTCAAAGAGGGTCTCAAATAACCTCAGCCCAAAGATAAGCAAATTTGATTAAGGTAGTGTATGTAAAAGTGTAGAGAAAACAAGCAACTAAGCACAAAATTGCAAGAGAGAGATAGAGAAATCTAGAGAGAGAGAGAGAGAGAGATCTTTGTTCCAAAAATTTTAACCCTCAAAAATGGGAAAGGAACCCCCCTATATATACAAAATATGAATTTCATACAAAGAGATCTAGCCCTTGACATGTGAGTAGATGCAAGCCTCTGTGTAACTAGCTGGCACAAAATATCTGCAAAAAACACTAGTGGTCGGCCGACCATCAGTGATGGCCGGCAAGGCACATCAATGGCTGGTAGGCCAAAAGCCCTAGCCGGTATCCCTCATAGATGGCCGGCAGGCCACCAAAGACTGAAGGGGAGAGAGGCCAAGACATGGTCCAAAAAGGAGACAAAAAAGATGCAGAGTTTAGAAAGCTCAAACCTGTGGCGTTCTGTTGAGGACTTTGAGCGCTCGGCGAGCAATCAGACTCGTCATCGAATGTATTTGCAAGAACATCCAAGTCTTGAAGGGCCGTCAAAAATGGGGTGTCTACAGTTGCCCCTCTTTGACAAAGCTCGAAGTCATGAAATGACACGAGTGAATGTCAAACCACAAAGACGACCCATTTTGACAAGGCCGCAAGACTTGGACAAACAATCAAAACAGAAATAAACGGTTGTGCCTGCAGGCTGCCTACGTATCCTTTTGCAAGGAATCAAACCAGCGTAGTTCTGGGGCAAAAATGCAAATGGTGTGCAAGATGCCAAAACATAGCTTATGATCATGCAATGAGGCCGTGTGCAATGAAACATTTTAAATGCAAATGCTATGCAATGAAAATGCCATATTCAAACAAACCGAAAACAAGGTAAAACATCCCAAACATGAAAAGAAATAAGTAAATGAACACACCACACCTGAAAACTACGAGCCAAACCACATTTCATGCAGAAAGAATGTAAGAAAATTAAAACAAGCTTAACTACACGACACGCAGGAAAGGCGAAGGGCGACATAACCATCGGGCTTACCCAAGGTTTCAACCAAGATCCTAACGCGTTGCATGCGCAAAGCGGGAAAGTGGTATAAATACGGGCGCACGCGTTTTTAACCAATGCAAACAATCTAACGCGTCTCGCGAGAGGAGAAAATGTGGTATGAACAGGCGCACCAATGTTTTGAACGAAGGGTTGGTGTGAACAAGGCGCACCCGAATGTTTTTAACCAAAAGGAGGTGGTGTAAACACCGGGATGCACCCAAATATTTGTAACCAAAAGGAGTGGTGTAAATACCGGGGCACACCCAACTTTTTTAACCAAAAGGAGTGGTGTAAACACCGGGACGCACCCAAACGTTTTTAACCAAAAGGAGTGGTGTAAACACCGGGATGCGCCCCAAATGTTTTTGACCAAAAGGAGTGATGTAAACACCGGGATGCACCCCAAATGTTTTTAACCAAAAGGAGTGGTGTAAATACCGGAAGCACCCAAATGTTTTTAACTAAAAGGAGTGGTGTAAACACCGGGATGCACCTAAATGTTTTTAACCAAAAGGAGTGGTGTAAACACCGGGACACACCCAAATGTTCTTAACCAAAAGGAGTGATCCTAACGCATCTCACGCAGAAGGAGAGGGAGTAAAATGATGCGATTCGAAGAGCACAAATGACTTTACCAGGAACTCCGCTGAATGAACCATACATACAATATCGTACCTGCGTAAGAAAGAAACTCAACAAGTATAACATATTAAGGGTGCATATTTTATGCACAATTTCAATAATGTTAAGGCATGTTCTATGCAAATGTATTGACAAGATGTTCTATGCAAGATAAATTGAAATCATGTTCTATGCATGAAGGGAAAAGTGCATATTCTATGCGTAAAAGCAGTTGCATGTTCCATGCTGAATTCGAATACATATTCCATGCGTAATTCAAAACAAACGCATATTTCATGCATAATTCAAGAACGAACGCAAGGCACGTATACAATTCCCATGAAATGCACGCCTTACAACAACATATGTGAAATGCATATTCTATGCCACAAAGTGAAGTACGTGTTCTATACAAGAATGAATAGGTCATGCACATTTTATGCAAGATATCGAAGCATGATTTGATGAAAACAAACTCAAAGGCAACTTCTGATTCACCTCTCAGAAGAATTACAATGTGTTTAAAGGATACACCTCGTTCACGTTGACAAATAACAAACATCGCGTACCGAAAACACAGTTTCGAGCTTCCGTAGAGGCATTCTGAACCAAACAATGAATAATCCCTTCACTTCTTGGAAATCAAGGACACAAAACAGCATCAAGAACTCCAAGAAAACTGCCGGCCACTTGCCGGCCATGAGAAAAAGCAGCCGGTCAGGTGCCGGCCAACAATGAACATTCCTGGCCATCGATGAGCCTTGTTGGCCATCGATGGCAGATTGAGGGCAATATGGGGAATTCGGCTCGGGCCTTTAAGTATGAGCCACTAGGGCTCATTTCCTCACTTCCCCTTGCTCGAAAATCCCCTCATTCTCTCTCTAGGCCTTCCTTCTCTCTAGATTTTCACTTTATACGCGTTTTCCAATGCCCTACGCGAAGTTGATTCGCTAAATCCCCTTTGTTTACTTCACTTTGAACTGATTGAAATCCAATTTCAGAGTTTTTTTCCTCATTTCCACCATTCTAGGTTCATTTTCCTCGAGTTTCTCTCGAGTTTTTTGCATTTTTCTCGGCTTTGACTTTTCCCTCCATTTTTTCTCTCCTAAGGTTTGATTTTCTCCAAGTTTACCCTTTTTCTTCATTTTTCCTCACTTGTCACTCATTCCGCACCTATTTTTAGATGATGAACGAAGTTCCTCATGACGGGGGTCCCCCAGAGATTTCCCCGTTGGTTCCACCTATGCCGGAGGTAGAGGAGTCGATAATTGATCTTGAGGCCGACTTAGAGACAGAGTTTGAGCCCGAGGCCGAGCCAGGGCCGCTACCACCGAGGGTTCGGCCTTTCGATGCGGCGTGGTGTCACCCACAAACACACATACTGCCTACTTCCGGAGGCATCAGATGCTTCATCAAGTTCGCTCGCGGTGCGTCGGAGGACCTTTTGTTGAGGAAGCCAGAGTCTCACTTATCGGCCATTGCCATTGAGGTAAGAACTCTGTTTTCAAACATTCTGCCTTTCTTTATTTGAATTTCTTGCATGCCCTTTTATTTGAATATGCTATCATTACTGCTTTATCCAACTGTACCCTGTTTACGACATTTCTTGCACTGCTTTGTATTTGGATCCACTCGACTGCATCCTATACCCTGTCTTTATCTAACCATGCGCTGTTTTCATCTGATGTATTCATATACCTAGTTGTATTTCATGCATCGCCCTTATCTGATACATTTCATACACTGCCTTCATCTAATGCATTCATACACTTTTTTTTGGCCACAAAGCGAGTCTCGCGTCTTTAAAGGCTATGGCGTTACGATTGTCAGAGATTGGTATGACGAGCTCCCAACTAGAGTTCAAGACATCATTGACGGGGATGGCTTTGGCCTCTTTTGTTCTGGCTTGACTCGGGTTGTTGCGAGTCGTCTCCTCCTAGGAGCATTGTTGGAGAGGTAGTGGGATACCACTAATTCTTTCTATTTCTCCACCGTAGGGGAGATGACGATGACTCCTTATGAATTTTCCATGATCACTGGCTTAGATGTAGGGGGCAATTTGATCCCTATTGATACTGATATGGAGGAGTATGAGGTGGCTTGGTTCAAGCTGCTAGGGCATCCGATCCATATCTGGCGAGGATAGTGAGATACACTTGGTTAAGTAGCGCTTTAGAGGCCAGCCCAAGGCAGAGGAGGCGAGTAATGCGCTAGGGCTTCCTAATGTTTCTTTTTGGTACCACCTTGTTTTTGAGCAGTGGAATACTGGATTAACTGTATTCTTTGAGTCTTGTTGGTGACCCTTCATCTGCTTCATTTCTACAACTGGGACGGAGCTGGTCTCACCACATTGTACGGATACATGAGCTCCACCTCCTGACTGCAGGGAGGCCTGATTGAAGGCTACTGGCGTGCCTGGGAGGTACACACCTCAGTTTTCTCTTTACACTTCACATTTATTTCTTCACAGCTCCTGCTTTATATCTGTTCAACACCTATGCTTTCTGCTTTGCACTTTCTGTACCTGCTCAATACTATATTGATCACATACCACTGTATTTTTCCATTTTCCATACAGCTATGGGTGTATGTATAATTCCCGATTCTCACCCCAAAGCCTGTCGTGGAGCTTCCGTTGATGGTACCTTACTCATGGATATACGATGGCTAGTTTCACCGTAGGACTCGCGAGCCTTTCACCTTTGTGCGCCGGTACTTTGGTACAGTAGGTACCCATGAGGTATTCTGAAAGCACAATTATTTCATTTCTACTTTGAAAATATTCACTTAGCAGCTAACAACAACTAATACTCTGTACAACTTCTGTTTGCAGATCAGGTGGCAGCCATGGGCCTTGATGCCAAGGGGGGTGCGAGGCCAGTTTGCCAACGCATGGGCCGTTTCCCGCTACCATATCCTACTTGAGGGTCTGATTTGACGAGCCTGGTTCTTGGATAAGCGCTTCATGCGCCAGATTATGGACGTGGCAGACCCAGTCATCCCGATGGCTCCACTAGAGTCCATACAGTGCATAGAGAGCCTATCTGCTGAGGAGGTCATCCAGTTTATGGTGGGCCTCGAGGTTAACTTCTTCTGAGCAGAGGGTGACAATTCAGACTTCATCTTGACACACCTGATGCCACCTCTGACGGGTGTTCACGGAGGTGAGGAGGCGAGGGCTCCTGTCGCGAGGGTGAGGCATATAGTGACTCGAGCAAGTAGGGCTCGAGGTAGAGGGGCTTCCTGAGCGGGGCTGAAGGCTAATTGGCCAAGGCTCCCCACCATGTTGACTTCTTTGGTGACACCTTGGGAGCCCTACCAGTCCCGATTGAACTGGCTGGTGGTCATGAGCTTGTCGGGGTCTGAGGCCTGACTCCAGCATGAACCATACTTTAGCACTTGCATTCCGTATTTCATTTTAGATATATTTATGGCAAATACTAATCAATCAAATACATTTGCAAGCATCGATCGAGTATACAGGAGGTGCCCTTGAGCTGATAGCCTCGATGATGGGGATGATACAGAGGAGAAAGGCGCTGCTCAGCCTCTATGGTATCCTGGTAAGTTTCTTCAATTTTCCCTTCCAGGCAATAACTTTCCACTGACACACTAAGTCCACTGACACTACTGAAAACATCCCACACTGTACTGATACATTGCATTGATAGGCCATATCTGACACACTGCACTTGTATACTGTATTCATACACTGTATCTGACTTTTGCATATACTCATTCTGCATACTTTACTTGCATCTGATATACATGTTATAACTGATACACAATAACTATCGTTTCAGATCCCACCCATGCCGATGGCACGGTGGGAAGCTACACCAATAGTATCTCCCCGGCGGAGAGAGAGAGAGAGACGAGTCCGACACGGCCAAAGCGAGGCACGAGACAGAGGCCCTTCAAAGCCTATTTTGAGTGATGATGATGTCGAAACGAGCGACTCTGAAGAGGCAACGAGTCAGCATTCAGATTCATCTAAGAGTGGAGATAATGAACTTGCCCCTAGGGTCATGGACGGGAGCTCAGTTATCTTTCAGCACCAAATCTCCTTCTTTGAGATTCCATCCCTTAACCTTCTTTTTAAAAGCCCTGGCAATCCTACGTTGATATCCCTGAACATGGTACAATGCTTTCAGTCTTCTCTCGTCAAACAACATGAATTCTTCGAACCTGCTCTGTTGCCAATCTGCCTTTGCTATTTGATACTCAGCCATAACTTGCAGCAACGAAACTTCTATTTCAATCGGCAGAACAGCTTCCATCCCATAAACAAGGGAGTAAGGAGTCGCCCTAGTAGACGTCTGAATTGAAGTCCTATAACCCGAGAGTGCAAATGGCAATTTGTCTAGCCAGTCCCTGTAGGTCTCAACTATCTTCTGTAAAATATGCTTGATGTTCTTGTTGGCGGCCTCAACAGCTCCGTTGGTTTGCGGCCGATATGTGGATAAATTATGAAAAGCCACGTTATATTTCTCCAACAAGTCGATCACTTCTTTCTTGAAATGGGAGCCATTATCTGAAATGATCTCGTTTGGGACTCCATAATGGCAAACGATGTTGTTTCGAATGCACTTAGCCACATGTGCTGCCTTCAACACTATATAAGATTGAGATTTCACCGACTTTGTGAAGTAATCAATTGCCACTAGAATGTATTCATGTCCATTTGACCCTTTCGGTGTGACTATGCAGATGACGTCGATTTCCCAGACTAAGAAAGGCCACGGTGAAGTCATGTTGTACAGCTTCGACGGTGGGATATTCATACGATTGGCATGAATCTGGCATTTGTGGCATCACTGAACAAAACCGATACAATCCTCATCCATAGTAGACCAGTACTTACCTTGCTTGAGAATCTTTCGGGCTAACATTACTCCGTTCATGTGCGCTCCACACTCTCCTCCATAGATGGCCTCCATTAGGCGCTTTGATTCCTCTGCGTCGACACATAACTTGTGCATTCCCAGATGACCCCTCTTATATAGTTTACCTCCGCAAATGATAAATTCAACGGCCATTCACCATATTGCCCTCTTATCTTTGGTATTTGCCGCTGGTGGATAAACCTCATTTTTCAAGAAGTTCCAGATGTCATAAAACCAAGGGTTTTGATCTTGTATTTCATCTATTGCGGCAATTGACTCGTAGGCCAGCGTATATCTCTATTCAATAATAATCGGATGCATCCGGACTCCAAAAGGGATGTCTATCATAAAAGATAGAGTTGATAAGGCGTCAGCAAACCTGTTGTTCTCTCTTAGTAGATATGTAAAGGTCAGCTTCTCAAACCTAGGAATCAGAACGTCCAAGGTTTGGTGTTAGATCTTCATCTTTTCTTCTTTGACTTTCTAGTCTCCTTTTGTTTGAGAAACAAAAAGGTTCAAGTCCCCAATGACGTCCAACCTTTTTGCCCCTAGTTCCAGGGCGACTTCCAAACCAGCGATACACGCCTCGTACACTGCTTCGTTGTTAGATACCTTGAACCAGAGTTTGAAGGCTAAGGGTATATGGGAATTGTTGGGTGCTATCAGTAACACCCTTATCCCATAACCGTACTGATTAGACGCTCCGTCAAAGTACATTGTCCAAATATCTTCCTCGACTTACAGAATACTTCATCTGGGAACAAGTACTCTACCGCTTCATCCCCTTCTACTAGGTGATCTGCCAAGAACTCAGCTACCACTCTCCCCTTGACAGACTTGCGAGTAACATACTTCAAATAAAATTCAGAGAGAAGAAGCAACCAATGGGCTATCCTACCCGTAAGCGCTAGTTTCTCGAAGAGATATTTGATAGGATTTAATCTCGAAACTAGAATTACGGAGTGAGCTAACAGGTGGTGCCTCAACTTCCTAGTAACCCATACCAAGGCTAGGCAAGCTTTCTCTAACTAAGTGTAGCAGGTTTCATAATCCAGTATTTTCTTGCTTAGGTAATAGATGGCTTTCTCCACCTTATCCTTAGATTCTTGAGCAAGCATGCATCTCATCGTTGTGTCCATTATTGACAGATACAAAATCAAGGGCTTCCCCGACTCTAGCAGTAATAACACAGGTGGATTTTGGAGGTACTGCTTGATCTGCTCAAAAACGAGTTGACATCGGTCGTCCCATCAGAGTTTCTTTCCTTTCTTTAGGAGACCAAATAGTGGTTCACAAGTCAAGGTTAATTTAGAAATAAACCGTCTTATGAATTGCACTTTACCCAGAAAGCCTCGCACTTTCTTTTTAGTTCTTGGTGGTGGCATTTCTAGAATGGCCTTGATTTTGGAAGGATCTACCTCGATGCCCTTCTGTGTGATCAAGAAACCCAACATTTTCCTTGCTGTTTCATTGAAAATGCATTTCTGTGGATTCAACCTCAACCGGTATTCTCTGATCCATTGAAAGAATTTCTTTAAGGCAATGTAGTGGCCTTCTCTTTCCTTGGACTTGAGAATCATGTCGTCCACGTACAACTCGACCTCTTTGTGAATCATATCATGCAAAATTGTGGTTGCAACCCGTTGATAGGTTGCCCAAGTATTCTTTAGCCCAAACGGCATCACCCTATAGCAGTAGGTTCCCCACGACGTAGTGAAGGCAATTTTCTCTCTGTCCTCAGGTGCCATCAGAATCTAGTTATACTCGAAAAATCCATCCATGAAGGAGAGCAACGCATAGCTTACGGTGAAGTCCACCAGTTCATCGATGTGCGACAGAGGAAAGTCGTTCTTCGGACTGGCCTTATTCAGATCTCTGAAATCCACACACACTCGAATTCTGCCATCTTTCTTTGGCACTGGAACAATGTTGGCCAACCAAGTTGGATACTCAGATACTAGCAAGAACCCTATGTCTATCTGCTTGGTGACCTCTTCCTTAATCTTTAAACCCCAATCTGGGCATATTCTCCACAACTTTTGTTCGATGGGTCGGGCCTCGGGGTCAAGAGGGATCCGATGCTGTACAATCTCAGGATGGATTCCAGGCATGTCTTCGTAGGACCACGCAAAACATCTTTGAAATCTTTTAATAAAGCGGCTAAGCGCTTGCGCTCCTCTGAAAACAACGTGGACCCGATCTGGACCAGTCGTGAATCCTTCTCAGTACCCACATTAATTGGAATGATTTCATCAATAAGGGGTTTTACAAACCTCTCCTCTTCTCGATTGATCAAATGTTTCAAAACCAAAGGAATTCCTTCCTCATTGTTTTCATCAAAATTTTAAAAATCATGATCAATGCAATAAACAAGAGGCACGGAGAAATACTCAGAATCTGTGGTGGCATTTACATTCAAAAGATCCAGCTCATCCAATTCCTAGGTTACAACCCACTCAAAGGAAAAAGAAAAAGACGACCTGGACAAAACCTCGACATCTGGGTTATCAACTCCAGGAATGCCGGACCTAGACTCAGAAGAATCGGAATCTAATTCTAACTCCACAGACTCTGTGGAATCAGATTCTAGTTCACTACCTGACTCAAAACTGCTAGACAGGTAGGCCTCTTTTAGCTTCCAAATGAGAGATGGTGCGTCAGAAGCATCCAAGATATTGCCAGAAGGGTTCACATCCGGTTGGTCCCTGATCATGGAAACGGTCAGGTTATCCTCCAAGCTCTCTGGGTCGATTTGAGGATCTAAAAGGAGACACGCCAGTGCTGCTCCTACTTCAAGTTCATTGCTATCGGAATCACTTCCTATACTCTTTGCAGCCTCATCTGTTAGTTTATTCTGTTCCTCTGTATCACTCTCTTGCAGTTGCAAGTCAAAGAAAATCTCAAAGTCGGGAACCCGCTGCTTCTCAGAGTTGAACCAAGGCTCGGGGAAACCACAAAATGGGAAGTTTTCCCCTTCCCGAACAAAATAACCATTCAGGGTTCCCCGAATTGGTCGGCGCACAAGCTCGTACCGCTTCCCAGTCTGCTTAGCTCTGGCTCTTCCTGCCATCGCTTTCCCTTTCCTTACCCTGTCCTCTTTGGTAGGCGTATAGCCAAGGCCAAAGGCATGAGGGTTATATGGCACGTCAGCCAATATAGTGACGCCTTTTCAGCCACTTCTTCCTAATTCCATTCCAAGCATGTCCTATAACTTGTTCATGAAGTACACATATTAGGCGCTGACATAAAAGCCTTCATCGATAGCCAGGATAGTCTGCACTACCCAGGCCTCAGCCAAGGTAAACCCCGAAAGGAAGACATCATTTTCGCCACGCACAATCTCCAGCACAGGTGTAGTGACCTCTGGCAGAGGATGTATAGATGAATTCTCGAAGACTATAGCTACCCCTTTTCCATGAGGGTACTTCAGCATTTGATGGAGGGTGGAAGAGACAGCTTTCACTTGGTGCAGCCAAGGTCGCCTAAGTAGTAAGTTGGAAGTGGTCGGAACATCCAGGACATGAAACTCGATGTCCTGCTGAGCTGGGCCAACTTGTGCTCTAATCTGCACTGTCCCCATCACCTCTCTACTTGTTAGGGATGGAAATTTGAACCCGGCCCGATGGGGACCCGATCCCCTGACCCCGAATTGAACGGTTTTTCCCCAAAAAATACCCCCGACGGGCCGGGGATGGTATTTAAAAATAAATCCCCGATGATATTCGAGCCAAGGACGGGGATATATTTTCCAACCTCGGCGCCGTCCCCACCACGTTTAGCCCCCGACCTTGTTTATATGTATATATATATATAAATATAAGTGAGTGCTATGTGTTTGTTTATATATATATATATATATAAATATATATGTGTTGTGTGTAAATACAACTGGCATGTCTCTGTGTTCATATATATAAATATATGTGTTTTGTGGGCCTACCTCTCTCTCTCTCTCTCTCTCTCTCTCTCTCTCTCACTCTCACACAGACAACCGAAGCTCCCTTACACAATCGAAGCTCCTTCACTGCCGGCTCCTCCTCATCTCCCTCTCACGGTATCTCCCTCTTTTTCTCTCTCTCTCTCTCTCTCTCTCTCTCTCTCTCTCACTCTCTTGTTTTTTGCTTTTGTTCTTCAGATCTAGAATATGATGGAGATAAAGATGAAGATGTTGATAATGAAGATCGTTTTCTAGAGCTGTTTTTTTTTTTTTTTTTATGTTGCTTTTTGAGCTCAGATGTTGTTGTTTTTTTTATGCTGTTGATGTTGTATTTGAGCTCAAATAACTCGTTTTTTGTTGATGTTTTTTGGCGGAATTTTTAGGTCGGGAAACCCGATCCCCATTAGAAGCGGAGTGGGCGTGAGTGGGTTCCCGTCGAGATCGGGGCAGGCGGGGTCGGGCGAGAAGTTCTGCCATCGGGGATCGGGGACGGGGAGTGTGATCCAGCGCCCGTCCGTTGCCATTCCTCTGCTTGTATTGTAAATGCGCTTGGATCACTTGGTCATTGGCACAAAATCGGCGATTTGAGATCAATAGCGTAAGCCATCTGAGAAGGACAAACGTTGATTCTTGACGGTGACAACAAATACCACTAGTATCCACTTTTCTCTCCACTCCGGATATGTATAGAGGCTTGTTGTGTGCAGAGCCTTCCGGTGGCAGTTCCTTATCTGAAAAGGTCAAAGTCGGCACAGCGCCTCCCAGGAAGACTAATCCCACCAGTTGTTCCGGGGTGGTGTTGATGGACAACAGCTTTATCCATTAAATGCGACTGTGCACTGCACTCATGGCTATAAGCAGCCCCCAGATAGATATGTCATCTTGAATTTTTTTCAATTGTTTCAGCATAGCCTCTTCTTTTAACTGTGTTTCCTTCTATTTTTCTACTTCTTTATCATTTTCGGATGCCTCGGGTTGGTCTACATGCGGGGGTTTGAAATAGTGGCCACTTCTTGTCATGTGGTCGACTTCTTCCACATACTAGGTATTGTCAAGAAGGCCTTTACCCCAATCCTCATCGGTGTGGGCAAGATGCAGATGATTATCTTCCCACCACATACCTCCGACAACCGACAAACAATTGTACGGTTACGGTCTAAGTGTTCTCTCAGCAGAAACATTGCTCATGGGGCGTTGAGCTATTCCAGCTTTTCGATCACTTTCACTCATTTCTTGCCCAAACCACTCCAACGCGGCTTTTTGTTCTGTATGTATAGTGCGAACAATGCCCAGTTCCTGCGCCAATTGTTTTTCACCGGTGTTTTCCGGTAGTTTACCCTTTCTATCGACCGTTTTGGCCATTGCTGCGGTTCCCAATTTCTGTTCTTCCAGCTTCAATTCAATTCCCTCATATATATTAGGTTCATCACTTAGCCATCCATAATTGTTAGTCGACTCGTTCAGATCGAACCAATCAATATGCACGTCCCCTTGATTTTGCTCATCAAAGAACTGCAAATTGTCTATATCCTCCTCCAGGTCGGCTAGATCATCTAATCCCTGACTTGGTCCATCTTCTCAGACTACACTGACCTCTATCCTAGTCGGCAACATCACTTCCAGCTTATGTTGGTTGATTGGCACAATATAGTAGCTCGGGTTGTACACCCCATCAGATAAGTCCTCAAAGCCCTCGGCGTGGGTGACATTCTTCTCGCTGACCTCCCTTCATCTTCCACTATCACCACCACTGGTTCAGGTTGGAGTGTAGACGTGTTCATCATGCACAAGTCTGTGCTCTCAGGGATGAACAATGCCGGCTTAGGTAGATGGGAAGGGGTGATGTATGTACTAGGGTCATAAGGGACGGCCAGTGTATAAACGAGGTTTATATGTCGAGGTAGAGGCACTTGGTTATGTGGTGGGAGAGGATTTGTAGTGACATTGGGTTTTTCTAGAGGTGCTATCACCTTATTGTCAATGAGATCTTGAATCTCATGGCGATTTAAACACTTATCGATATCATGACTATCTTTGTTGGTGAAAAGCACAATATTTGGTCGGGTTGTGTTTCGAAGGGAGAGGATCGGGTAGTGGGCGTTGTTCTAACGGCTTAAGATGCCCCTTTTTTATTAGGACCCCTAAGGCTTTGGACAAAGTCATGTAGAGCGGGGTAAAGACCTTTTGGTTTCGAGCTTGATGGTTTGTGGTTTGTGAGGTTGTATTGGATATACTGGCAAAAAAGGTGGCAGTTTTGGGTGTGGTGGTGACCATGCTTACATTCGAAGGCCGTGCAGAGGTGCCACCAGTCGTGGCTGCATTGGAGCTGCATGTAAAAGGCCTCTTGGGCTGTTCCTTCTCATGGTCTATTAACTCATGTTTCATCACATCCTTAATTTGAACCCCTATTTCATGGAGCTCAGCAAATGTAAACAAAGGCAAGACTATCATCTTCTGTAATAATCTTCCTTGCAAGTTACAGACCACCATTCTGATTTGGTCCTTTTCAGAGGGCGGATAGTAAATCATAGAGGCCTTAGCCTTCCATTGGGTCACAAAATTAGAAACCCTCATTCGGCTCTTAGCGGGTAAACGAGATCACGGGTTGTGACCTCGATCTGGTATTGTAGTACTACATGATGAAAGCCTCGGCCATTTCCTCTCGTTTCTCTTCATAGAGTCTTCCTTGGCATACCAAATGGCGCTATACTGACGAGGTCCAAATGGTAAGCGACAACCGTGAGTCTGGTGAGACCCATTAGTCGTAGGATGTCAAAGAATAACCGTAGATGGACCATAGGATCCCGAGCCGTCAAAGCGGTCTATGTACATCATCTTGAATCTGTCCGTGAGTCCTTTGTCAAGTCGATGTATCCATCCTCAATATCGATTGAATTCACGCCTGCGCTTGGTTTGAAGAGTTTTTCTAACTTGTTGACCTTCAATGTAGTGGGGTCAACATTCTCTTGGACATTAATTGTGACCCCGGTGTTGGAATTCCCCGAGGGTGTATGAGATCTGAGGCTACTGCTTGGTTGTGGTTCTTTGTTCTTTGAAGCCTATCTATCAATTTTGCTTAGTGGGCAGCGACCTCGACAGTGGTGTGACCTCAGCTTGGCGGGCAGCATCTAGCTACATAGTCTCAATACTCTGTTGGAGCTGACGAAACATATCTTCCATGCTAACTGGGAGATGTTGAGCTATCAGAACTGGCGAATACTCTCTTTCTGGAGTAGAAGTAGAAGACTAGGCCTAGCAGGTGCGGCGAAGCAAAAAGTGGCTCTTTGGATCGATGAATTGCATGCGATCCTCCTCCGTCTAGTAACTAGTGGGAGTGAAACAAACATTGGCTGTCCCCTGACTAAATCCTCGGATCTACAAATCCTTCTCACTCAAGTCCAGAGTGCTTGGGGGGTAACAGAATCGTCTAAAGCAATAGTGAAAAACTACCTTGCAAAAAGAAATAAAGCAAAAAGAAAAACGAAAATCAGAAACCGCACAGCGCCTCTGCTCAAATTCTAATCAATACATTGATGTAATCAAAACGGTAGAACCATGCTCAATACTGAATTCTGCCTCCCAAAAACTGATACCCAGACTTGCAACTAATACATACATTCCCGCAGAGTTTCACTCTTAAAGCACATATCAAGCAAGTAAGAGCCAAAACACCTCTATGATGGGGGTAGGGTTACCCTGTCCTAGTTTCTTCAAGAGCTAGGGTTAGCTATTTAAGCAAAGTGTTTCACACAGTCCTATATTTGGGTAAGCAACCTTTCCTAGTTTGGAACAGTCTCTATGGCTTCCGATATGCAACTAGGTTTATTGGTCGAAAAGGATACCTTAGCAAAACTACCTAATAAACCTCTCACCTAACACGAGAAGTGAAAGGAGGATCAAATGGTACAGTAGTCCGAGATCCGAGGGTGTTCCCATCGTGGCGAGCCCACAACCGGTCAACCTTTTGGCAAGTTTTTCCAAGCAACCCTCTGGCAAACCGTTCAGGAATAGCACATGGCAAACACTGTGACTTAGGCGCACCGATGCAAATGCAAATGCAAAGAAACATATAAGTGTAGATAAAATAACATATCATGAGTTCGAGTCAAGTTCTCTAAATCCCTAGCAGAGTCACCAGAAACTATGGCTCGTCTTTTTTGCGTCCCCTTTTGGAAGGTTTGAAAGAAAGGCCTCACAGTTCAAACTCCTATAGTTCTAAATCTAATCTCACAAGTGCATTGTGAAACTGATAAACACCAAAGAGTCCAAATCCGGCAAATCGTTTTGAAAAATTGATTTTTAGTATCAAAAATGTCAAAAATGGACTGCTTTGCCAGATATAGAATCGCCACCTAAATATTTCATTTTTTGGAGAAATTTAGGAAACCCATGACTCGTGATGAAGGCCACGTGTCCGTCATCACCAAAGTTGCCTCGGCTTGAGAACTTAGGTACGAGAGGAGAAGGTCATGAATTAAGCACTCCTGCTCGCCCGATCAAAGATCGGCCTCTACTAATCATGATATGATTTTTTATAAACATTATGTGTTTTTATTCCAGTTATTAGCTAACATTAGTATGTGATGCGCACAAGTAATTATAGACTAGTTTGGTCAATTTGGAACAATTCAACTCATGTTTGTTTATGAAAATGGTTTGAATTTGCCACCTCAAGTGGGCTTAAAGATTGTGGATTTGACACCAAACATAGTGGGCTTAAAACATGATTTGCCACTCAGCAAAGTGGGCTTAAAACGCACATTTGTTGAATCGTTCCAATTCAAACAACAAGCCTTCATCCACAAGCATTAGGGCTGATCAACGGATCCACCGACTCGCCAAATCCGTCCGAGGCAGGCCCGACGCCAAATGGGTGGATGCGTGGTACCTAGCGGATGGGTGCGGGCCAAGATTTTACATTCGCCGATTGGTCGGGTGGCGGTGGCGTCATTATATCCAAGTAATCCGACCCGTTTGTCTCAGATTTTTATATTTTTATACGCCCGCCTCTTTTTGATCTCATCATCAAAAGACCTAACCCTTTCTTCTTCTTGACGATATTCTCTCTCTCTCTTCTCTCTCTCTCTCCAAAACCCTACTCTTCTACCGACGGCGACCTTCTCATCATCTGTCGATCTTCTCCATCACCGGCCAAAGATCTACTTTTTTTTTACTCCATTTTCTAAGAATCTCACATTAAAACCCTAACTGTTAGGGCCTACCCCTTTCCTCAACTGAAAGAGGATCGCTGATCATGGTGGTGGTGAGTTCTGTTTTGTCTTCATCTTTCCTCTTCTTGTCTTCTTCTCTTGAATCTCTAACTGTTTTTATTTTTATTTTTTTTGTTTTGTTACAGTTCTGAAAGCAAAGAGATGGTGATATTAGAGTGAGGGTTCTACACACAGAGAAAGAAGCTACGAGAGAAGAAGCTTATAGAGACTTCAAAACCAGGTTTGTGATTTTGATTTTATATCTATGTCTCAGGTGATTTCTATTTGTGTCTCGTGATTTTATATCTGTGTTTGCTCTTCTTCTCTCCTCTTTTTCTCTTCTCCTTATTCTCTTATCCTATTCTCTGGTATGTTTCTACGTATGTCACTCCACACTCTGGTTTGTCTCTTGTTCTCTGGTATTCATTAGGTAATGTTTATTGGTTGATGAATTTTGTAATCATATCCAGATATTAGTTGATACTCTACACAAATTGTTGATTACAAAGCTCAAACACACACGGCTAGGGCATGCTCTGTTGCATACTCTTTAATTTATGGCCAAGCTATGAAACACAATACCCAATTTTTTGTTGAATATTTTGCTCTGGATCTATTAATGGGCAGTGATGGTATGTTAATGTATATGCATTCTCATTTACCTCTTAAACTGATTTATGGTATGCTAATGACTTGGGCAATTTGTGTTATAAACTGATTTAGAACTACTTGGAAAATGAATGCTTTAGGAACTACTTGGGAAATGAATGATTTAGGGCGATTTAATAGTATTACAATGCTTCCATACAAATTTTGTGTTTATAAATTGATTTAGGAACTGAAAATAAAAAGATTCATGACAGTTGAGAGAGGATGGCATTTGAGATATTCAAAATGAAAATGATAGATTAATTTTTGGACAGCAACCTGTCAGACAGGATTTTTTAGATAGTTCAATGGTTACTTTTTTATATTTATCATCTTTTTTATGTATTAGTCTTTCATGTATTAGCCCTTCTCTCTGTTTTGAAATCTGATTTGTATTACTTTTTCATGTATTACTGCTGTAGACCATGGATTGAAATAGACCATGCTGTAGTCCTTCATGTATTTTTAGTCCTTGCTGTAGTCCTTCATGTATCAATTTGGTGTTAGGGAAAAATAGACCATGGATTGAAAAGTATATTTTGAATGAATCTTTATTGGTTTTGGCAGTATATTTGATAATCTTGTGGCCATGGATCCTTCAAGTGAAGAAACATTTTTTGTGAGTCTTAATGTTGAGCCCGAATCATCTTCTATTGACCCCTCCACCCAACCTAATGCTCCTCCTCTAGACCACCCTAGCCAATACTAGTAGTAGTAGTGGGAGAACAACATCAAAGGCTTAGGACCATTTTGAAAAGATTAAGGGCATTGATGGGAAAGATAGGGCTATGTGCAAGCATTGTAAGAAATAATATATGGCAGGCTCTAAGAGTCATGGAACAAGTAATTTGTTAAGCCGTTTGAAAATTTGTACAAAGTATCCGTATAGGGATACTCATGGGCAACAATCATTAGGATTTAAACCTAGAGAAGTTGGTGGGGAGGGTGTTGTTGATGTTGTGGTTACGTCATTTTCTGTAGAAGTTGCTAAAAAGTATCTTCTTGGAGATGATAGTAATTTAGATTTGTGGATGGGGTTGGTTTTAAGAGGTTTTGTAATGTCATGCAACCCAAGTTCAAGATTCCATCTCGATATACCGTTGCTAGGGACATTCTAGATATATACACCAATGAAAGGGAGAGGTTGAAGAAAATTGTGAAAGGGCGTAAAATTTGTTTTACCACGGACACATGGACTTCCATACAAAATTTGTGTTATATGTGTCTAACTTCACATTTCATTGATGATGATTGGAAGTTACAAAAGAGGATCATAAATTTTTGTCAAGTTGAAGATCACAAAGGAGAAACTCTTGGTAAAAAAAATTGAGACACTCTTAAAAGAGTGGGACATTGATGGCCTTTTTTACCTTAACTGATGATCTTGTGAGTTCCAATAATCTAACCATTAGATTCTTGAAACGAACCACAAAACTGTGGAAGGGAACTATCTTAGACCATGAATTTTTACACATGCGTTGTTGTGCACATATTCTAAATCTCATTGTTAGTGATGGATTGAAGGATCTTGAGTCTTGTATAGCGAATGTGAGGTATGTGAGGTCTTCTCCAAATCGCCTTGACATTTTTAAAAAGTATGTAGAAAGTTTGAAAATTGAGAGTAAGAGTCTCTTGTGCCTAGATATGCCAACACGGTGGAATTCCACATATCTTATGTTGGAGGTGGTAGAAAAATTTGAGAATGCTTTTCAAAGAATGAGTGAGGAGGACTACAATTACAAACACTACTTTTTGGATAAAAGGGGGTGAGAGGAGAGAGATGCCTATAGTCGAGGATTGGGATAATTGTAGGGCGTTTTTAAAATTTCTTAGAATGTTCTACAATGCCACAAAGAGATTTTCTGGGTCTTTATTTGTTACTTCAAACACATTCTACACTGAAATTTTTGTCATTAAAAATATGATTGGACAATTAATCAAAGACAATGATCCTATTTTGTCTTCAATGGCAAAGAAAATGAAAGAGAAGTTTGACAAGTATTGGGGAAATGGGGATAAAATCAATCTACTTTTGTATGTTGCGGTTATGCTTGATCCTCGAAGGAAAATGACATACTTGCAATTTTGTTTTTCAACAATTTTTGGTGGAGATGCAGTAAAAGTGAAAGAAATGTTAGACAAGGTGAAAAATTATTTGAGTCAACTGTATGATCATTATGCCACACTTGAGCCAACAAATGTGCATGCCTCCAATGTAAATGAAAGAGTAGATATGGTGATAAATGAAAATGACCCACACTCTATTGTGAACTCTCAATTTAACTCATTTTTGGAGGGGCAATTTTTTAGTAGTGGGAGCATGTTGGAATTGGACAAGTACTTGGGTGATATTGAGAAAAGTGGGAATAATGCTTAATTTGATATCTTGGAGTGGTGGAAAGTTAATGCAACAAAATATAGAGTAATATCACTTATAGCACGAGATATGTTGGGAATGCCTATTTCCACTGTTGCTTTTGAGTCGGCTTTTAGTACAAGAGGTCGTATACTTGATCCATTTCGTAGTTCACTTGCTCCCAAGATGGTGGAGGTTCTTGTTTGTACACAAAATTGGCTTCGAAGTAACATTCCAATATGCCTTCAACAAGCAATGGAGGATGTTGAACAATTTGAACAACAATATGATTCGGGTAATATACAATGATTTTTATTTTTTTTTATCCATTTCATTTATTTTGTATTATTCAAAATTTATTATCTTCACTTTACATATTTTTGTTGTGATATGTTTTTTGCGTAGTGTAGACACCCCATTTTTGACCGTCCTCAAGACTCAGACGTCACTGTTGGAACACTCGGTGATCATCCATGTTTGTGTTCGTTTTGAGTTCCCGGAGGTCTCGGCTCCGTGCCCTGCCTCAAGATCTCTTAACTCGATTGTTTTGTGTTTGGTTTTTCACCAAATGCTTGTGTTTTTGCTTTGAAGGATAGGGAATGGCTTGTTGGCCATCCCCACACCTCACCGGCCTCCCCTTTACCTCACTGGCCATTCATTGTTGCCACCGGCCTTGGTTTCTTGATATTAATGGCCGGTCGACACTTTAGATGGTCGACCGGCACTTTGTTTGGCCGATGACCTCCTTTCCTGGCCGGTATTACCCCTTTGAACCTTTCAGGCATGGTGCATGCCAGCTGTGCCAGCTGGGATGCACAGACCCTGCTCCCCATGTATGGGTGTGACTGTTTTGAGCCTTTGCACCCCTTTTTCTTCTAGAAGATTGAACCCTTTGATCAAGCTTCTTGAGGAAGCTTGACCCTTTGTCATGACTTCCTCAAGAAGCTTGAACCCTTGGGTTAGCTTATCTTGGAAGCCTTGGTCCTTTTGACCCTTCTCATTTAGCTTCTGTTGTAAGCCTTAAACCTCCCCTTTGTCTATATAAGAGCCCCTTCTTCTCCTTTGATGGGGTTGAAGAAAAAACCAAAGCTTATACATATATATTCTGATATACATCATCCTCTCTCTCTATATCTTCCTCTCTCTCTTCATTTTGTGTGTGTTTTGTGGCCTAAAAGTGTGTTTAGTTCATAGTATTGCACTAAGACACACACTATTACACCATACTTCGACTTGGGAGACCTTGAGGGTTTGTTCTTGAAGTTTTAAGCCGATTTTGATCACAAAAAGGGGCCTGACCTTTCTGTTCTTGGACTGTTCTTCAAGGGTAACAATCTTGCTTTATTTTTTCCAATCTTGCACTAGTTTTTGACCTGCTTTGCTTATTGTTTTAGACTTTGTGTATAACTGAAAAAAGTCTTGTATTTTCATTCTTAAGATACTTCATTAAGGTTGTTTTAGTGTTGGGGGTCGACCTCCCCCCCTAAGGCCTTGTTTGGTCCTTTTTGTGCTTCCATTGATAAGCTTTGGTTACTTTGCTGTATTGGCCTTCTTACCACTGAAATCCAGTGGATTTTTAGTGGTAAAGAAGGGGGTTTGAGGTCTTGTATAGGGGAGGGACACCCCTCTCCCCTTTGTGTCTCATTTGTCTATGTTTTTGGCTCATAAGGGTAGCATGCATGATTAGTTGTTCTTGGCTTCATTTCAAAGATTTTTGGGTGTTGTTGGGTCATATTATGCCTCTGTTTTTGGTTGGATTAGTGGTCCCTTTCATGCTTAATACACTTGCTTTGTATTCCCCCATCTTGCCTGGAAATACCTCTAGCCATTAGACCATTATGCTTGTATATTTTTGCCCAGCTTTGTGAAGCTTTTGGTCATTATTTATCATGATTGAGGTTTGTTGGGTGCTGGTTTGGTCGCATTTGATGTGTCTTGTTTGGCCCCTTTGTATTCTAGCATGTGGACATCGGGTGTGTGAGTCACCAACATGCATTGTCTAGGCTATTTTAGTGATTTAGAATCACTTATTAGGTCATTTTAGTCCATGTTTTATACTCACATGTTTACATTTTGTTACCTTTCCAATGCCTTGGATAGATGTGCTCTTATGTTCCATGTTTTGTCTTTGATGCATGCCTTTTGTTCGAGTCACTTGGGTAGCCATATCAGTGGGTTTTGGGCACTCATTTTGCATATTGAAACTCTGTTTTGTATTGATAAGTCCATGCCATGAGTGGTTGGGATAGGTGTAGAGTAATGCCTCTCTTTGTGGCTTCGAATGCCCTTGGTCTTGGGCCCATTTCTTGATCAGTTTTGACCATGGTCTATGCATGATTTAATCTTGTTTTGGAGTGCTTTAGGACTGTCCTAAGTCATTTTGGTCCACTGAGGTTTGGTTAACATAGCCATGGTTTGACTTCTTTTGGTTGGCTTCAAGTTTCGGTCCTTATGGCATGTCTTGCTCGCATAACATAATGGATTTGGCATTGTCTTTTTACATATTTTCAGAGCTTGTTACGCTTGTGATTCATCCATGTTTGTCTCTCTTTAATGCGCTTGAGACTTGACTTCTTGTATACCTAAGTGTTAGACTTCCACATGTGCACATTGGAAGGTGTTTAGTCCATCATTTTTTTTGCACTTTTGGCCACCGCTTTTGGGGTAATGAGGTCTACCCTTTGTGGTTTGGTCCACCATTGCATAATCATGTTGCATTGCTTTGGTTTCATGCTTGCATTGTATCATACTTGCATGTTTGCATAGTGTTTAGCTAGTTGCATCTCATGTACATGTTGCATATTTGGCATGTTCATATTGCATTAACTTAGCTTGCATACTTAGGATACATTGCATTTGTCATGACTTGTGCCTTAACTTCATTTGCATAACTCGAGCCATATTTGTATACATGCATTGCATTGTTTGGTTTCGGGTGTCAAACCAAACATGGGAATTGAGGTGCGTTCGTACTCAAAGTGACGTAACGCGCCTCGATCCTCGGTCGCCGACGCCCTTGACATCAATATGATAGGGTGTTAGCACTCATCTCTTTTGTTGTTGCATTCATTTACATTGAACTTGGAAACTTGGCCTCTTAGGCCATCATGCGTCGAAATGCGCAATTGATGGCCCGATGGTCGAGGGCCATGCTCCTTTGAGTCCATTGCATGATAGGGAGTGTGGTCATGCACACATTTGCTTGAAAATTCCATGCCATGCCCTATTTCCCCTCTGCTGCAGCAACTGCAGGTTTCAGCAGGAATACTTGGCCGACCGGCAGTATTTTGCGCCGACCGGCAAAACATATTTGGCCGAGAGCATAAGTTTTGGCCGATAAGTCTATTCTGATGGCCGGTGGTGTTTCATTTCGGCCGGTGGTATTCCAGAATACCCAGGGAGTGATTCAAAGCAGTCCTGGAAATTTGTGTGATTTTCAAGGGAGC
The DNA here is from genome assembly GCA_025200525.1 of Camellia lanceoleosa. NCBI lineage: Eukaryota > Viridiplantae > Streptophyta > Magnoliopsida > Ericales > Theaceae > Camellia > Camellia lanceoleosa. The sequence goes on from CM045759.1 coordinate 205,273,835, forward strand.
AGAACAGTGCCAACAGAGACAATAGTGGCATGGTACCGGGTTTTCAAGCAAGGCGAGTCAAGCATGCATCATCCACACATTCTGAGGCAGGGCTGCGGCCACCTTCTTTCTGCATTTAATTGGTTAATTAATTAGAAGTTCTGTAATAATTAATTTAGTAGTATTTATTTGGTTGTGTAATATTTATTCGGACCCTCCGAGCGAAGGCAATTGTGTAATAAGGGTGCGTGCGTGTGTGCATGTCTTCCAATCCCATTTCTTTCTCCCTTTTATTTAACTGCTTACAATGGTTAGATTTAGGGCATGTTTTAATTAGCATCCTTATGCTTGCATGCGTGTATCATTCATCTGTCTTGCATGCACCGGGCTCGACGCATCATACAAACTGCATTGTACTTCAATTCCAAATTGAATACTTGTTAGTTGTAGCATCTCACATGCCATCTTTAGAATAGCCGAGCCTATTGTAGTTGCATTCCTGCATGTGTTGCATTAGGCATTCCTGTTTAGTTAGGATCATGCATGGATTTCTAACATAGCTTTTGTTTTGGCACGGAGTACGATGTAAGTATTTATGATTTAGCATCTCACATGAGTGTGAATGTTAACATGATAGCATGCTTACCATAAGGCTAGCTGCTTACGTGTTATAACTGCCTGAATGCCTGTAGGTGAAGGTTGGGCTATTTGAATTGGAACAATGCATTGAATGCGAGTTTTAAGCCCACTTGAAAGTGGCAAAACCATATTTTCTAAGCCCACTTGAGGGTGGCAAAATTCATGTCTTAGCCTACTTGTGGGTAGCATCATCAAACCATTTTCAAACAAACAAACATGAAATGTTTCGTTCCAATTTAGGCGACCTAGTCTATACTTGTTTGTTGTGCGCATAACATAGTAAATCTAGGCTAATAACCGAAATAAGAACACATAATGTTTTCAAAACAAGATATCATGGTTAGTAGAGGCCGATCTTCGGATCGGGCGAGCGGGGGTGCTCATAGCTGACCTTCTCCAATCGTACCCAAGTTCCCGAGCCAAGGCAACTTTGGTGATGATGGACACGTGGCCTTAGGCAAACGAGTCAGGGTTTCCTAAATTTCCCAAAATAAAATATTTAAGTGGCGACTCTGTATCTGGCAAAGCAGTCCATGTTTGGCACTTCTTTTCTAAAATCTGTTTTTCTCAAAACGATTTGCCGAATTTGACTCTTTGGTTCAGATTAAGAACCATGACAATTTGAGTCCTGAACTGTAGTGAGCCCAAATGAACAGAACGGGGGGTCCTCCCCCGGGACGTTCGGGGACGTCTATAGTTTCTGGCGACTCTGCTGGGGAGTTAGAGAGCTTGACTCGAACGCATGATATCCTGTTTTGATTTCATTTATGTGTCTCTTTGCATTGCATTTGCATTGGTGTGCCTAGGACACCGTGTTTACCATCTGCTATTCCTGAACGGTTTGCCGGAGGCTTGCCTTGTAGGCATGACCATAAGGCTGACCGGTTATGGGCTCTGCCAGTATGGGAACACAAACCCCGGTTTTACCGGGGCACCCTTTTTGACCATTCGACCTAGTGCATATTCGGAATCCATAGTGACTGTTCCAAGTTAGGGCAAGTTGCTTATCCGATCATAGGTTGTTTGAAACCACTGTGTGCGTAGTAAAACCCTAGCTCTTGACAAAATAGGACAGGGAAACCCTACCCCAACATACGGGTTTTCTGGTTCTCACTTATCTGCTATGTGCTTTAGAGCATGTCTCTACAGGAATGCGTGTATCAGTTTGTAAGTTTGGGCATCAGGCTTGCGGGCAGCAATATGTTGAGAATCAGTTATCTGCGGGTATCAAGTTCAGTTTTGGGAACAGTGATTCGGGGACAATAATCAGTATTGAGGAACAGTGTATTCAGCTCATCAACCGTGTGTTGTGATACCCAACTGTGTGTTGTGTGTATTTATTTTACGCTGTTATGCTGCCCGTTTGTCTGGTTATTTATTTCCTTATTGCTTTATTTATCTTTTTGCTAGGGTAGTTTAGCACGATTGCTTCCGACCCAGTAGATATTCCCCAAGCACTCTGGACTAGAGGTCGCCGACTCAATCGATCTGAGGATCTGGTTGACGGACAACCGGTGTTTTATTCTCTACCCCCGATTATCAAACGAAGTCAAAAGACGCAGCAGTATCTCGAGCAGAGATTGCCGTGAGCAAAGGGTCAACCTTACTAGTGAGCAACAGCCGAGGTCTCGCCACCACAGAGAGGAATATATACCAAGAATTCAACCGTAATCAGAAAAGATGGCAAGCTTAGAGGAGATGGTGCGCTAGCTCCAAGAGAGCATGAAAACTATGCAGCAAGATGCTGTCCGGCAGACAGAGTTCGCCAAGCAACAGGCCACAGTTATGACTGAACAAGCAGAGTTAATCATAAGGCTACAACAGCAAGCCGGGTCATCTGCTTCACATCCAGCTTCTCCCCCACCAAGGGTTCCGATACCCGAGGAGACACCAAATGTCCAAAATATCCAAGAGGATACAAACATTCCAACGGGGCCAGTTCCATCCCCGATTCTACCACAACTATCCAAGGCACCCACGCCTATCAATGTACCGGACTCTCCCTTCGAGTTCGAAGTGGACCCCACAGCGCTGAAGTTGAGTAAGCTGGAAAAGATGTTTAAGAAATCTCAATGAGTCAAGTCCATTCCCGACATCGAGGACGGATATACGGACGCAGCTGTGACACTGCCAGATCGGTTCAAGATGCCACAAATTGACCGATTTGATGGGTCCGGGGACCCCATGGTGCACCTGAGGTTGTTTTCATATATCTTAAGGCCGATGGGCCTCACCAGATCACGGTTATCTCTATTCGCCGACCCTATCGGTGTGGCGCCATCTAGTATGCCAAGTTAGAAGATGATGTCAAGAGAATCGACGAGATGGTCGAGGCCTTCGTAATAATACTCGTATAACACACAAATCGAGATTACGACCCGTGATCTTGAGACGACGAGACAGGAGGCTAAGGAGAGCTTCTCAGAATTTGTGACCCGATGGAGGGCGAAGGCCTCAATGATGACCATTAGGCCAACAAATAAGGATCAAATACGGATGGTTGTGTGCAACCTCTAGCCCAAGCTGATGCAGAAAATGATCGTGCTCCCCTTCCGTACCTTTTCTGATCTACGTGAGATGGGAGTACAGAATGAGGATGCCTTGAAGCAAGGCTTAATTGATAATAACCGGGAGCAACCCAAAAGAACTTTCAATCGCAACACCAATGCAGGCCCGAGTGGCGCTACAACCGCAAGAGCCTCAGAAGTAAGCATGGTCACCACCATTCCCCCTCCCCTTCCAAGACCTATGGCAGCTACGCCTTTCTCCGGTGCGTCCGGAAGCAATACACAAACAGCCAAATATCCACCCAAAAACCAAAGAACCTTCGCTCCACTATATATGCCCCTGTCTAAAGCTCTGGGGGTTTTAATCAGAAAAGGGCACTTGAAGCCCCTAGAGCCGCGGCCATTACCGGAAAGACTTCCCCCTACCCACAACCCAGCTAAATATTACGTATTTCACCAACAGCACGGTCACGACACCGGCCAGTGCTTCCGGTTACGTCATGAGGTTCAAGATCTCATTGATAACGGGGTGATTTTGCCTCCCGAGAAACCCAATGTTACAACAAACCCTCTCCTACCACACAACCAAGCTCCACCTCCCAAAAGAATCAACTTTATCTAGACTGGGGTCGTGTCTTACGATCCTAGCATTTATATCACTCCTTCCCACTTACCTAAGCCGGAGGTGTTCCTTCCTGACTGCACTGACTTGTGCATGTTGGACATCTCTAGAACCCAACCCAAGCCAATGGTGGTGACTGTCGTAGGTAGAATAGAGGAGATTTCGGGGAAGGATGGAATTGTTGAATCAGGGTTTAAGCAGTCTGGAAGCGTCGCTGGGGAAGCCTATGATCCGAGTGACTACATTCTGCCAAAGAAAGCGCTTTGAGCCAAATATTGAATTGCCAGAGAGGGTAGAGCTGTGTGTGATCCAAGGGGATGGATTTGAGCAAGGGACAGATAATTTGACGGCTGTGGGAGAAGACCTTGCCAACCTCCAGTTCTTCAATGACCAAGATCCAGGGGACGCAGCAATCAACTGGTTTGATTACGAGGAATCGGCAGAGGCTATCGGGTGGCTGGATGATCAACCGGATGTTGTGGAAAAGTTCCAACCAGGACAGGGTCCGACAAAGGCAAGAACTTCAGTGGTGGCCAGAAGGGCCGGAAATCAAGATACACCACCGGAGAACACCGGTGTCAAGAATTTTACTCAGGATTGGAGCATTTTGAATACAAGAATTAGTGAGCAGCCAGCTGTACTGACGCAGTTGGAACAAGAGAGGTTCGAGGATTTCGAAAGAATCAGGAAAACTAAAGCCCATGAGGGGACCGAAACTGCTGTGTGCATAGGGACAGAAAATGCTGCAAGCATGTGGGTGAAAGGTACTGCGAATACGAGAACAGTCATACCGGAGCCGGACAGGTGTCTGTCAGCTACCAATGGAATGTGGTGGGAGGACGATGATTTATGTCTTGCCCACACGGACGAGGATTGGGGAAGTAACCAACCAGATGATACCTGGTATATCGGCGAAGTCGATCATATGACTAGGAGTGGACGGCATTTCAAACCTCCACACCTAGATCAACCAGAGGCGTCTGGGAAAGATAGGAAGGCAGAGAAGCAAAAAGAAAAACAACTTGAGGATAAGGCTGTGCTGAGGTAGTTAAAAAAGATACAAGCATACATCTCTATCTGGAGACTGCTTATGGCTTCTCAAGTACATCGATAGCTTTTATCGCCTATGGACAAGGCCAAGCTCTCGATAGAAAACACACCGGAGCAGCTAGTGGGATTAGTCTTTCCGGGAGGAGCTACCCCGATGTTGACTTTCTCTGACAAAGAATTGCCACCTGAGGGTGCAAACCATAACAAGCCACTCTACATCTCTCGTGGAGTGTAGAGATAAATGGATACCCATGGTACTCAAGTGACACAGATCCGCCATCAATGTTCCGCCTCGACAAGAACAAAGATACTCAATCGGTTTGAAGACCGCAGACTTTGCGCCAACAACCTAGGTAATTCGGCGATGACAACACGAGCCAGAAGTCATGGAGATGGTGAAAATCCGCACCAAGGTCGGTCTGGATAGCATGAAATAGACTTCCATGTCTTAGAAGTGCCGCAACGCTTAATATGCTTTTGAGCCGCCGTGGTCGCACTGTAAAGACGGCCTCTCAACTTTGCATCAAGTGGTGAAATACCCCCATGGAAGGAGTAGCCATTGTTTTTGAAATTGCCGATCCATCCACCGCCGGAAGTATCCACGCTAGTGTTGGAAATTGAGCACGGCATGGAGGACGTGTTCATGTCGGGTTTTACCTTGGCTGAGGCCCGGGTTGTGCAGAACATCATGGCTGTAAATGGGGGGTTGTATGTCAGTGCTCAATCAGTATACCTCATGAATAAGCTCCAACACATCCCCGGGATGGGATTGGGAAAAAGCGGCCGGAAGGGCGTAGCAACATTGGCCGAAGTGCCACACAACCTGCATACCTTTGGCTTGGGTTATCTGCCCACCAAGGAGGATTGGGTAAGGAAAGGTAAGGAGATGGCTGGAAGGGCCAGAGCGAAGCAGGCTGGGAAGCCTTTTGAGTTAATGCACCGGCCCATTTAGGGTACCCTAAACGAACGCTTCGTCTAGGAGGAGGAGGACTTCCCATTCTGTGGCTTTCCAGAGTTGTGGCTGAATACGGAGAGGAAACGCGTTCTAGGGTTTAAAATCTTCTTTGACCTACAGCTATCCGGGGATGACAATGCCGAAGAGCAGACAAACCCATTAGCTGAGGTTGCGCAGAGCAAGAAAATGGAATCTGAGGACACTAAACTTGAAATAGGGGTAGCGCTGGCATGTCTACTTTCAGATCCTCCGATCGACCAGAAGTGCTTGGGGGATAACTTCTCGGTGTCCATGATTGGGAATGAAATGGTCAGGCCTACCAAAGAACTATTTTGGATGCATCTATCACACCCTCGCCATTTGACAAGATGAAGAGGGATTTTGTCCAAAGAAGACTGGTCAGTAGTGAGCCTAATCGATTCCACCGAGTCTTGTGAGTCGAATCGTTCCACTGACCGAGTCTAAGTCCCAGATTCCCGGGGTGATAACCCGATGCCACAAATCCGTCTAGGTCGTCTTTTTCTTTCTCTTTTTAGTCTGTTGTAACAGAAGAATCGGACGGTTTGGAAGTACTTAATGAGAATGATGTGGATATGGTTTCTAAGTACTTTTACGTGCCCTTGATTTATTGCATTAACTCAGACTTTCAAAATTTTGATAAAAATGACGAGGAAGAAATTCCTCCGGTTTTACAACGCTTAATTGAACAAGAGCATGAGAGATTTGTTAAACCTTTAGTTAATGAAATCACTACTGTGAATATTGGTACTGAAAAGGACTCGCGGCCGGTCCAGATCAGGTCCACGTTGTCTTCGGAGGAACGCGAGCGCTTAGTCACTTTATTAAAAGATTTCAAAGATGTTTTCGCGTGGTCCTACAAAGACATGCCTGGAATCGATCCTGAGATTGTATAGCACCGGTTCCCTCTTGACCTTGAGGCCCGACCTATCAAGCAAAAACTCAGAAGAATCCGCCCCGACTGGGCCATCAAGATTAAGGAAGAGGTTACCAAGCAAATCGACGCAGGGTTCCTGCTGGTATCCGAATACCCGACTTGGTTGGCCAACATTGTTCCGATACCGAAGAAGGATGGCAGGATCAGGGTATGCATAGATTTCAAGGATTTGAACAGAGCTAGTCCGAAGGACAACTTTCCCTTGCCGCATATCGATGAGTTAGTGGACTTCACAACGGGGCATGCTTTGCTTTCGTTCATGGATGGCATCTCAGGCTACAATCAGATAGTGATGGCACCTGAAGACAGAGAGAAGACTGCTTTCACCACCCCGTGGGGGACATACTGCTACAGAGTGATGCCGTTTTGGTTAAAGAATGCTAGAGCTACATATCAACGAGCCGCGACCACGATATTACATGACATGATCCATAAGGAGGTCGAGGTGTACGTGGACGACATGATTGTCAAGTCCAAAGAAAGAGAGGGCCACTACACCGTCTTGCAAAAGTTCTTTCAAAGGATCAGAGAATTTCGCCATGCGTCAATCCTCAGAAATGTACATTCGGTGTTACAGTAAGAAAAATGTTGGGGTTTCTGATTACACAAAGGGGCATCGAAATCGACCCTTCCAAAATCAAGGCCATCTTAGAAATGCCACCACCAAGGACTGAAAAGGAGGTGCGAGGCTTTCTATGTAAAGTGCAATTCATAAGACGGTTTATCTCAAAATTAACCTTGACTTGTGAACCACTTTTTGGTCACCTGAAGAAAGGCAAGAAATTCTAATGGGACGGCCGATGTCAAGCTGCTTTTGAACAAATCAAGGAATACTTACAGAACCCGCCTGTGTTGTCACCACTAGAGCTGGGAAAACTATTGATATTGTACCTTTCAGTGACTGAGACCACAATGGGCTGCATGCTCGCGCAAGAATTAGAGGACAAAGTGGAGAGAGCCATCTACTATCTGAGCAAGAAGATGCTAGAGTATGAGACTCGCTACACACCGTTGGAGAAGGCTTGCTTAGCCTTGGTATGGGTTACCAGGAAGCTGCGGCACTACCTGTTAGCTCACTCTGTAATGTTGGTTTCATGACTCGATCCCATCAAATATCTTTTCGAGAAACCAGGACTTACGGGTAGGCTAGCTCGTTGGTTGTTGTTGCTCTCCGAATTCGATCTAAAATATGTGACACGCAAGTCAGCCAAGGGAAGAGCAGTAGCGAAATTCTTAGCTGATCATCCAATGGAAGGGGGTGAAGCAGTTGAGTACTTATTCCCAGATGAGGCCATTTTGCATATCGACGACGAATTTTGGACGATGTACTTTGACGGGGCGTCAAATCAATATGGATACGGGATAGGGGTGTTGTTGATAGCACCCGACAATTCCTGTATCCCTCTAGCCTTTAAACTCCGGTTCAAAGTCTCGAACAATGAAGCAGAATATGAGGCATGCATTGCCGGTCTAGAAGCAGCCCTGGAACTAAGGGCAAAACGGTTGACGCTATTGGGGACTCGAACTGGTTGTGTCTCAAGCAAAAGGAGACTGGAAAGTCAAAGAAGAAAAGATGATAATGTATCACCAGGCCTTGGACTTGTTAATTCCTCAGTTTGAGAAGCTAAACTTTGCTCAACTAGTAAGAGAGAATAACAGGTTCGCGGATTCACTAGCAACTCTATCTTCCATGATAGACATCCCGTTTGGGGTCTGGATGCGTCCAGTCATTATTGACCAGAAATTTACGCCAGCCTACGAGTCGATTGCTGCTATAGATGAGGTTCAAGACGAGAACCCCTGGTACTACGATATTTGGAACTTCTTGGAGAAAGAGGTGTACCCACCAGGGGCAAATGCCAAGGATAAAAGGGCAATCAGAAGAATGGTCGTTCACCATCATCCGGGGTAAGTTGTATAAGAGAGGTCATCTGGGAATGCATAAGCTGTGCGTAGAAGCTGAGGAATCAAAGTGCCTGATGGAGGCCATCCATGGAGGAGAATGTGGTGCACATATGAACGGGGTGATGTTAGCCTGGAAGATCCTCAGACAGGGTAACTACTGGTCCACCATGGAGGAAAATTGTATCGGCTTTGTTCGGTGATGCCACAAATGTCAAATCCATGCAAACCGCATGAACATCCCGCCGGTCAGCATAACATGACTTCGCCATGGCCATTTTCGCTTGGGGAATCGATGTGATCGGGTCACATCTCAAGGATCGAATGGGCATGAGTTCATCCTGGTTGCAATAGATTATTTCACAAAGTGGGTTGAGGCCTAATCTTATGCAGTGTTGAAGGCTTCACATGTTGCGAAGTTCATCAAAAACAACATCATCTGTCGCTAAGGGGTCCCAAACGAGATTATTTCAGACAATGGTTCCCACTTCAAGAAGGAAGTGATTGACTTGTTGGAGAAATACAACATGGCTTTTCATAAGTCGTCCACATATCGGCCGCAGACCAACGGAACAGTTGAGGCCGCCAACAAGAATATCAAACACATATTGCAGAAGATGGTGGAAACCTACCAGGACTGGCCAGATAAGCTGCCGTTTGCCCTATAGGGTTATCGAACTTCAATTAGAACTTCTACTGGGGCAACTCCGTAATCATTAGTCTATGGGATGGAGGTCGTTCTACTTATCGAAATTGAGGTTCCATCATTGCGAGTACTGGCCGAGTGTTAGATAGCCAAAGCAGGTTGGCAGCAAAGCAGATTTGAAGAACTCATGCTCTTTGATGAGAGAAAACTGAAAGCACTGTACCATGTTCAAGGTTATCAGCGCAGAATTGCCCAGGCTTTCAACAAGAAAGTTAAGTCCAGGAATCTAAAAGAAGGAGATCTGGTGCTCAAGGATAACCGAGCTCCCATCTATGACTCAAAAGGCAAGTTCAGACCCAATTGGACTGGTCCCTGCATCATCAAGTCAATCTGGTCAGGTGGAGCTGTGGTTCTGATGGATCTAGATGGCCTAGAATTTTCACAACCGATCAACATGGACAAGTTGAAGAAATATTACCCCTGAGAGGCTCGCTAGGCCGAAAACCTGAAAGGGCGACCTAGGCAAAATTTAAAGCATAGAAAATTGGAAAATATGAAAACTGAGCTCGCAAGGTTGAAAACCCATAAAGGGCGGCCTTGGCAAAAGTTAGAGCGTAAAAGGAGAGTGAAAATACTCGAGTGAACCCAAGCCTGAACTACGTAAGGCTTGATTCCCATCTTTGGGATACGTAGGCAACTTCATCCTGAAGTCCAGTCATAAACTTTTTCCCCGATCAACTTTGTCCATTTGATCATCTTGGTCATCTTTGTCTATTCAGCATTCAAGAGCTTTGGTTTTAATCTCCCAGACAAGGTTACTCAGACTAGGGCAACTTTCCAGCTAGAATCCGAGGTTGTGCATCTCGCTGATGATTTCGTGCATGTCCATTCGATCCATATTGAAAATGGTTTTGAAATGTTTTTAATAAAAGTTGACTTTGTTCAAATTAATCTTTTACAACTAAGACCATTTTTGGACCAAAGCGTAAAATTTTCGACTCCACAACTTTTAATTTCATTGATTTCAATACAGAGTTCTTCCGCTCTTATGAGAAGTTGAAGTTGCTTTTTTATTACATTCATAAGGAAAACTTGAAAGTACTAATAAAGCAATAAATCCGGGGCATAGATAAGTCAGGTGTTCCTGCCTCCCGTGAGCTAGTCACATCCGATGCCAAGTTGTCATTCGAGGCCTCTTCGTTAAGCCAATCTATGCACTCATCGACAAAGCGCGAATCGAAAAGTGAGTAGGGCTAGAACTCTAGTCCTCCATACCTGGCATACCAAGCAAGTCAGGCACCTCGGCCGAATGCACCGATACTCTATCCTCCGCGCAAGTCTAATCATGACCGAATTGGCGCTGGATGCGGAATGGGAAATAGAATACACAGTGAGTCAAGCCAATCAACTGAATCCCAATCTGCCAGGACATGCTATAACTCATTGCCGGTAGATTGAGCCAAGGGCACCGCCAAGCAATGCGGTCTACGGATAAGCGGACATCCAATTAAACCACCATCCCTCATCAAGGGCGTTGACTAGGCGTTGCCAAAAGAAGTAACCGCGAGCTGAGTATGCTGGACAAGAGTCCACAACCTGTAATTTGTCCATTAACCACACCTGGGAAGGGATGAAAAATGAGAGAATAAAGAATAGAGAGATGTACGATGAGAGAAAAGCGAGAAAAGGGTTTTGCGAGAAAAATCGAGCTTAAGGGCCGAGTGATATAAGCAATACATATGTGAGATTGGGTGGGAAATATTACCTATAGCAGTGGTGGACTCCCCGCAAATCTGGTTGTCTCTACGATAAAAGGCGTCCAAGCCTATCAACGTCTCAGCTAGAGTCATGACGACACAACTCTTGCCCTCCTTCAAGCCTTGGGCAACCTCGATCAACCGGACACTAGATCCTCCAGAGCCTGAGGCTAGCAAAAAACGAGACAACATGCACAAACAAAGGGCATGTCGCCGAAAGCCTTGCCAATGTTGGTCGCCAAATGCAAGATCGAAAACCGACAAACCAAACTCTAACATCCAAATGCTCCGTCACAAATCAAAGAGCGAGCATCGTACATCATGAGCCCACACAATTGCCCTAAGGCTTGGGTGTGGCCAAAGCGAAGCTGAGGCAAGATTTCCTCATCACGCCTAGATTCCATCAAAGCTTGGAAATCTTCAAAGGTAGGACATACCTCTTGCCCGCCAAAGCTGAAGACATGTGTTACCGGATTCCAAAACCTCGCCGCAGCATGAAGAAACATAAAGTTCAACGGGGTACGACTCAGAGTGAATAGTGCATTTATGTCGAAGCCCCGGAAACTTAGTTTTTCCGAGCTGTCCAAGTTGGCAATCCAAGCTGTGAGGTTTTGGACAAGAAACTCTTCCATTTGGAGCAAATCAGTGCTAAATTGAGAAAAACTACGAAGCTGAGGCCTTTTATAAGGGATAAGGTGTGAGTGGGGGACAGGTGTCAACATTCCGGTGGTTTGTGCCATTCATGGCCGGCCGGCCAAATATAATGCAGATCGACCACAAGTTTTGGCCGATGGTCATGAAATAAGGCCGATGGCCTTCCTTTGTGGCCGGTGGTCTTCCTTCCTGCTCCCTGAGCTGTTTATGTGTTGAACATGCTGAAAATTTGGGGAATGCCACCACTTCCAATGCCCTCCGATGATGATTTTTACGGCATCACGCCTGTTTGCCTATCGAGTTGTTGTAAATTTGCTTATCGAGTTGTATTTCACTTTTTTTTCAAGTCTTTGTCGCTTATCGAGTTGTACTCGCACTTGGTTAACTGATCGAGTCTTTGTTTTGCTTATCGAGTTATAAGTCGATTCACTACCTGATTATTACGATGCAAGCGCTCAATTTTCAAACCAAGTTCAACTTCATTCACATTGTTGTGTGATACAATGCGATTCGATGCATAGAAAGCATGAATGTAACACCTTTTGAACAAAATAGTTGTTTCATTCCCCTCATGTGTTTTGCAAGAATACACACTTTTGAAAAAGTAAAACCTGCTTGAGGCAGTGCAATGTGCTTAAACTACCAGTAAAAAGGGGAGTAAAGCAAAAGAAGAGCGAGGCAGCAAAGTATCGGAATTGATACCGATAACCTCTCCTTGCGATCAATGCACCTCCCGCGCCCTCGTTCGGGTTAACTATGTGGTTTGGCACCTTCATTACTCAAGACAGTACAAGGAAGTGCACTTTCGGAATGTGAGTAGACCTTCGAGTTGACCTCAGGGCATGACTTCTATGAGCGATGCTCGATGCATGTGAGAAACGTCCCTTCCCGTATCCTTTCTATATCTTGTGAATTCTACGAATCGCTTCAATTGTACTATGTTGCAATGCTTTGCATTTCAATTTCATGAATAACACGTCTTTACCACGCTTCAAGTTGAGTCCGCCCCTTCAAGTTTCCGTTCATACACATTGCGTGCATACGTGCATTGCTTTACTTACATGTGTTCAAGTTCCTTTTATACACATTGCGTGCATACGTGCATTGCTTTACTTACATGTGTTCAATTTCAAGTCCCTTTTATACACATTGCGTGCATACGTGCATTGCTTTACTTACATGTGTTCAATTTCAAGTTCCTTTTATACACATTACGTGCATACGTGCATTGCTATACCTACATGTGTTCAAATTTCCATTCATACACATTGCGTGCATACGTTCATTGCTTTACTTACATGTGTTCAATTTCAAGTTCTCTTTATACACATTGCAGGTATACGTGCACTGCTTTACTTACATGTGTTCAAGTTTCCGTTCATACACATTGCAGGCATACGCAGCACGCTTTTACTTACATGTGTTCAAGTTCTCTTTATACACATTGCATACGCAGCACTACTTTACTTACATGTGTTCAAGTTCCCTTTATACACATTGCATGCGTACGCGCATTACTTTACTTACATGTGTTCAAGTTCTCTTTATACACATTGCAGGCATACGTGCACTGCTTTACTTACATGTGTTCAAGTTCCCTTTATACACATTGCATGCGTACGTGTATTGCTTTACTTACATGTGTTCAAGTTCTCTTCATACACATTGCAGGCATACGTGCACTGCTTTACTTACATGTGTTCAACTTCTCTTTATACACATGGCATGCATACGTGCATTGCTTTACTTACATGTGCTCAAATTCCTTCTACACATTGCACGCGTACGCGCATTGCTTTACTTACATGTGTTCAAGTTCCTTTTATACGCATTGCATACGTTGTCGCGTTATACTTTACTTACATGTGTCTACGTCTTCACACATTGTACACGTTGTCACGTGTTCTTTACTTACATGTGTTTGTGCCTTCATAGCATTGTTATGCTTGCCCCAAATTGCATTGTTATGTGCCCTACTCGACTTGCGTTGTCACGACTTTCAATTTTCATTGTTATGCATATTGCTAATGATATTGTACCAGTTAAGTTTTCTTTCTCAGGCCCGATATTGTATGTATGGTTCATTTGAAGTCGGGCGCCACTGCATTTAACCGCATTGTATTGTGTTCTCCGTGAAACGAGGGAATTACATGATTCTCTTACACTCTCTCTGCATCGCAGTGTAGTTTGGTGTATGCTAGCTTAAAACTGTCGCATGTTATGCTTCGTTACAACTTTATTTGTATGAACATAAGTTATGCTTGGCTTTGTGCATTGTCTTGCATTTTGTCCCTGCCCTCGGGCGCATATCTTTATCTATAGCTTGTATGCTTTGTCTAAGTCTTCTCGCCAAAATGGGTCGCTCTGGCTTTGACATTCACTCCCGCCATTGTTATGACTTTCGAAGTTCACAAAGAGGGGCAATCAGACACCCCATTTTTGACCGTCCTCAAGACTCGGACGTCACCGTTGGAACACTCGGTGATCATCCATGTTTGTGTTCGTTTTGAGTTCCCGGAGGTCTCGGCTCCACGCCCTGCCTCAGGATCTCTCAACTCGATTGTTTTGTGTTTGGTTTTGCACCAAACGCTTGTGTTTTTGCTTTGAAGGACAGGGAATGGCTTGTTGGCCATCCCCACACCTCACCGGCCTCCCCTTTACCTCACCGGCCATTCATTGTTGCCACCGGCCTTGGTTTCCTAATATTAATGGCCGGTCAGCACTTTAGATGGTCAACCGGCACATTATTTGGCCGATGACCTCCTATCCTGGCCGGTATTACCCCTTTGAACCTTTCAGGCATAGTGCATGCCAGCTGTGCCAGCTGGGATGCACAAACCTTGCTCCCCGTGCATGGGTGTGACTGTTTTGAGCCTTTGCACCCCTTTTTCTTCTAGAAGATTGAACCCTTTGATCAAGCTTCTTGAGGAAGCTTGACCCTTTGTCATGGCTTCCTCAAGAAGCTTGAACCCTTGGGTTAGCTTATCTTGGAAGCCTTGGTCCCTTTGACCCTTCTCATTTAGCTTTTGTTGTAAGCCTTAAACCTCCCCTTTGTCTATATAAGAGCCCCTTCTTCTCCTTTGATGGGGTTGAAGAAAAAACCAGAGCTTATACATATATATTCTGATGTACATCATCCTCTCTCTCTCTATATCTTCCTCTCTCTCTTCATTTTGTGTGTGTTTTGTGGCCTAAAAGTGTGTTTAGTTCATAGTATTGCACTAAGACACACACTATTACACCATACTTTGACTTGGGAGACCTTGCGGGTTTTTTCTTGAAGTTTTAAGCCAATTTAGATCACAAAAAGGGGCCTGACCTTGCTGTTCTTGGACTGTTCTTCAAGGGTAACAATCTTGCTTTATTTTTCCCAATCTTGCACTAGTTTTTGACCTGCTTTGCTTACTGTTTTAGACTTTGTGTATAACTGAAAAAAGTCTTTTATTTTCAAGCTTAAGATACTTCATTAAGGTTGTTTTAGTGTTAGGGGTCAACCTCCCCCCCTAAGGCCTTGTTTGATCCTTTTTGTGCTTCCATTGTTAAGCTTTGGTTACTTTGTTGTATTGGCCTTCTTACCACTGAAATCCAGTGGATTTTCAATGGTGAAGAAGGGGGTTTAAGGTCTTGTATAGGGGAGGGACACCCCTCTCCCCTTTGTGTCTCATTTGTCCATGTTTTTGGCTCATAAGGGTAGCATGCATGATTAGTTGTTCTTGGCTTCAATTCAAAGATTTTTGGGTGTTTTGGGGTCATATTATGCCTCTATTTTTGGTTGGATTAGTGGTCCCTTTCATGCTTAATACACTTGCTTTGTATTCCCCCATCTTGCCTAGAAATGCCTCTAGCCATTAGACCATTATGCTTGTATATTTTTGCCCAGCTTTGTGAAGCTTTTGGTCATTATTTATCATGATTGAGGTCTATTGGGTGCTGGTTTGGTCGCATTTGATGTGTCTTGTTTGGCCCCTTTGTATTCTAGCATGTGGACATCGGGTGTGTGAGTCACCAACATGCATTGGCTAGGCTATTTCAGTGATTTAGAATCACTTATTAGGTCATTTCAGTCCATGTTTTATACTCACATGTTTACATTTTGTTACCTTTTCAATGCCTTGGATAGATGTGCTCTTATGTTCCATGTTTGTCTTTGATGCATGCCTTTTGTTTGAGTCACTTGGGCTGCCATATTAGTGGGTTTTGGGGGCTCATTTTGCATATTGAAACTCTATTTTGTATTGATAAGTCCATGCCATGAGTGGTTGGGATAGGTGTAGAGTAATGCCTCTCTTTGTGGCTTCGAATGCCCTTGGTCTTGGGCCCATTTCTTGATCAGTTTTGACCATGGTCTATGCATGATTTAATCTTGGTTTGGAGTGCTTTAGGACTGTCCTAAGTTATTTTGGTCCACTGAGGTTTGGTTAACATAGCCATGGTTTGACTCCTTTTGGTTGGCTTCAAGTTTCGGTCCTTATGGCATGTCTTGCTCGCATAACATAATGGATTTGGCATTGTCTTTTTACATATTTTCAGAGCTTGTTACACTTGTGATTCATCCATGTTTGTCTCTCTTTAATGCGCTTGAGAGTTGACTTCTTGTATGCCTAAGTGTTAGACTTCCACATGTGCACATTGGAAGGTGTTTAGTCCATCATTTTTTTTGCACTTTTGGCCACTGTTTTTGGGGTGGGCTGAGGTCTACCCTTTGTGGTTAGGTCCACCATTGCATGATCATGTTGCATTGCTTTGGTTTCATGCTTACATTGTATCATACTTGCATGTTTGCATAGTGTTTAGCCAGTTGCATCTCATGTACATGTTGCATATTTGGCATGTTCATATTGCATTAACTTAGCTTGCATACTTAGGATACATTGCATTTTTCATGACTTGTGCCTTAGCTTCATTTGCATAACTCGAGCCATATTTGTATACATGCATTGCATTGTTTGGTTTGGGGTGTCAAACCAAACATGGGAATTGAGGTGCGTTCGTACTCAAAGTGACGTAACGCACCTCGATCCTTGGTCGCCGACGCCCTTGACATCAATATGATAGGGTGTTAGCACTCATCTCTTTTGTTGTTGCATTCATTTACATTGCACTTGGAAACTTGGCCTCTTCGGCCATCATGCGTCGAATGCGAATTGATGGCCCGAGGGTCGAGGCCATGCTCCCTTGAGTCCATTGCATGATAGGAGTGTGGCCATGCACACATTTGCTTGAAAATTCCATGCCATGCCCTATTTCCCCTCTGAAAGCAACTATAGGTTTCAAAGAGAATACTTGGACCGCAAGATTTTGCGCCAACCGACAAAACATATTTGGCCAAGAGCATAAGTTTTGGCCGATAAGTCTATTCTGATGGCCGGTGGTGTTTCATTTCGGCCGGTGGTATTCCAAAATACCCAGGTAGTGATTCAAAGTAGTCCTGGAAATTTGTGTGATTTTCGGGGGAGCAGAACAGTGCCAACAGAGACAATAGTGGCATGGTGCCGGGTTTTCGAGCAAGGTGAGTCAAGCATGCATCATCCACGCATTCCGAGGTAGGGCTGTGGCCACCTTCTTTCTGCATTTAATTGGTTAATTGATTAGAAGTTCTGTAATAATTAATTTAGTAGTATTTATTTGGTTGTGTAATATTTATTCGGACCCTCCAAGCGAGGGTAATTGTGTAATAAGGGTGCGTGCGTGTGTGCTTGTCTTCCAACCCCATTTCTTACTCGCTTTTATTTAACTGCTTACAATGGTTAGATTTAGGGCATGTTTTAATTAGCATCCTTATGCTTGCATGCGTGCATCATTCATCTGTCTTGCATGCACCGGGCTCGGCGCATCATACAAACTGCATTGTACTTCAATTCCAAGTTGAATACTTATTAGTTTTAGCATCTCACACACCATCTTTAGAATAACCGAGCCTATTGTAGTTGCGTTCATGCATGTGTTGCATTAGGCATTCCTGTTTAGTTAGGATCATGCATGGATTTCTAACATAGCTTTTGTTTTGGCACGGAGTACGATTTAAGTATTTATGATTTAGCATCTCGCATGAGTGTGAATGTTAACATGACAGCATGCTTACCATGAGGCTAGATGCTTACGTGTTATAACTGCCTGAATGCCTGTGGGTGAAGGTTGGGTTATTTGAATTGGAACAATGTATTGAATGCGAGTTTTAAGCCCACTTGGAAGTGGCAAAACCATATTTTCTAAGCCCACTTGAGGGTGGAAAAATTCATGTCTTAGCCTACTTGCGGGTAGCATCATCAAACCATTTTCAAACAAACAAACATGAAATGTTTCGTTCCAATTTAGGCGACCTAGTCTATACTTGTTTGCTATGCGCATAACATAGTAAATCTAGGCTAATAACCGGAATAAGAACACATAATGTTTTCAAAACAAGATATCATGGTTAGTAGAGGCCGATCTTCGGATTGGGCGAGCGGGGGTGCTCATAGCTGACCTTCCCCAATCGTACCCAAGTTCCCGAGCCGAGGCAACTTTGGTGATGACGGACACGTGGCCTTAGGCAAACGAGTCAGGGTTTCTTAACTTTCCCAAAATAAAATATTTAGGTGGCGACTCTGTATCTGGCAAAGCAGTCTATGTTTGGCACTTCTTTTCTAAAATCTGTTTTCCTCAAAACGATTTGCCAGATTTGGACTCTTTGGTTCAGATTAAGAACCGTGACAATTTGAGTCCTGAACTATAGTGAGCCCAAATGAACAGAACCCGGGGGGGGTCCTCCCCCGGGACGTTCGGGGACGTCTACATGTAGTTGTTTCGGAGTCAAGTTCATGTTCAAGCCCAAGTCTGGGGAGTAGTTTTATTGAAGTTTAATATCATTGGTAAAATATTTCCCCTTGGTTAAATGTTGTTAACATATGTTTACTTGTTTTAAGTTTAAGACTTTTTAGTGTTTTCTTTATTAAATAATTTCATTTTTTTGTTGTGCAGGTTTGCATGGCTCATGATTTGGTGAAAGGAAATGAATGGTTTTCTTGCTTCTTTTTGGATGACTGTAACTTATTTTTTTTGGATGCACAATATTTGTTGGATGAATGTAACTTATGTTTTTTTGGATGCACAATGTTTGTTGGATGACTGTAACTTTTTTATTTTTGGAACTCTTAGATGACTGTCACCTGGATATGCATAATGTTTTCCTTATATTTTATGTGTAAGATGATTTATGCACATTGGATGTACAATGTTTTGGGTGATATTGAATTATGCCCATTGGAACCAATATTGAATTATGCCCATTACAATCCAAGTTGCACTGGCAGGTTTCATAGATGTTTTCTAAGTTTTCCAAGTTTTATAGATGTTTTCCAAGTTTTCCAAGTTGCACTGGCAAGTTTCATAGATATGAATGAATAAATATTGCATTGCCCAGGTTGCATTGTCCAAGTTGTTTCATAGATGTGAATGAATAAATATTGCATTGTCTAGGGGTTTTTTTTTTTTTTTTTTTGTATGTTGAAAATTTGTAAAATTTCAAATAGCCAAACCGATTTGTATCCATCCTCCAATCTTCCAAATCCGCATCCGTCGGATTGGCGAACGGATGTGGATTGATTTTCTCCAATCTGCCACTTTGGTGGATGGATGGCGGATTGGAGGTTTCATGGCCGCAACCGATCCGCGCCCACCCCTAACAGGCATTCATGTAGTTTAGCAAGTAAGCATATAGCCTCATGGCAAGCATGCTAATCATGGCAACATTCACACTTATGCAAGTATGTTAAAGCGTAAAAACTCACCTCGTACTCCAAGCCAAGAAAATATGAATTAGAAAAATATGCATGATTCCTAACTATACAAGATGCCTAATGCAATACATGCGATAGTGCAATTAATAGGCTCGGTTACTAATATGGCATATAAATCGATTTGATAACATGCGGTTAAACACGTATTCAAAGAAGTATTGAAATGGCAATGCAGTTTGAATGATGCACCGAGCCTCGATGCATGTAATACAAATGAATGGATGCAAGCATAAGTTATGTTAATTTGAAACATGTCCCTAATCTAACCATCAAAAGCGATTAAATAAAAGGGAGAAAGACATGGGGTTGGAAGACATACACACACGCACGCACACTTATTACAACATTACTGTGACAACCCCGACTCATGATTGACGCTAATTCACGATTAAGCATGCTAAGTAAATGATTAAGACAAAATCCTAAATTAATTACATGAGTGTGTTGCTTTAAATGCATTTTTATCTGTTTGATGTAGAAAAATCTGTTCATGTTTTGATTTCGATTTGCGAATTGAAAGCGTTATCGGTAATCCATTCAGAAATTGACTTGATTTATATGTTAATTAGGATTTACAGAATTTTATGGTAGGTTTAATTAAAATTTGGTTCGGAATGATTAAATTAGATTAATTTAATGCCATTTGATTAACTTTGTTAATCTACCACCTAGTCAGCCATTTTATTGACCCCACTAGTTCAACTCTATACCTCTATCCTCCTTAAAAGATGCTCAAACGTGAGAGAGGGAGAGAATAGGAAGATTTGGGTCCTAGGCTTGAGAATTGAACTCAAACAAGAGGAATTGCTAGGAGAGAAGAAGAAACTTTGGAGATTTGATCATCTAGCCCAGGAATTTAGCACCTAAGGCCTAATTGAACATCTAAGGTAAGAAGCCAAGTCTCTAGTCTTGAAATTGAGTTGATTCATCTATGAATTCAAGTGAATTGAGCTATGAGATGTAAGAATTAAGCTTAAGAAGTAAGAATGAAGATTAATCCATGCATGCATGTTCCTTTAATTACATTTGGACCATGTTTGCTAAGAATTCTCTCATGCATGTCATAGATTGAGCTTAAGTGTAGGAAATCATCATGTTTTGTATCAATTTGCCAAGTTTGATCATGTTTTGAAGTGGTGGAGTTCAAGAGAATTCATGCATGTTGTATTCTTGAAACATTCATAAAGTTTAAGTTGAATTTGTGTACAATTGGCATGCTTTTGGGCTTTGATTTTATGAAATGATCTTTAAATCATGATGTGTTATGAGTTTCCAAGTGTTTTCCAGAATTTTGGCCCAAAAGGATGAGTTTTGGAGTGTTGAATTCATGTTTTGAACTTTGGGAGAAAATCTGGAAAATCCAAAATTTTACTTCCACGCTCGAGCGAAGGATTTCACACTCGAGTGACCACCTTTATTTTCACACTTCCGCTTGAGCGACAAAAGGTTGGCTCGAGCGCATATTGCATGCTCTCAAAAGTTTACGTATTTGGAAGCATGCTCAAGCAACAAGACTTGCACTCGAGAGAGGTCCTGTGCCTCACGCTCGAGTGAGCGTCAAGCGAAAATTGCACGCAACCAGAACTTTTTCGCATTTTGCAGACGGCTCAAGCGAGGGAGTGTGCGCTCGAGCGACCACTCACATGCGATATATCCGCTAGAGCGAAGAAAGCTACACTCGAGCGCGACCCCTGTTTTTAGCAAGTTTTGAAAAACTTTTCAAGT
This sequence comes from Camellia lanceoleosa, assembly GCA_025200525.1. Classification (NCBI taxonomy): domain Eukaryota; kingdom Viridiplantae; phylum Streptophyta; class Magnoliopsida; order Ericales; family Theaceae; genus Camellia; species Camellia lanceoleosa. The sequence goes on from CM045759.1 coordinate 205,295,004, forward strand.
ATATTTTTGCATCATTTTTCCATCCTAGGCATTCCTAGGCAATGATTAAGACATTATAATGAGGATAATGAAGTAGAACCACACCAAAACAAGTAGAAAGGACTAAGTTATCAATTCCGGGTGTGTAATTTAGTATACGTTCGTTCTGTAACTGTGTAGGTTACGCACCTCAAGGAAGCTGAATAGTTTGCTTGCAGCCCTGTTATCTGTGAGTAACAATGTTGTAAAGCTATGTTCAATTATAATTATTTTCTGAATGATTGACTGTACTATTTTCTAAAATGATATTGTTTGCCGGATGAATGTTTGTCCTATTTTATGAACTGTACTCGTGGCATCCATAGCAACTGACTGTTATTGTTACTGTCACTGTTACTATTACTATTACTGCTACTGCTACAGAGATCTCTGTCAGTTCCTATTCTTGGAACTACTGCTACTGTATTGATGGCCATCAACTGACTGTTTGGTCTATTAAGACCTACTGTACTGTTCTGCTATTGGATGTACCACGTATGACTACTATGATTTCTAAATGAATGATATGACATGAAATATGGGACATTGATTGAATAACTGATCTATAAATGTAATTTACTATTTTAAATACTGAAAGGACATTCATTCTTAACCCCTTTACACATTCGTTATTCACTGGGCTTTAGCTCACAGTTATTGTATATGTATGTAGGTGGCCAGGCACTAGATCAAAGCTAGAGGTGTTGACCCGAGCTCACATTTTGTCAAGCCAGCCGTTGTACTTCATGACAAGGTTCCAAACTTGCACAAGTCAAGGCTTTTTTTTGGGTGACTCAAATTCGCCCTTTTGTCTTTGCTAAGGTAAAGAATGTTTAAGACTCCTGTTTATACAGTTTTTGATGATGCGATTATGTCCCTAACTTGCATAATGGCTTACATATGTATTTTTGGTATAAGTGGTTGTGAATACAGCTGTGCGCATGAAAGTTTATTTCCATTTAGGTCCCTACAGCTCATTGGATATCATTTTATTATTGATTGGCTTTTGCCAGCCCCTTTTATACTATATTATTGTCAATACTGTGAAATACTGTTAAGCAGGCCTTTGGTAATCCCAAGTTACTGGCTGGTTGCGATGCTAAACCCTTAGAGGTGAGTTTGGATCGTGACAATTACGCCCTCACGAAGGAGGGTCCGAATGAATAAGCTAACTAGCTAGTTACGCTAATTAAGCTAACTAATACAAAGCAAAACTAATTAACTATTCTAGTTAACTAATTATTACAAACCGAAATTGAATAACTAGTTAAACTAACTAATTATAACAATACTTTAATTAACTAGCAAACTAATCAATTAATTTACAACACAAATGCACACAAACTAAGCATGTAAGACATTAAACTATGCTGCCCCTGCTCTACCTCGGAAAGTGGAAGATGCACATGCTCAATTTTGGCCCGAAAAGACCTCCGTTTTGCTCTTGAAAGCCTCTGTTTGCAGGGTTGAGCATTTTCAAAATCTTTCTGCTCCATCTTACCAAAATCAACTGAGGTTCACATCAGTGACCTATTGGCCATGGATGAATGCTGCTGGCCCTCTGCTGGCCAAAAAGGTGTACTGCTAGCCATCTATGGTGCACTGTCGACCATGGATGGTGGCCTGCCGGCCACTGATGCATTGGATCACCATCTTTGCGATGAAGTACAAAAGCGAGCAAAAGGGATTTTTCTCAAGGGTTGTCTGCACACTTTGCCTCTCATTTTCATGGGGAAATCAAAGGAGGGACAAAATTTGGTTCATAAACCATCAATCAAGCAATTTCATTACATGATGGCTTGTGAAACCAATTGTGCAAGTTAAATAAATGAAAAATGAAACCAAAATAACCATCACCCTATCATGCATGATCAAGGGCAATAATGACCAAGGAAAGTGGCACATTTCATTGCTTTTGAGTATGAAATGTCCCATTTTCTTTATGTTCAAATTAATGTCCGATTTGAACACATGCAATGCAACATAAAGAGATGCTTATCTTGCCTCTTTTACTTATCAGTTTTGTTTACTCATTTTGATTACCAAGTCATCCTTTAATCAATTAAGTCCTTTGGTAAGTGTCCTCTAATGGAAAGAGGGCTTAAACCAAAGGTTGTTTTAGGCATGAAAGAGACCTTATGTCGTTGGTAATGAACCCCAAAAAGGATTAAACCATTAAGAACAAAACCTCAGTTTCATGCTTCAAACAAGCAAATGGTTTGAACCACTTTCAAAGCAAAAATAAAACCAAGAAAGGAGGGAGGTTGCAGAGATGATTAACTGCTGGAAATGAATGATAAAAGCACCAAAACATGCAACCAACTCAAACCAATGGTGGTTAAAGTCTTAAAACACTAAGCTAGTGAAGGAACTTACACTACAACTATGCAAAACAAGACTCAAAAGGGACCAAATAGCCAAAACAGTGGCAAAATAGTTCAAAACAGAGTGTAAACATGCTGGACTTAAGCCACAAAAAGTTAAAACATTAAGCTAATACATGGGGCTAACTAGGCATGTAAACAAGACACATGAAGGAGAGACTAACCCCTCCAATTTTAGATTTCAAAATGAGCTTTTTTACCACTAAAAAACCTCTGAAATTTAGTGGTTAAAAAGCCCAAAAAAATTGGTTTGAAAGTGTTGAACAAAGGCACAAAAACCTTACAAACTAAGAAGTAAGAAGGGTGAACCGCCCCCTAACTAAAAAAGGGCTCAAACCACCACTTTTAAGCCACAAAAATAGAACTTTCTTCAGTTAAAACCAGCCCAAAAATAGTAAGAAAAGATGGTAAAACAAGTTTATTGAAACAAAGTAAACAAGCCAAGTGTTATACCTTTGAAGCAAAGCTCAAGTTTAGGCACTAAACCAAGCTAAAACCACTTGCTAGAGCTCAAAGAGGGCCTCAAATAACCTCATCCCAAAGAGAAGCAAATTTGATTAACGTAGTGTATGTAAAAGTGTAGAGAAAACAAGCAACCAAGCATAAAATTGCAAGAGAGAGAGAGAGATCTTTGTTCCAAAATTTCTAACCCTAAAAAATGAGGGAGGAACCCCCTTATAGATAGAAAATATGAATTCTATACAAAGAGATCCATCCCTCCACGTGTGGGTAGATGCAAACCTCTGTGCCACCAACTGGCACAAAATATATGTAGAAAACACTGGTGGCCGGCCGGTCATCAGTGATGGTCGGCAAGGCACATCAATGGCCGGCAAGCCAAAAGCCCTGGCCGGCATCCCTCATAGATGGCCAGCAGGCCACCAAAGACTGAAGGGGAGAGAGGCCAAGACATGGTCCAAAAAGGAGACAAAAAGAATGCAGGGTTTAGAAAGCTCAAACCTATGGCGTTCCGTTGAGGACTTTGAGCGCTCGGCGAGCAATCAGACTCGTCATCGGATGTACCTGCAAAAACATCCAAGTCTTGAAAGGCTGTCAAAAATGGGGTGTCTACAGCACCCGTGTCCGTCCAACTGGACGGACGACGCGTGTGTTTATTTTGGGTTCAATGGGTCTAGCCTATAACATCTTCCTCTACAAAACTTGAGTGCCCCTTGGGGCTTACTCCAAGTTCCAAACCCAAGTCTTATAAACCCACACCAAGGTTGCCTCTCAAAGCAATGTGGGACAAGCCTTATTTCAAACATTAATGGAAATTTCACAAAAAACACCATTTCCATGGAGCTTAATTTGGCTTCAATTTCTCATTCACCCAATAATGGTTTTGAGCAACCAAATGTACTACGTGAATCACAATGCGGCATAGAATGCGTTACCACTTAGACCCGCCAACTTTGGCGCATGGGTCCCACCTAAAAATTAGATCAAAGTTGAGGAAAAATCTGATTTTTCCAAAACCATTTCTAACAATTTGTTACGTTGATTGGATTGATTTCTTCATTGGGTGTCAATTGTGTCTGAACCCTCTCAAGTGTTGGTTTTTTCTTGTTAGATTCGTGTAGATTAGTGTTTATTGGATGATGAGTTTCTGGTTATTAGAGTTTCTTATTAATTGAATAATAATGTTACTAGATTTGGTTTCTTCAATTGGTCATAATTGCATAAATTTCTCTGGCTTAGAATTTCTTTAGGCAAAGAATTTCTCTAGGAAATTCCCATAATTTCTTTGCAGAGAATTTCTCTAGGATCGAATTTTCTCTGAATCCATGTTAAGAGACCTTAGACATTATAAAAATATTGTATGTCTTTTATGTTATAAAATTTAATATCAGGAACCCTAAAAAAAATCCCCCATTTAAATGTGATAAAAATTAAATTAAAATAACATTTTAATCATTTTATCAAATTGATACCAAATAAAGGAAGAGTTGAATTTTTCATCAAATCAATAGAGTTTTTGACAATTCATCAAATTTTATAAGTGGGTCGTTGGGTTGGACGTCCGCGCAAACATCCTTCAAACAATTGGGCTATTTTAAAAATTATGTTAAAAGTTAAATTTTTTTATTTTTTCTTTAAAACGTGCAAAAAAAATAGAGAGATAATGTGACCTAAAAAAACTAAAAAGCCAAAAAATTTACTTTTAACCAATTTGTCAAAATTTTTATCTGGGGACGTCTGCTCGAACATCCTCTCAGACAACTAGGCTAGTAACAAAATTTTGATAAAAAATTTAAATTTGCATTGGAGTACATCATATCATATAATGAAAATTTTGATGAAAGATTGATCTTACACAATTCTAGCTTCTTTGAGAACTAACTATTTTAGTTGATTTTTTAATTTTTTATAAAATATGTACAAAAAGTGGAGAGAATAAATGATTTTTTTGACTATTTTAAAGTAGTCAAAAAAATTAACTATTCTTTCTATTTTTTTTACATATCTTTTGGTAACAAAATTTATAAAAAAAAAATAACAAAAGTAACTAATTTCCGAAACAACTCACAATAATGATGTGAAAATTAAAACACTTATCATATCTTCGTAATAAGTTTTATTTTAATTTTTAAAAATTTATTATTACTTATTTTAATAGTTTAAAATTTTATTATTGTATAACATCGATTTATAATAAAAATTAAAATAAATTATAAATGCCTCATGAGATTTACTTAAAATGTTAATTGTCCTTTATGTTCTGAAAATTACAAAAACCCTCTTATTATGATTTTTTATTTAACATAATTAATAGAAAAAAATAATTTTTTTAACTATTATCTTATATAACAATAAAATTATTTGAATTATTAATTGAAATATATTTATGATATTGTTAATTGATTTGATAATTTATAATAAAATGAGTAATTTATTATGCGATGAGAAACTTGAAAAAAGGGGATGTAATTTCTAAAATTATAAGAGTAATTTGTATTTTAGGTAAGTTTTAGAAAGTGTATTTGTAATTTATTTTAAAAATTATTTAATTTTTATATAACTTTTCTAAGATTAAAACACAAAAAATAACACCAAATTTGCGTGGAAAGAAGATTGAAAAGAGCAAATGTGAAATGGGGAGTTAAAAAAGTAACGTCGATGATCTCACTCACGTGCGTGACTAAGGCAGGTCCAAGATGCTAAACAGTAAAGAACCGAAAAATTAAAAAAAATAATAAAGAGCGGGCGACAATTTTCCATATTCGCTGACATCGGGAAACATCAAACACCACGCCCTTCCGAGCTTCTCTCTCTCCGCATACACATTATATACATAGAGAGAGAGAGAAAAAGTGAGAAATCTCAACAATTTTATATTACTATAAGTTTTTTGTAGACGGTTTGGCTTTGACAGTCAATTAAAAGGTACACTCACACAGTCACAGTCTACAGAGAGAGATGTGGTGCGTGTATTGCGGAAATGCTACATGCAATACAGGGCATCTCCGATCAGATCGAACTGTTTATCTGCAATTCAATTGAGAAACTTTCACCCTCTCTCGCTCTCAATTACCAACTGTGAATTTCGATAGGCATTAATTGAATTCATCAGAATCAACAACATCACACACAGAGAGATTCATTCTCGAGAAGATGCAATCAAAGGGCAGGGTTATGTTCTGCAATATGAGGTCAGTTTCTTTTATTCATTATAGATCAATCAATGTCTCTCTTATTTTATTCATTCATTCACATTCCACATTTATACTTTCATATTAGTTTTCATCTTCATTTTTGACGTGATTAAGCCCATAAAGGCCACAGCCCATTATGAACAACTCATGCCCATCACTTGGAGTCCAATACATAACCCAGTTGGTGAAGTCCAGAACAGCTGGAATTCAATATGGCATAAAAAGCCAATGACATTCAGACATGTGGCAGATAAAGGACAAGCCACATCAACAGACAAAGATCTGCAAAGTTATTGCCACTGCGCATCACCATTAATGTAGCCCATCACAGCATTTATTACGACAATACATTTCCGTCAGAATAGCACCCCCTTACCCTGAACAAGGTAAGCTATAGCATAGACTTTCGGCCAAGATGGCAGGTCGGAAGGAACAGCGAAATGATTACCAAAGGATATAAGCAGACGTTGAAGACAAGAAGAAGGTTAAGCTTTTCTATCCCCAATCTCTCTCTCCCTACATACTACTTCTCTTTCTAACTTGCTCGTCGGAGGGTTCACTGGAGGACTACCTTGTTCCCCGTTGAACTTGTTTGCAGGTTATTCGGTGGGCTTTATCATTTGGACGTGAGCCTGAGGGGCTTGGATCAGTCCGACCCATTCACTGGAACAAACTGCATCATCAGTTGGCGCCGTCTATAGGAACCTTTGCTCCGTGTGCCAGTTGTGCTCAATGTCGCCGGAGACCCTGTCCCAACAACCTCTTCCTACTACCCATCAAAGTGCATGGTCACGACTAGATCCATGGCTTCTCACCGTAATGCTGCCGACCATCAAATTGACCCTCCCAATCCAAACAACCCACCACAATATTTCATTGAGCTTACCAACAGCATTAACCTCATGGCCGAGCAAAACCAGGCCCTAATAAATGCTTTACTCCAAAGAAATCTTCCAATGCCTCCTCAGCCACCCCCAATATTCCACCCAACCAAGCGAGCCCCAAGTCATCTTGTCCTGCGACCCTATCCACCCAACTTGGAAGGTTTGCAACCACCTCCCCCACATATAAATCCACCACCTCCACCCCCACATCCATCGGTCATAGCACCACCCCTGAAGGGGAAACCAGCAGCGTCCAGCCCCCGTTTCCTTCTGGGGGTGACAACATTCCCCTCTGGGACACTGAACTCCGAGCCATGAAGCTCCAACTCCAAGGTGTCATGCAGAACATCCAGTATAAACCCTCTACTACGGCAAACTCACCATTTGTTGCCTCCATCCCGGACAAACCTCTGCCCGCCAAGTTCAAAATGCCCACTATCGACTCTTTTGACGGTACGACGGACCCAGTCGACCATCTGGAGACCTATCGCACCCTCATGATCCTCCATGCCTTCCCTGACGAGATCATGTGTCGAGCTTTCCCCGTGACACTGAAGAATTACTCGATTAATGGTTCAGCTAGTTACCAGCAGACTCTGTCTCCACTTTTCAGCACCTCAGTGACTCTTTCCTCAGCCATTTTATTGGAGCCCAGCGCCAATGCCGCCCGGCAACCCAACTCCTCAACATCCGTCAAACCGAAGGAGGGTCACTGCGCAGTTTCGTTACCCGCTTCAACACCGAAGCCCTGCAAGTAGCGAAAAACGATAACAAGGTCATCCTCACAGCTTTCATGGCCCGATTGCAGTCGTCTGATTTCCTCTTCTCCCTTTCTAAAAACCCCCAGCCTCCATGGCAGCCCTACTCTCCAAAGCCCAGAAATACGTGAATGCTGAAGATTCACTAGCCGCTCGGCAGGATCCAATAACTAAAAACCTGACTCCTAGAGAAAAGAGAAAAGACTCAGAACCCAGAAACACCCAGTATAATGGCCAAACACCCCACTATACCGACCGATCCCCCCAGCTGACCGATCGGCACCAGCCCGACCGCCCGGTTGGTTCAAGCGATACACACCCCTTAATTCCCCTATGGAACAAGTCCTCCATCAGATCCAACGGGACTACCCCCTCAAATGGCCCCTACCTTCACGAATCCCTTCCAATCGGAAAGACCAGTCCAAATATTGTCGTTTTCACCAGGACCATGGCCATAACACTGATAATTGCGTTAACCTCAAGGACGAGTTGAGACCCTAATACATCGAGGGGCGTCTTAGCGATTCACGGACTCCGCCTCGGCGAGGCAAAAAGCGAGCCTCGAAACAATCGCTAGCGCACCCCAGCCTAACCAAGGTCATGATTGCTCTCCATAGCGGCCTCAACCGCCCCTAATCCCCTCCACGGTTGGAGAAATCGAGTTATTTTTGGTGGCCTTGCTTGTGGGGACCATCCTTTCGGCTCAAAAGGCAGAACTCAAAAAGATAAGGCAGGGCTCAGACAAAGCAGTTGCCACGGTAGACCGACTCTCCAAACAGCCCAAGCAGTGGACAGAGCCCATCATCTTCACGGACGCCGACTGTACAGGCATCCGTTATCCTCATGATGACCCTCTCGTCATTTCTGTCATCCTCTCCAACTACAAGGTCAGATGAGTTCTCATTGACAACAGCAATTCCTCAGACATCATATTCCTCAACTGTTTCCGCTAGCTCAAGATTGGCGAGGAAAGTCTATCTCCCTTCCAAACCCCTTTGGTCAGTTTCACTGGCGGTCGAGTGACCTTCATCGGCTCCATCGACCTTCCTATCACCATTGGCGAATACCCACGGTACACCACGAAGTTACTCACTTTCCTTGTTGTTGACTGCCTCTCGGCCTACAACATCATCCTTGGTTGCACTGCCCTCAACGCTTTCCAAGCTATCACTTCCACTTACCACCTTGCCATTAAATTTCCCACTGATCTTGGGGTCGGAACAGTGAAGGGAGAACAGACCGTGGCCAGAGAATGCTATGTCGCCTCACTTAAAGAGGTCAAGCTGAAGGAAGCCATGATCATTGAAGGGCTTGACATCTGAGATGAGGACAAGCTGGTCCAAGGAGAACCTATAGAGGAGCTCGTTGAGGTTCCCATCGACCCTACCAACCCGGCGAAAATTGCCAAAATCGGCAGCCAACTATCCTCCCAAGCAAAGGCCAACCTTACTGCCCTTCTAACTAAGCACAATGACGTATTTGCCTGGACCCATTTAGACATGCCGGGTATTGACCCCTCCTTCATAACCCACCGCCTCAGCATTGAACCCCATTTCCGACCTTACCGCCAGAAGCAGCGCATCTTTCATCCTGAGCGCAATACTCTTATTGCCGCAGAGGTTGACAAGCTCCTCGATGCCCAATTCATCAAAAATGTGGACTACCCTAGATGGTTGTCCAACGTGGTCCTAGTCCGCAAGAACAATGGCAAATGGCGACTCTGTGTTGACTACTCCGATCTCAACCGAGCTTGCCCCAAAGATAGCTATCCTCTCCCCCGCATAGATCTGTTAGTTGACGCCACAGCCGGCCATCAAATGCTCAGCTTCATGGATTCTTCTCTGGATACAATCAAATTCTGATGCAACCATCTGATCGGGAGCACACCTCCTTCATTACCGATCGAGGTACCTACCATTACCATGTGATGCCTTTCGGACTGAAAAATGATGGGGCCATCTACCAGCGTTTGGTCAATGTTGTCTTTCATCATCAAATAGGGCGGAATATGGAAGTTTATGTCGACGACATGCTAGTCAAGAGCAAACTCGCCGCTGATCATCTGACCGACCTTCGAAAATTAATTGTGACCCTTGGAATACGGGCAAACCTTGGGCTTTTGGCATTATTCGATTTACGTACTTCTTTGCAAAAAATCAAAACATCCCAAGTGTTAATTTCTTTGTTGCTAACGATAATCCTCTGCAACATTTTTTCAATTTCCTTGCACTGTGTCAGGGCGATTCGCAGACATACCATAAAAATGGCCCAAGAAGAAGCTGCGAATACAGGTGGATCCGCTTAGTGATGCGATGCCATGGAGTTAGCGGAGTAATGCAGAGGCGAGGCAAGTGGAGAGGGTAGGGAAGCCGGTGGTACGATCTCATCCTTCCACCATGATAGCGGCTACGAAGCCAATCAGCCAAGCGAAACCAGATCACTGGCATACGAAGGCTGACAAATGCACAGTTACTGCGGCGGAGTTGGAGGGTATTCGCGAAAAATACCAGATTCCGACTAAAATAAAGTTGTTGTTGCCGTCGTCAACGGAAAGGCCATCCGACGCCCGGCCGGGGGAGTTTGCCCTATATGAGGAGGCATTGAAGGGAGGACTGAGACTGCCGCTTCCGCAAGTGGTAGTGGATGTCCTAAACCGGTTGGAGGTAGCGCCGGGTCAACTAATGCCCAACGCGTGGAAGATTGTACTGGCCTGTGCAAGCGCGTGGCCGAAGGCGAATGAGAGGGTTGGAATGACGGTGGACGAGTTTTTTGCGTGGTACAAGACGTCAGGACAGCAGGAGACTTGGGTCACTCTGCAGGCAGCAGCAGGGAAAGGGTTGGTGGCGGGGCTGCCGTCGTCGATCAAGGGGTGGAGACCACGGTGGTTCTATGTGTCCGCCAATGGAAGGGTTGGAGTGCGCACCGTTTAGAAAGTGCCCAGCAAGTCTGTGGAGCCAAAACTGGGGGCGGCAGCTGAGGAGAGAATGAAGAAGGTAAAGGAATAGAGGGAGAAGGAAAGGGCCAGGTGGGACGAGCTCGTTCAGCCGTCGGCCTTGTTTGCGGCAGGGTTAGGTCCTCAGTCGATCGGTGGGGATCTCGACCGGGCGGAGGATCAGACCATCCTTGCCAAAGCCCAAAAATTCAAAGAAGCGCAGTTAGGCCCTCCCCCAAAACCGGTTGCAAGGAAAAGAATCCGACCGCGCTACAAGTCGCTGGGGGAGAAAGACTTGGGCAGTTTTGTGCCGCGACCACCCTCAGTGGATCCTGTGAAGGAACAGGCGAACAAGGAGGGGGAGGTTCTGAAGAAGAGGAAGAATAGGAGGATTACCCCTGAGGGGGCTGTAGATGCACCTAGGTCGAAGAAGGCGAAGGTCGGGGGGGAGGACACGCCTATGGTCAAGGAGGCAGAGGGAGAGGGAGTGGGGGAGATCCCAGAAAGAGTAGTTGTCCAAGAAGTGGTGGACATCGCCTCGGAGGGAATGGAGGTCGTCCCAGTGGTGGTGGAGATCGCCTCAGAGGTTGGGAGGGTCGCCCCCGAAGTGCAAGTTGAAGGTGGGGCAACTAGCCCTGAGCCAAAGGGAGGAGACTAGCCCCAGAGGGTTCCTGCGCCCCAAGGAGAGGGGGTTAGTTTGACGACTGTGATCTACCATGCTCATGTGATGGTAGGCGATTGGAGGGAGAAGAAGGCCCAGCCATGGCGGGTGCAGATCGGCTTGTGGGGATCGTGGAAGAAGCGTGCCGTCTTTCGGACCCAATTCAATGAATTTGAGCTGAGGGGGTTATTCTGCTCTCAAAAAGGTAACCACCTTAGCGGGGCTCTCGAGAAAAGGCGGCGATTGCAAAGATGAAGGCGACGAGGCCAAGGCTCAAATTGCAAACTTCGAAGGAGAGTGCGAGTGGAAGAAGGCTGTGCGCATGCTCGAGGTTAGCGAGGTGAAAAAAGCTACTAAGATGCAAGTATTGGCCATAGATCCCGTAATGTTGCCAACCGAGCCCAAAATTTGGTGACCGTGGTCGGTGGAATTAAACGAACGCCGCTAGGTTGTGTCGCTCGAGTTCAATTTGGTGGCAGCGAAAATTTGGTTGATGCACAAAGGACTTGCGCGGTCGCCATTGAGCGGCATGAAGAAGCGATGACCAGCAATGAAGATCAGCGTGCCCAGCAGATCAAGGAAAAAGAAGATGCAGACCTGAAGATTGCTAGGCTGCAGAAGGAGCTGGAAGATAAGCGTGCCAAGCTGCTGGAGGAGAAGGCGAGGTTGGAGAAAGAGTTGGAAGAAGAGAGGACCAAGGTAGCCTCTAAAAGGGCGGCATACCCAGACCTATGCGTCGCAGCAGTTGAGCAGTTTAAGGGGTCTGCTGAATTTCAGATGGCGATCGATGCCGCGGTCGCCAGTTGCTTGGCGAGGGAAGTGTCTGCGGGAGCGGGCTCATCGAGAACGACCGTTGGGGGCAGGACTGAGGCAGAAGTTATTGAGAGCTTCCAGCGGTCAGACTTCAAAACATCTGCCAAAATTGTCTTTTCAACACCCATAATGACCTATCGTTTTATTTCTGATCCAATGCCTAACCTCCCCTCCGCCCACGAGATGTTACCATGTGTACGACCACGATCCACTGTCTCCTCCCCTTACCCTGTCTTTTCCACTTCAAATCACCACGTGACACGCCACCTCTTGAGCCCCGCGCCCCTCCACCTTACCCGCATGTCTGTCCATATCATGGTCACCCTTTCATAGCCACCCTTCACGTCGATCCACCTCACGGTAGGCCCACCTCGTGGTCAGCCCTTCCACCCGGCCACCCTTCACTGTCGGTCCACCTCATGGTCGGCCCTTCCACTCGGTCACCCTTCACGGGCGGTCCACCTCACGGTCCGCCCACCTTGTGATCTGCCTTTCCACTCGCCACCTTTACAATCCACCTCACGGTCGGTCCACCCACTCGATCACCCCTGCCGGTCGACCCCCATCCTGCCAATCTCTAACACCCTCATTTACTTCATTAGTATTCCCTTCGTTGGACTAAAATTGCACTCGGGAATGGGGACTACTGACGTGATTAAGCCCATAAAGGCCACAGCCCACTATGAACAACCCAAGCCCATCACTTGGAGCCCAATACATAACCCAGTTGGTGAAGTCCAGAACAGCTGGAATCCAACATGGCATAAAAAGCCAATGACATTCAGACATGTGGCAGGTAAAGGACAAGCCACATCAGCAGACAAAGATCTGCAAAGTTATTGCCACTGCGCATCACCATTAATGCAGCGCATCACAGCATTTATTACGACAATACCTCTCCGTCGGAACAACACCCCCTTACCCTGAACAAGGTAAGCTACAGCATAGACTTTCGGCCAAGATGGCAGGTCAGAAGGGACAGCGAAATGATTACCAAAGGATATAAGCAGACGTTGAAGACAAGAAGAAGGTTAAGCTTTTCTATCCCCAATCTCTCTTTCCCTACATACTACTTCTCTTTCTAACTTGCTCGTCGGAGGGTTCACTGGGGGACTACCCCGTTCCCCGTTGAACTTGTTTGCAGGTTATTCGGTGGGCTTGATCATTTGGACGTGGGCCTGAGAGGCTTGGATCAGTCCGACCCATTCACTGGAACAAACTATATCATCAATTTTTAATGCTTTTTTTACTACATTATTATGTTGCATCATAATAGGTATCAGTTGTTTGCAATAAAATGATGATCTGTTTGTGTTAGTGTTTGTGCTATTGGTCTTCATTTTATGTTGTATTTGATTTGGGATTTGAGAAGGAATTTAGTAAAGAAAAAAAAAATAGGTGTAAAATTAAATGAAATGTAGGTATATTTTATTTACATTTCACCTACATTTTCTCTATTTCTTTCCAAATTCCTTCCTAAATCTTTAATTGAAAATCAATCTTAGGGAGAGCATGAGGAGTCAGGACTCCAAATTTGTTTACACACTAAGGCGGCATTTATTTTGGCGAAAAATAAATATTTTTCCATATGTTTTAGTACTTGTTATAAAGAAAAATGAAAGTTAACGAAGATAAATTTATTTTGACAGAAAATATTTTTTATTTTTAAAATGCAAAAAATATTTTTTAAATTAAAATTTTACTAAGGTCATCACACTACTCCCACTACTCTTACCTCCGCCATCACACCATCATCACCACTGTTACTACCATCACCACCATTGTCTCATCGTTACCGTCGCTTCACTACTATACCACCACCTCCATCTCTATTTTCATCTTCGTTTCACCACCGAACATAAAAGAAATATTTTTCTGAAATATATTTTTTAAAAACAAAATTTCATAAAAAACATTTTTCGTTCAAATAAAATGCTAAATAAGATTGTAACATTAGATATTCATTAGTGAGTTCTGGTTTTGAACGTGGGACCACTCATCAAACATGTATTTGTGAACAAATTTTCTTTTTAGGATCCACACTGTAATCAGTGGCCACTCTAAGAATTATTGTCAGGGTGTCAATTAAAAATTTTAAATGATATATATATATATAATTTATATTAATTATATAGGTCACCTATTTACAAAAAATTAACAGGTTAATTTAAATTCTCGAATTATAAACAAAAAGAATGTCAATATATTGATACTACTCTTTAAATAAAAAGACATGTTAATATATGAGTTTTTTTTTTTTTTTTCTCCTTGGGGCTACTGGAGATTTATCCGGTCGTTAACTTCAGGGCCCTCAGGATTAGTCCTGACTTCTCTTAAAATCAGCGGGTTGGAGATACCTGAGTTATAAAAAATATATGAGTTTTTACAATTGATTACGATGAGATTTCATGTTTTGAAATCGTTACATAATAAACTCATTATTAATACTATCAAATACATCATTCTCAATATATATAACTAAACAATCATTCATCTATTAATCTCCCAAAACAAGACTATAAAATAACATTTTTTTTCAAATAAAATATTTAAACAAAAAGTAGACATCATTAAAAAAAAAAAATCAAAAAGTAAAAAGTTTTCATTGGAGGGTTCAAAAAGTAATGGGTGTGAAAAGTGTGGATTCAAAATTATAATTTAGTGGGTTTGGTTATTAACTTTTGCCATAAATTCTAATATCTATATAATAATAAATAATAAATTAAAAAAAAAAATCATTGAGGGGTTCAAGTGACACCCCTAAGCAAATTTGGAATATCTACAAATATCCATTAATCTCATATATGGGACCAAATAAGTTGGCCAATTGTGTAATCTTGCATAGATCACCTCTATATTGAGATCTCGTTTAGGAACATATTTTTTTAATATATTTTTTTAGTTAAAATATGAGATAAAAAAATTAATACGTTTAAAATAATTTTTGATTTTTAAAAAAAAAATGTGTAAAAAGAACTTTTAAATTTTTTGTATTTGTTAACTTTTTGATATTTTAGTAATTTTTTAACTTTTAAGTTAAAATTTAAACTCTCCAAATGAGGCAGTTTTGCATTCAAAGCTTAGAAATATATATATATATATAGATATATATATTCAAGACATTGTCTATATTTATTTAACTTTCAATTTTTTTAAAAAAAAATATTATATGTATTAAAATTTTTATTATTATTCTTGTATCATTGTCTACTTTAGATATTCATATGGATTAATTGTTTGAAAACTGTCATTATGAGAACAACACACCCATCTCACATATGACACACGTTAGCATACTAGCAAGTGTTAGAAGGTTAAAACATTTGAGTGTGATTTTGGAACTAGAAAAAATCTACTCTCTGTTCAGTGGAACTTAAAATATAAATTTTATATTAAAAAACTAGAGTTTGTAGACATCTTCATAATTAGGCATTCATTATAAGATCCTAATTCCAAGGGTCGACAAAACCAAGGTAAATACCCATTATCGAATTTCTATTTAATTATTTTATGACTACAAAAAAAAATGCATAAAGATTGAATAATGTGAACTCAAATTTATTTTAAGTGTCATTTTTACCATATTAAATTTGCATATGAATCACAAATTTTACACTAATACTATAAATCTATTCTTATCAATTCAGAAATTATTTAGAATTTTTAACTTTTGATTCATATTTACTAGCATATCACACGTGCTATGCACGGATTGTGTTTACAATTATCTATATATATGTGAATTGTGATTTTTAAATGTTTTTTTTTTAAATGTCTTTTTTGTTTTCTTTTTTATATTATATTAAAGTTTAATATTTTGATAATAATCATATGTGTTGGACTTGTCAAGAAATTAAATGTCTTTTTTTTATTATATTATATTAAAGTTTAATATTTTGATAATAATCATATGTATTGGACTTTTCAAGAAATTTTTTTTATGCTTGTTCTTAATGCATTAAAGTGTTATTATGAGGGATAATAATCATATGTGTTGAGACCTTTTCAAGGAATTCATATGTGTTAGATTTCAAAGAATTTTTGTTATACTTGTTCTTAATGCATTAAAGTGTTATTATGAGGGTAAGACTTGGGAGTTGGGAGAAGATTTTTTTTTTTAAATCAAAAAATCAGGAAATTTAGATTGGGAGATTGGAGCTCCCACAAGACTTAGGGTTAAAAACTCCCTTTTTGCTTAATATATAGTACTAGCCTATCACCCGTACTATGCACGAGATAATTATAGATATTTATATTTGTTTTAATTTTTTTAATATATAAATTATGTTTTTAAAGATTTTTTATAAAAATAATTTAACAATCTTATCACTAATCATAGTGTACAGGAGAAATTAAAAAGGCTACTCCAGTAACTATGCACTGGCTGTATCTATAATTATTTATATGAGAGGATTTTAAATGTTAATCAGGAATTTTGACCAAATCAATAAATGCAGGCATGCGATTGGGAAAAAGTTAATAAATGCTGATTAGGGAATTTTGACCAAATCAATAAATGCTGAGTTTTTTTTTAAATCAAAAATTTAGAAAATTAAGATTGAGTGAATTACGATTTTTAAATGTCTTTTTTTTTTTTAAATGTCTTCTTCTTTTTTTCCTTTTTTATATTATATTAAAGTTTAATATTTTGATAATAATCATATGTGTTGGACTTTTCAAGGAATTAAATGTCTTCTTTTTTTATTATATTATATTAAATTTTAATATTTTGATAATAATTATATGTGTTGGACTTTTCAATAAATTTTTTTTATACTTGTTCCTAATACATTAAAGTGTTATTATGAGGGATAATAATCATATGTATTGAGACTTTTCAAAGAATTCATATGTGTTGGATTTCAAAGAATTTTTTTTATACTTGTTCTTAATGCATTAAAGTGTTATTCTGAGGGTAAGACTTGGGGGTTGAGAGAAGTTAATAAATGCTAAGGTTTTTTTTTTTTTTAAACCAAAAAATCAAGAAATTTAGATTGGGAGATTGGAGCTCTCACAAGGCTTGGGGTTAAAAACCCCTTTTGCTTAATATAGAAGTATAGATAGATGTGTTAGACTTTTCAAGGAATTAAATGTCTTTTTTTATTATATTATATTAAAGTTTAATATTTTGATAATAATCATATGTGTTGGACTTTTCAAGAATTTTTTTTTATGCTTGTTCTTAATGCATTAAAGTGTTATTATGAGAGATAATAATCATATGTGTTGGGACTTTTCAATTAAATTTTAATATTTTGATAATAATCATATATGTTGGACTTTTCAAAGAATTAAATGTCTTCTTTTTTTTATTATATTATATTAAAGTTTAATATTTTGACAATAATTATATGGGTTGGATTTTTCAAGAAATTTTTTTATACTTGTTCTTAATACATTAAAGTGTTATTATGGGGGATAATAATCTTATGTATTGAGACTTTTCAAAGAATTCATACTAGCATATCACCCGTGCTATGCACGGGATTAAATTTAAATTAAAAAAAATCCATTCATAATTATGTTAAACATATTTTTAAATTATTAGCATAAAATATATGTAATTTTAAAAGAAAATATTGACATTGCATAATTAAAGTAATAAAAATAAGAATTTATTACATTTGTTAAAATGCACTGAATAAGTAAAACAAAAAATAACTAAAATCTAACTTGTTGTGGGCCTTCCATCAGTATTCCTGCATTGTCAACATGATAGTTAATATCATAATTAATGAACAATACATATATTATGTATTTATAAAATGTTATAAAGTAAAAAAGTTATACTTTCATTTTTTTTTTTACTTTCTGAAAGATATAGACATTCTTCAGACCAATCTATATTTAAAACAAAGGTGACGCACGATGCACAATCTAGTTGACGTGGCATTGTTGGTACAGGTATGATAAATGCATAGGCACGGTCTTGGCATGACGCAATATAATCTTTAATCATTTTAACACCATTATTCTATAAAATTTTGGAATTATAAGTTTGTGTTTGAAAAAGTAAGAATAAGTTATTTATAATAAATTTTATAATTTCCTACCTTTGATCTCATATTCTTCAAATATGATGGTTGACATCGCAAAATAAACTACTTCGTTTATCTTGAGCAAGAAGATTTATTGAATCAATCATCTTTGACCACAAGGTTAACATTGTATCTTATCAACCAAAAAAAAAGGACGCTTGTTAAAAGGAAATATTGTACCTAATAAAAAATTAAAACACTTATTAAGTTTGAATTATTATTATACATAGTAATTATTTACCTAAAGAAAATTACCTTGTTATAATATCAATATCATCATGTAGGCAGTGACGACAAACAATGTGACCATAATGATATTCAACTTTTTGATAGCAACTTTTGCACAAATCAATCCAAAGGTTGTCAACATCAATTTGTTTGATGTATCCAAGTATTCGAAAATATGAGACCTACAAAATATTTAAAAAAACATAAATTAATCTCTCTATAAATAAATTATATACATATCGTTTAATTTTCATTAATTGGGTAACAATTATTACCTTTGGCATGGGTGCAAAATCACGTATTCGAATTCTTTTGGCATTTGATATTATCAATGACTGTGAAATTGAGAATCCATTTTTTCGATTCCAAGATACCAACGTTTGTGGTATAGGATTCATAGCAAGCCTAGATAAACATGTCAATATATATATAATTGTGAGAATTATATTGTCATATATAATTGATTAATATTATACAATCATAACATACCACACTCGAATATGGTTTGTATAACAGAATGAATGATTGATATATAACTTGCTGTATTTGCATGTAGCAAGACATGGACCTAGAAGTTGAGAAAAGATAATTTATTAATATCAATATTTGTATATGTATGTAGATATTATAAAAGTGAATAAAAAGTAATCATACCATGATAATCTTTAACTGTTAATCCAGTGGCAAACAAAATATTATCATTCTCTAGAGTATCATATAATTGTATGCCATCAGTTGTTGCAAACACAGCCCATAGAGTTAGTCTTACCAATGTGAAACTGTTTTTACAATTAAAAAAAAAAGTTGAGATTAGAAAAAATAATATAATTCGTAGAGTATTTCAAATTTGATAAAGACACATAAATATGTTATAGTATCATACCTTGTATCAAGTAGTAGAATCTCTCTCTTGTAATTATCACGATTTGCAATACCTTGACATTCAGTTACACTAACAACCAAGCCAATCACATCTGCATATTTTAGCATTTGTATGTTTATTGTTTTGATAGTCACAAATTTTTGTATTGGTAATAAACTATGTAAGTATATAATCTAGATAAGTATCATTTAGTAAAATTAACGTACCTATTAATTGAACATCTTGATGAAGAAATTGGCCAATATCTGATAATTTTTTAAGGAAATACCACTGAAATAGTATATTAGTATCATGATCAAGTATGTCCACAATTGTTGTATCATTAGTAAAAGACATCTATATTTATCTAACTTTAATCATATTAAAAAATCAAAAATAAAATTAAAATAGTAAATAAAAAGATTTTACATTAAAAAAAAGACCATTGAACTAATTTTTGATTAACTACAATATTAAAACAAGAAACAAAAGAAAAAAGTTAAGAAGGAGAAATTATAACCACAATTTTCTTTTTGTGAGGGTTTATATTTATCTAACTTTAATCATATTAAAAAATTAAAAATAAAATTAAAATAGTAAATAAAAAGATTAAATAACATTAAAAATTAGTTAATCACATTTTTTTAACTATTAAACTAACTACAATCACATTAAAAAAAAAGAATCATTCAACTAATTATAATCACATTTTTCTTTTTGTGAGAGTTTATATTTATTTAACTTTAATCATATTTAAAAATTGAAAATAAAATTAAAATAGTAAATAAAAAGATTAAATAACATTAAAAATTAGTTAATCACATTTTTTTAACTATTAAACTAACTACAATCACATTAAAAAAAAGAATCATTCAACTAATTATAATCACATTTTTTCTTTTTGGGAGGGTTTATATTTATCTAACTTTAATCATATTAAAAATCAAAAATAAAATTAAAATAGTAAATAAAAGATTTTACATTAAACAAAAATCATTGAACTAATTTTTGATTAATTACAATATTAAAACAGTAAACAAAAGAAAAAGTTAAGAAGGAGAAATTATAATCACATTTTTCTGTTTGTGAAGGTTTATATTTATCTAACTTTAATCATATTAAAAAATTAAAAAATTAAAAATAAAATTAAAATAGTAAATAAAAAGATTAAATAACATTAAAAATTAGTTAATCACATTTTTTTAAACTATTAAACTAACTACAATCTCATTAAAAAAAGAATCATTCAACTAATTACAATCACATTTTTATTTTTGTGAGAGTTTATATTTATCTAACTTTAATCATATTAAAAAATTGAAAAATTAAAAATAAAATTAAAATAGTAAATAAAAAAATTAAATAACATTAAAAATTAGTTAATCACATTTTTTTAAGCTCACACATGGCTTGTGGGTTTAAAGGTTCTTTTTCCTTAATCAATAGTAAGTATAGATAGATAGATTGCAATTTTTAAGTGTCTTTTTTTTATATTATATTAAAGTTTAATATTTTACAATTTTTAACGTTTTAAGGAATTTTTTTTTATGCTTGTTCAAAAAATTAGAAAAGGTGTTATTATAAGGGATAATGCATTAAAGTGTGATTATGAGGGGATTTTGACCAAATCTCTCAAAAGCTAGGGGGTTCAGAGAAGTTAATAAATGCTAAGTTTTTTTAAATTACATATTATTATTTGTATGGGGGATTTTAAATGCTGATCAGGAAATTTTTATAAAATCAATAAAGGTAGTCATGTGAAAAGACACGTGGATTAAAAAAGTTAATAAATTTTGATCAAATTAATAAATGCTGAGATTTCATATTTGATATTACCATTCGTTGTTTAATTGACATCTCAATTATTAAACTTGCAAATCGTATAGATAAGTATTGAGAACCATTTAATTGACATCTTACTTATTAAAATATATATATACAAAAAGTTAAGAAATTAAGATTTGAATATTGGAGTTAGTAGAATTTAGATTTTCAAAATAGGGTTTAGGTTTTTGAAAAGGCTCAAATTAAATGATGGGTGAAGGTTTGTTTTTTAAAAAAAAAAATTAAAAAATTTCGAAATTGAGATTGGAATATTAGAGCTCCCACATGGCTTGTGGGTAAGTATAGATAGATAGATAGATAGATAGATTGCGATTTTTAAGTGTCTTTTTGATAATGATCATTTTTTTTTTCAAAAAATTCATCATAAAATTTAGATTAGGATATTGGAGCCCCCACAAGGCTTATGGGTTAGAAACCCCCATGAATTGTGATCTTTAAATGTTTTTTTTTCTTTTTTATAGTATAGATTAAAGTTTAATATTTATATTAAAACAGTAAATAAAAAGATTAAATCACATTAAAATAAAACACTAAACAAATTAAAATCACATCACATTTTCCTCATAATAAGGAAAATAAATCAACAAAAAGAACCATTAAACTAATTGCAATACAATCATATTAAAAAAAAGAACTATTGAACAAACTACAATCACATTACATCACATTTTTTTCATAATAAAAAAAATAAATGAAAAAAAACCATTAAACTAACTATAATCACATTAAAAAAAATAAAAAAAAATAAAAATATTGAACTAACTACAATTATTGTAAAAAAGAACCAAAAAGAAAGAAATGAAAGTGAAGAAGTGAGAAATGCTCACTATTTGCATGCGTTGGAAAGGCTCACTGTTTGCTGTTTGCAAGGGAAAAGTGAAGAATTGCTCACTGTTCACATTAAAAAAAAATTATTGAACTAACAAAAAAGGCGAAATTACAGTGAAGAAGTGAGAAAGGCTCATTATTTGCATACGTGAGAAAGGAGGAACAAACTACAATCACATCAGTAAAAAAAAAACCTCCCCCCTCAAAATCCTCAAACCTAAGAACACTAATATTGATTTCAATTCTTGTATAATTATGAGCAATTTTCTTAATCATTTCATTTATAATTCATTGGGGTCTTAAAAAGTAGATTTACAAAATGTAGTTATATATCATTTTTCAAGAAATTAAATCTGTTTTAAAAAAAATCAATTCACATATTTATATGGGCTACTCATTGAAATAGTAAAATTAAATAACAAAGTAAATAACAAACACGTTAATAAATAATGGAAACAAAATATTCATCCCAGCTTCAACAAAAATAAAGCACACAAATATAACTGGTTCCTGACCAAGGAGAAAGGAAAGCAAAGAGATAGAGAAAGTTGAGTTTTTGTGTTTTGTTTTTTGTTTTTAGAAAGTTTGAAAAAATTATTATGAAAACAATTCACATTTTAAGGATTACTAAAAGCGTTTTTGAAATTTTATCAGTAATAACAAAAATGAATAATGAAAAGAAAGAATAGCATTTTTTAATTTGAGGAAAGTTGAGTTTTTGTGTTTTTTTTTTTGTTTTTAGAAAGTTTGAAAAAATTATTATGAAAACAATTCATATTTTAAGGATTATTAAAAGTGTTTTTGAAATTTTATCAGTAATAATAAAAATGAATAATGAAAAGAAAGAATAGCATTTTAAGTTTGAAAAAATTATTATGAAAACAATTCACATTTTAAGGATTATTAAAAGTGTTTTTGAAATTTTATCAGTAATAACAAAAATGAATAATGAAAAGAAAGAATAGCATTTTAAGTTTGAAAAAATTATTATGAAAACAATTCACATTTTAAGAATTACTAAAAGTGTTTTTGAAATTTTATCAGTAATAATAAAAATGAATAATGAAAAGAAAGAATAGCATTTTTCAATTTGAGGAGTTTTAGAGAAGATTACTTGTGGAGGAGGAGACTGCAATAGGTATGTGTCTGGCTTCTTAGTCCTTGTCAAGCTCCATGGAAAACGGCAATTTCACAGAGAGGAATGTAAATTAATTGGCAATTTCACAGAGAGGAAGTGGAGACTGATCTTTAAAAGCTCAAGCTTGAAGAATTCAATTATTATTGGAATTATTGGAGAAGTCAAAAAGACTTGGGAGAATTCATTAAGTGTTGGGGTTTTGTTTTTAAAAAAAAATCAATGCTCAAGCTTGAAGAATTCAATTATTATTGGAATTATTGGAGAAGTCAAAAAGACTTGGGAGAATTCATTAAGTGTTGGGGTTTTGTTTTAAAAAAAAAATCAATTATTGGAGAAGTCAAAAAGACTTGGGAGAATTCATTAAGTGTTGGGGTTTTGTTTTTTTAAAAAAATCAAAAAATTAAGAAATTAGGATTGGGGTATTGAAGCTCTCACATGGCTTGTGGGTTTAAAAGTCCCTTTTCCTTAATATATAGTATAGATATGTTGAATTTCAAAGAATTTTTTTTATACTTGTTCTTAATGCATTAAAGTGTTATTATGAGGGTAAGACTTGGGGGTTGAGAGAAGTTAATAAATGCTAAGGTTTTTTTTTTTTTTTTTAATCAAAAAATCAGGAAATTTAGATTAGGAGATTGGAGCTCTCACAAGGCTTGGGGTTAAAAACCCCTTTTGCTTAATATAGAAGTATAGATAGATGTGTTAGATTTTTCAAGGAATTAAATGTTTTTTTTTTATTATATTATATTAAAGCTTAATATTTTGATAATAATCATATGTATTGGACTTTTCAAGAAATTTTTTTAATGCATTAAAGTGTTATTATGAGGGATAATAATCATATGTATTGGGACTTTTTAAGGAATTCATATGTGTTGGATTTTTAAATTTTTTTTTTTTTTTTATACTTGTTCTTAATGCATTAAAGTGTTATTTTGAGAGTAAGACTTGGGGTTGGCAGAAGTTAATAAATGTTAAGTTTTTTTTTTTTTTTTAATCAAAAAATCAGGAAATTTAGATTGGGGAATTGGAGCTCCCTCAAGGCTTGGGGTTAAAAACCCCCTTTTGCTTAATATATAGTATAGTTTATCACTGCTATGCACGGATAATTATAGATATTTATATTTGTTTTAATATATAAATTATGTTTTTAAAATTTTTATAAAAATAATTTAACAACCTTATCACTAATCATTGTGTATGTAAGAAATTAAAAAGGCTACTGCAGAACAATGCACGGCTGTATCTATAATTAGTGATAAATTAATTTTTTAATATATAAATTATGTTTTTAAGATTTTTATAAAAATAATTTAACAATCTTATCACTAATTATAGTGTACACGAGAAATTAAAAAGACTACTGCAGTAACTATGCACGGGCTGTATCTATAATTATTTATATGAGGGGATTTTAAATGCTAATTAGGGATTTTGACCAAATCAATAAATGCAGCCATGTGGATTGAAAAAAGTTAATAAATGTTGATCAGTGGATTTTGACCAAATCAATAAATGCTGAGTTTTTTTTTATATCAAAAATTTAGAAAATTAAGATTGAGAGATTGGAACTCCCACAAGGCTTGGGGTTTAGAAACTCCATTTTCTTTAATATATTTACAATTATCAATATATATGAATTGCGATTTTTGAATGTTTTTTTTTTAAATGTCTTCTTTTTTTTCCTTTTTTACATTATATTAAACTTTAATATTTTGATAATAATCATATGTATTGGACTTTTCAAGGAATTAAATGTCTTCTTTTTTTTTATTATATTATATTAAAATTTAATATTTTGATAATAATCATATGCGTTGGACTTTTCAATAATTTTTTTTATGCTTGTTCTTATTGCATTAAAGTGTTATTATGATGGATAATAATCATGTGTTGGGACTTTTCAAGGAATTCATATGTGTTGAATTTCAAAGAATTTTTTTATACTTGTTCTTAATGCATTAAAATGTTATTATGAGAGTAATACATTAAAGTGTTATTATAAGAGTAAGACTTGGGGGTTGGGAGAAGTTAATAAATGCTAAGGTTTTATTTTTTTTTAAATCAAAAAATCAAGAAATTTAGATTAGGATATTAGAGCTCCCACAAGGCTTGGGGTTAAAAATCCCCTTTTGCTTAATATATAGTACTAGTCTATCACGCGTGCTATACACAGGATAATTATAGATATTTATATTTGTTTTAATTTTTTTTAATATATAAATTATGTTTTTAAAGATTTTTTATAAAAATAATTTAACAATCTTATCATTAACTATAGTGTACAGGAGAAATTAAAAAAGCTACTGAGAACTATGCACGGGTTGTGTCTATAATTATTTGTATGAGGGGATTTTAAATGCTAATCAGAAATTTTGACCAAATAAATAAATGCAGGCATGTGGATTGGAAAAAGTTAAAAAATGCTGATCAGGAAATTTTAACCAAATCAATAAATGCTAAGTTTTTTTTTAAATAAAAAATTTAAAAAATTAAGATTGAGATATTGGAGTTCCCACAAGGCTTGGGGTTTAGAAACCCCATTTTCCTAAATATATTTACTAGTCTATCACCCGTGCTATGCACGGTATGCACGGGATAATTATAAATATTTATATTTGTTTTAGATTTTTTTTAATATATAAATTATGTTTTTTAAAATTTTTTATAAAAATAATTTAACAATCTTATCACTAACCATAGTGTATGAGAGAAATTGAAAAGGGTACTGTAGTAACTATACACAGATTATATCTATACTTATTTGTATGAGGGGATTTTAAATGTTGATCAGGAGATTTTGACCAAATTAATAAATGCAGGCATGTGAATTGAAAAAAGTTAATAAATGCTGATCAGGGGATTTTGACCAAATCAATAAATGCTGAGTTTTTTTTTTAATAAAAAATTTAGAAAATTCAAATTGAGATATTGAAACTCCCACAGGCCTTGGGGTTAGAAACCCCCTTTTGCTTAAAAACCCCTTGAGTGTTTATATTTATCTAACTTCAATTATATTAAAAACTCAAATTATAAAAAAATGAGATAATTTCAATCATACAAATCAAATTTTTTTTAATGCTATCTAACTACAATAACATTTTTCTCATAACAAAAAAAAATAATTGAAAAAAAGAACCATTAAAATAGTAAATAAAAAGATTATTTAGAAGTATTGAACAAACTACAATCACATTTTTCTTTTTGTGAGTGTTTATGTTTATCTAACTTCAATTATATTAAAAAAATCAAATTATAAATAAAAGGAGATAGCTTCAATCATACAAATCACAATTTTTTTAATGCTATCTAATTACAATCATATTTTTCTCATAATAAAAAAAAATTAAAAAAAAAGAACCATTAAAATAGTAAATAAAAATATTATTTAGAGCCATTGAACAAACTACAATCACATTTTTCTTTTTGTGAGTTAACTTCAATCATATTAAAAAATCAAATTATAAACAAAAGGAGATAACTTCAATTATATAAATCACAATTTTTTTAATGCTATCTAAATGCAATGATATTTTTCTCTTAATAAAAAAATAATTGAAAAAATAACTATTAAAATAGTAAATAAAAATGATTATTTAGTACCATTGAACAAACTACAATCACATTTTTCTTTTTGTAAGTGTTTATGTTTGTCTAACTTTAATCATATTAAAAAATAAAATTATAAACAAAATGAGAAAACATTAATCATACAAATCACAATTTTTTTAATGCTATCTAATCATCATCAATAATTAAAAACTCAATCACAAATTAAGTCAATTCATAATTAAAAAATACAATAATTTATTTTTCAAAAAATATAGTGAGTTAAAAAGATCAATTAGAAATTTTTTTCTTCAAAATATAATCTAATCATCATCAATAATGGGTACTTTATATGAACCTAATAAATACAATCCATTTTTTTAATAAAAAAAAACACAGCGAGTTAAAAATCAAATCACAAATTAAATCAATTGATAGTTAAAAAATACATTTAATTTTTTTCTTCAAAAAACACAATGAGTTAAAAAAAGCACTTAATTTTTTTTAAAATACAATCTAATCATTATCAATAATGGGTACTTTAAAAATCAAATCAAATCACAAATATTTTTATACTATTTAACTACAATCATATTTTTTCAAAATAATTGTAAAGAAAACCATTAAAACAAGAAATAAAAGATTAAAAAACATTAAAAAAAAGCACTATTGAACAAACTACAATAACACCAAATTTTCCACATAATAAAAAAAATAAATAAATGAAAAAAAGAACCATTGACTAACTACAAGCACATTAAAAAAAAAAAAAAAAAGAACCATTGAACTAATTACAATCACATTTTTTTCTTAGTGAGTGTTTATATTTATCTAACTTCAATCATATTAAAAATAAAATTAAAATAGTAAATAAAAAGATTAAATAACATTAAAAAAAATCATTGAACTAACTATAACAATCATATTAAAAAAAAGAGACATTGAACAAACTATAATTACATCACATTTTTCCATAATAAAATAAATAAATGAAAAAAAAAACTATTAAACTAATTACAATCACATTAAAAAAAAAGAATCATTTAACTAATTATAATCACATTTTTCTCTTTGTGAGGGTTTATATTTATCTAACTTCAATCATATTAAAAAATCAAGTTATAATTTTTTATTCGCTAGACAAATCACAAATATTTTTATGCGTTATCTAACTATAATATTAAAACAGTAAACAAAAAGAAAAGTCAAGAAGGTGAAAACAAAAAGAAGACTTACTGTTTGTATACGTGGTCACTGAAGTTGAAAGTGTAGAAGTGAGAAGTCAAGAAGGAGAAAACAAAAAGGAGACTCACTGTTTGCAATAAGTATGTAAAAAGTTAACTAAAGTGTGTGTATTGGAGAAGTTAAAAAGACTTGGAAGAATTTAATAAGTGTTA
Organism: Camellia lanceoleosa; assembly: GCA_025200525.1. NCBI lineage: Eukaryota > Viridiplantae > Streptophyta > Magnoliopsida > Ericales > Theaceae > Camellia > Camellia lanceoleosa. Next base: position 205,322,992 of record CM045759.1, read on the forward strand.
AGTTTTTTTTTTTTCAAAAAAAAAAATCAAAAAAATTAAGAAATTAAGATTCAGATATTGGAACTCCCACAAAACTTGTGGGTTAGAGATAGATATAAATAAATAGATAGATATAGATATAGATATAGATATTTATATTTGTTTTAAATTTTTTTTAATATACAAATTATTTGTTCTAAAAAAAGGTACTACAGTAATTATGAGAGAAGTCAAAAAGTCTTATGAGTTGAGAGAAGTTAATAAATGTTAAGGTTAATTTTTTTTTAAAAAAAAAACAAAAAATTAGAAAATTAGGATTGGCATATTGGAGCTCCCACATGTCTTAAGAAGGAGAAAACAAAAAGGAGACTCACTATTTGCAATCGGTATATAAAAAGTTAAATAGAGTGTGTGTATTGGAGAAGTTAAAAAGACTTGGAAGAATTTAATAAGTGTTAAGTTTTTTTTTTTTTCAAAAAAATCAAAAAAATTAAGAAATTAAGGTTCAGATATTGGAACTCCCACAAAATTTGTGGGTTAGAGATATATATAAACTAGCATATCACCTGTGCTATGCACGGATTGTGTTTATAATTATCTATATATGTGAATTGCGATTTTTAAATATTTTTTTTTAAACGTCTTCTTTTTTTCCTTTTTTATATTATATTAAATTTTAATATTTTGATAATAATCATATGTGTTAGACTTTTCAAGAAATTAAATGTCTTTTTTTTTTATTATATTATGTTAAAGTTTAAAATTTTGATAATAATCATGTGTTGACCTTTTCAAGAAATTTTTTTTTATGTTTATTCTTAATGCATTAAAGTATTATTATGAGGGATAATAATCATATGTGTTGAGACTTTTCAAGAAATTCATATGTGTTGGATTTCAAAGAATTTTTTTTTATACTTGATCTTAATGCATTAAAGTGTTATTATGAAGTAAGACTTGGGAGTTGGGAGAAGTTAATAAATGCTAAGGTTTTTTTTTTTTTTTTTAAATCAAAAAATCAAGAAATTTAGATTGGGAGATTGGAGCTCCCACAAGGCTTTGGGTTAAAAACTCCCTTTTGCTTAATATATAGTATAGATAGATAGATGTGTTAGACTTTTTAAGGAATTAAATATCTTTTATTATTATTATTATATTATGTTAAAGTTTAATATTTTGATAATAATCATATGTGTTGGCCTTTTTAAGAAATTTTTTTTATGTTTGTTCTTAATACATTAAAGTGTTGTTATGAGGGATAATAATTATATGTGTTGGGACTTTTCAAGAAATTCATATGTGTTGGATTTCAAAGAATTTTTTTTATGCTTGTTCTTAATGCATTAAAGTGTTATTATGAGGGTAAGACTTGGGAGTTGGGAGAAGTTAATAAATGCTAAGATTTTTTTTTTTAAATAAAAAAATCAGTAAATTTAGATTGGGAGATTGGAGCTCCCACAAGGATTGGGGTTAAAACCCCATTTTGCTTAATATATAGTATAGATAAATAGATAGATATAGATATAGATATAGAAATTTAAATTTGTTTTAAATTTTTTTTAATATACAAATTATTTGTTTTAAAAAAAGGTACTACACTAATTATGAGAGAAGTCAAAAAGTCTTATGGGTTGAGAGAAGTTAATAAATGTTAAGGTTAATTTTTTTTAAAAAAAAAAAACAAAAAATTAGAAAATTAAGATTGGTATATTAAAGTTTAATATTTTGATAATAATCATATGTGTTGGCCTTTTTAAGAAATTTTTTTTATGTTTGTTCTTAATACATTAAAGTGTTGTTATGAGGGATAATAATTATATGTGTTGGGACTTTTCAAGAAATTCATATGTGTTGGATTTCAAAGAATTTTTTTTATGCTTGTTCTTAATGCATTAAAGTGTTATTATGAGGGTAAGACTTGGGAGTTGGGAGAAGTTAATAAATGCTAAGATTTTTTTTTTTAAATAAAAAAATCAGTAAATTTAGATTGGGAGATTGGAGCTCCCACAAGGATTGGGGTTAAAACCCCATTTTGCTTAATATATAGTATAGATAAATAGATAGATATAGATATAGATATAGAAATTTAAATTTGTTTTAAATTTTTTTTAATATACAAATTATTTGTTTTAAAAAAAGGTACTACACTAATTATGAGAGAAGTCAAAAAGTCTTATGGGTTGAGAGAAGTTAATAAATGTTAAGGTTAATTTTTTTTTAAAAAAAAAAACAAAAAATTAGAAAATTAAGATTGGTATATTGGAGCTCCCACATGTCTTGATTGGTATATATATAATTATATATATTTATATATTTTTTTTATTTTTTTAATATATAAATTAAATACATGGGGTTTGACCGAGGAGTTTGAAAGAATTTAATAAGCGTTTATTTATTTATTTAAGAGGCATTTACACAATAATTACATAATATATAAATTAAATACATGGGGTTTGACCGAGGAGTTTGAAAAAATTTAGTAAGTGTTTATTTATTTATTTAAGAGGCATTTACACAATAATTACATGGGTCTCTTGGGGATGCAAAAAGTAAGAAAATTAGGATTTCATTTATTGCGTTATTCATTTAATAAGTGTAATTATTATAAATTAAGTGTTTATTGTAATCAATAGTGTAATTATTACAATTTTTGAATTTATTGTAATCAATAGTGTAATTATTACAATCTTTGAACCAATCACCAATCACAAAGTCAATTTTTTTAAAAAAAAATATTAAAAAATCAAGAAATTAGGATTGACATGTTGGAAGTTCCACAAGCCTTGAGTTTTAAAAGTCCCTTTTCCTTAATATATAGACTAGCCTATCACCCGTGCTATGCACGGGATAATTATAAATATTTATATTTGTTTTCATTTTTTTAATATATAAATTAAATACATGGGGTTTGACCGAGGAGTTTGAAAAAATTTAGTAAGTGTTTATTTATTTATTTAAGAGGCATTTACACAATAATTACATGGATCTCTTGGGGATGCAAAAAGTAAGAAAATTAGGATTTCATTTATTGCGTTATTCATTTAATAAGTGTAATTATTATAAATTAAGTGTTTATTGTAATCAATAGTGTAATTATTACAATCTTTGAACCAATCAGCAATCACCAAGTCAATTTTTTTTTAAAAAAAAATTAAAAAATCAGGAAATTAGGATTGACATGTTGGAGCTTCCACAAGCCTTGGGTTTTAAAAGACCCTTTTCCTTAATATATAGATAGCATAGAAGTATAGATTGATAGATAGATAGATAGATATATCTTTTTATTTTTATTTTTATTTTTGTGTGGTTTCTAGTCGGGTATTTTTTTTTTCAATTTATTTAAGATGGAGTCGTGGGTATCCTTTTTTTATAATTTAATTTATCTGTGATTTTCATTTGTTTTTAATTATTATTATTTAGGTAAATTATGATGTGAGTTAGATATGTGATAGACATGTGAGTTTTATTTATTTAAAATTTATTTAGATAAACTTTAAAGTTTTTTTTAGTTTTTAGTTTTTTTGTTATGTTATAATATAATATATAAAAATATAGGTAGATATCTACAACATTAATAAAAAACATTATTTGATTTTTAGGTAGAGAAAAGGCATGCAAGTTTTAATATTTTTTTGAAAATTTGTGAGAGAGATTAGGAGGAGAGATTATGAAATATTTTTGTGATTAAATAAATAAATCAGTCAATAGTTTTTTTAATCTATTTTGTAAATTAAAAATCAATAATTTTAGAAAATTGTATTTTTTTTCAATTTATTTAAGATGGAGTTGTAGGTATCTTTTTTTTTTTTAATTTAATTTATCTGTGGTTTTCATTTGTTTTTAATTATTATTATTTAGGTAAATTATGATGTGAGTTAGATATGTAATAGACATGTGAGTTTTATTTATTTAAAGTTTATTTAGATAAACTTTAAAGATTTTTTTTTTTAGTTTTTTAGTTTTTTTTTTTTGTTATGTTATAATATAATATATAAAATATAGGTAGATATCTACAATTTTAATAAAAAAATATTATCTAATTTTTTGGATGAGAGAAAATGAATGCAAGTTTTAATATTTTTTTTGAAAATTTGTGAGAGAGATTAGGAGGGAGAGATTATTAAATATTTTTGTGATTAAATAAATAAATCAGTCAATAGTTTTTTTTAATCTATTTTGTAAATTAAAAATCAATAATTTTAGAAAATTAATTAATTTGTCTCATTAAGTGATTTAAAAGTTTGATAGATATACATAATAAAAAATACATAATTATATTATTAACTCATAATTCAAATTTAGATGTTATATCTTTTTGAGATCTATAGCTAAATTCTTATCTTTTTTTTTAATTTTTGTGTGTAACCATAGTGTATGGGAGAAATTAAAAAGGGTGTTGCAATAATTATGAGAGAAATCAAAAGGGATTGTGGGTTGGGAGAAGTCAATAAATGCTAAGGTTGGGTTGAGAGAAGTCATTAAATGCTGAGATTTTTTTTTTAAAATCAAAAATTTAGAAAATTAGGATTAGGAGATTGGAGCTCCCACAAACCTTGGGGTTAAAAATCCCCTTTTGCTTAATATATAGTATAATTTATATTATACTATATATTAAGCAAAAGGGAGTTTTTAACCCGAAACCTTGTGGGAGCTCCAATCTCCCAATCTAAATTTCTTTAATTTTTGATTTCAAAAAAAAAAAATTAGCATTTATTAACTTCTCCCAACTCCCAAGTCTTACTCTCATAATAACACTTTAATGCATTAAGAACAAACATAAAAAAATTCTTTGAAATCCAACACATATGAATTCCTTGAAAAGTCTTAACACATATGATTATTATCCCTCATAATAACACTTTAATGCATTAAGAACAAGCATAAAAAAATTTTTTTTGAAAAATCCAACACATATGATTATTATCAAAATATTAAATTTTAATATAATATAAAAATGAAAAAAAGAAGACATTTAAAAAAAAAATTAAAAATCACAATTCACAGCTCCAATCTCCCAATCTAAATTTCTTGATTTAAAAAAAAAACCTTAGCATTTATTAACTTCTCCCAACTCCCAAGTCTTAGCCTCATAATAATACTTTAATGCATTAAGAACAAGCATAAATTTTTTTTTTTGAAATCCAACACATATGAATTCCTTGAAAAGTCCCAACACATATGATTATTATCCCTCATAATAACACTTTAATGCATAAAGAACAAGTATAAAAAAAATTTCTTGAAAAGTCCAACACATATGATTATTATCAAAATATTAAACTTTAATATAATATAATAAAAAAAAAAGACATTTAATTCCTTAAAAAATCCAGCACATATGATTATTATCAAAATATTAAACTTTAATATAATATAAAAAATGAAATATTAAAGTTTAATATTTTGATAATAATCATATGAGTTGAACTTTTCAAGAAATTTTTTTTATTGCTTGTTCTTAATGCATTAAAGTGTTATTATGAGAAATAATAATTATATGTGTTGAGATTTTTCATGGAATTCATATGTGTTGATTTCAAAAAAAATATTTTAATGTTTGCTCTTAATGCATTAAAGTGTTATTATGAGGGTAAGACTTAGGGGTTGGGAGAAGTTAATAAATGTTAGGGTATTTTTTTTTTAAATAAAAAAATCAGGAAATTTAGATTGGGAAATTGGAGCTCCCACAAGGCTTGGGGTTAAAAAACTCCTTTTGCTTAATATATAACTAGCCTATCACCCGTGCTATGCACGGAATAATTATAGATATTTATATTTGTTTTCATTTTTTTAATATATAAATTAAATATATAAATTAAATACATGAGGTTTAACTGAGGAGTTTGAAAGAATTTAATAAGTGTTTATTTATTTATTTAAGAGGCATTTACATAATAATTACATAATATATAAATTAAACACATGGGGTTTGACCAAGGAGTTTGAAAGAATTTAATAAGTGTTTATTTATTTATTTAAGAGGCATTTACACAACAATTACATGGGTCTCTTGGAGATGCAAAAAGTAAGGAAATTAGGATTTCATTTATTGCGTTATTCATTTAATAAGTGTAATTATTATAAATTAAGTGTTTATTGTAAACAATAGTGTAATTATTACAATCTTTGAATTTATTGTAATCAATAGTGTAATTATTACAATCTTTGAACCAATCACACCAATCACCAAGTCAATTTTTTTTTAAAAAAATATTAAAAAATCAAGAAATTTGGATTGGCATGTTGGAGGTTCCACAAGCCTTGGGTTTTAAAAGATCATTTTCCTTAATATATAGACTAGCCTATCACCCGTGCTATGCACGGGATAATTATAGATATTTATATTTGTTTTTATTTTTTTTAATATATAAATTAAATACATGGGGTTTGACCGAGGAGTTTGAAAGAATTTAATAAGTGTTTATTTATTTATTTAAGAGGCATTTACACAATAATTACATGGGTCTCTTGGGGATGCAAAAAGTAAGGAAATTAGGATTTCATTTATTGCGTTATTCATTTAATAAGTGTAATTATTATAAATTAAGTGTTTATTGTAATCAATAGTGTAATTATTACAATCTTTGAACCAATTACCAATCACCAGGTCAATTTTTTTTTAAAAAAATATTAAAAAATCAGGAAATTAGGATTTTTTAATATATAAATTAAATACATGGGGTTTGACCGAAGAGTTTGAAAGAATTTAATAAGTGTTTATTTATTTATTTAAGAGGCATTTACACAATAATTACATAATATATAAATTAAATACATGGAGTTTGACCGAGGAGTTTGAAAGAATTTAATAAGTGTTTATTTATTTATTTAAGAGGCATTTACACAATAATTACATGGGTCTCTTGGAGATGCAAAAAGTAAGGAAATTAGGATTTCATTTATTGCGTTATTCATTTAATAAGTGTAATTATTATAAATTAAGTGTTTATTGTAATCAATAGTGTAATTATTACAATCTTTGAACCAATCACCAATCACCAAGTCAATTTTTTTAAAAAATATATTAAAAAATCAGGAAATTAGGATTGATATGTTGGAGCTTCCACAAGCCTTGGGTTTTAAAAGACCCTTTTGCTTAATATATAGATATTATTTTTTTTTATGAATTTGTATATTTTAACTTAAATAATAATGTATGAGTTTCACTCCTCCAAATCACTTTAAAAAATGATATATTTGTATGATTTTTAATTAAAAAATAATAAATAAAAAATTTCAGATAAAAAATATTCGTTAATAATTAACAGAGTCTAAGGGTTGTTTGGAAACAAATTTTTTTAGTGATTTGTTGATTTTTTATGGTGTCAATACCCGTGCTATGCACGGAATAATTATAGATATTTATATTTGTTTTCATTTTTTTTAATATATAAATTAAATGTATGGGATTTGACCGAGGAGTTTGAAAGAATTTAATAAGTGTTTATTTATTTATTCAGCAATGATAGAGACCCCCTTTGTGGAGGACCCCCACAACCCCCTTTGTGATCCACACCATTCATGATGTGGACCCCACACATACATGAATGGGTCCCACACATCATGAATGGTGTAGATTACTAAAGGGGTTGTGGGGGTCCTCCACAAAGGGGGTCTCACTCATTTTTCTTATTTATTTAAGAGGCATTTACACAATAATTACATAATATATAAATTAAATACATGGGATTTGACTGAGGAGTTTGAAAGAATTTAATAAGTGTTTATTTATTTATTTAAGAGGCATTTACATAATAATTACATGGGTCTCTTGGAGATGCAAAAAGTAAGAAAATTAGGATTTCATTTATTGCGTTATTCATTTAATAAGTGTAATTATTATAAATTAAGTGTTTATTGTAATCAATAGTGTAATTATTACAATCTTTGAATCAATCACCAATCACCAAGTCAATTTTTTTTTTTTAAAAATATTATAAAATCAGGAAATTAGGATTGACATGTTGGAGTTTCCATAAGCCTTAGGTTTTAAAAAACCATTTTCCTTAATATATAGACTAGCCTATCACCTGTGCTATGTGCGGGATAATTATAGATATTTATCTTTGTTTTCATTTTTTTTAATATATAAATTAAATACATGGGGTTTGACCGCGGAGTTTGAAAGAATTTAATAAGTGTTTATTTATTTATTTAAGAGGCATTTACACAATAATTACATGGGTCTCTTGGGGATGCAAAAAGTAAGGAAATTAGGATTTCATTTATTGCGTTATTCATTTAATAAGTGTAATTATTATAAATTAAGTGTTTATTGTAATCAATAGTGTAATTATTACAATCTTTGAACCAATCACCAATCACCAAGTCAATTTTTTTTTAAAAAAAATTAAAAAATCAGGAAATTAAGATTTTTTAATATATAAATTAAATACATGGGGTTTGACGAGGAGTTTGAAAGAATTTAATAAGTGTTTATTTATTTATTTAAGAGGCATTTACACAATAATTACATAATATATAAATTAAATACATGAGGTTTGACCGAGGAGTTTGAAAGAATTTAATAAGTGTTTATTTATTTATTTAAGAGGCATTTACACAATAATTACATTGGTCTCTTGGAGATGCAAAAAGTAAGGTAATTAGGATTTCATTTATTGCGTTATTCATTTAATAAGTGTAATTATTATAAATTAAGTGTTTATTGTAATCAATAGTGTAATTATTACAATCTTTGAACCAATCACCAATCACCAAGTCAATTTTTTTTAAAAAAAATATTAAAAAATCAGGAAATTAGGATTGACATATTGGAGCTTCCACAAGCCTTGGGTTTTAAAAGACCCTTTTGCTTAATATATAGATATAGATAGATAGATAGATAGATAGATAGATAGATATATCTTTTTATTTTTATTTTTATTTTTTTGTGGTTTCTATTCGGGTATTTTTTTTCTAATTTATTTTAGATGGAGTTGTGGGTATTTTTTTTTTAAAATTTAATTTATCTGTGGTTTCCATTTGTTTTTAATTATTATTATTTAGGTAAGTTATAATGTGAGTTAGATATGTGATAGACATGTGAGTTTTATTGATTTAAAGTTTATTTAGATAAACTTTAAAGATTTTTTTTTTAGTTTTTTAGTTTTTTTTGTTATGTTGTAATATAATATATAATATATAGGAAGAGAAAGAGAATGCAAGTTTTAATATTTTTTTTTGAAAATTTGTGAGAGAGATTAGGAGGGAGATATTATGAAATATTTTTGTTATTAAATAAATAAATCAGTCAATAGTTTTTTTAATATATTTTGTAAATTAAAAATCAATAATTTTGAAAAATTGATTAATTTGTCCCATTAAGTGATTTAAAAGTTTGATAGATATACATAAAAAAAATACATAATTATATTATTAAATCATAATTCAAATTTAGATGTTATATCTTTTTGAGATCTATAGCTAAATTCTTATCTTTTTTATTTATTTTTGTGTGTAACCATAGTTTATGAGAGAAATTGAAAAGGGTGTTGCAATAATTATGAGAGAAGTCAAAAGGGATTGTGGGTTGGGAGAAGTCAATAAATGTTGAGGTTGGGTTGGGAGAAGTCGAAGAATCTTTGAGGTTTTTTTAAAATCAAAAAATTAAAAAATTAGGATTAGGAGTTTGGAGCTTCCACATGCCTTGGGGTTAAAAACCCCCTTTTGCTTAATATATAGTATAGTATAGATAGATAGATAGATAGATATAGATATAGATAGATAGATAGATATAGATAGATAGATAGACGTGTTGAAATTTTCAAAGAATTTTATTTATGCTGGTCTTTAATGCATTAAAGTTTAATTATGAGGGGGGTTTTGACCAAATCTCTCAAAAGGCATGGAGATTGGGAGAAATTAATAAATGCTGAGTTTTTTTTTTATTTTTTAAATCAAAAAATTAGAAAATTAAGATTAGGATATTGGAGCTCCTACAAGGCGTAGGGTTTAGATTTTTGAAAAGACTCAAATTAAATGATGAGTGGAGTTTTATTTTTTTTTTTATTTGGAAAAAAAATTAAAAATTAAGATTTGAATATCGGGTTAGTAGAATTTAGATTTTCAAAAATAGGGTTTAGGTTTTCAAAAAGGCTCAAATTAAATGATGGATGGAGGTTTTTTTTAAAAAAAAAAAATCAAAAAAATCAGAAAATTAGGATTGACATATTGGAGCTTTCACAGGCCTTGGGGGTTAAAACCCCATTTTGCTTAATATATAGTATCTATACTTACTATATATTAAGCAAAAGGAGATTTTTAATCCCAAGGCTTGTGGGAGCTCCAATCTCCTAATCCTAATTTTAAAAATTTTTGATTTAAAAAAAAAAAAAACCTCAGCATTTAATGACTTCTCCCAACCCAACCTTAGCATTTATTGACTTCTCCCAACCCACAATCTCTTTTGATTTCTCTCATAATTATTGCAACACCTTTTCAATTTCTCCCATACACTATGATTACACACAAAAATTAAAAAAAAGATAAGAATTTAGCTATAGATCTCAAAAAGATATAACATCTAAATTTGAATTATGAGTTAAAAATATAATTATGTATTTTTTATTATGTATATCTATCAAACTTTTAAATCACTTAATGGGACAAATTAATCAATTTTCTAAAATTATTGATTTTTAATTTACAAAATAGATTAAAAAAACTATTGACTGATTTATTTATTTAATCACAAAAATATTTCATAATCTCTCCCTCCTAATCTCTCTCACAAATTTTCAAAAAAATATTAAAACTTGCATTCATTTTCTCTCCTCAAAAAAATCAGATAATATTTTTTATTAAAGTTGTAGATATCTACCTATATTTTATATATTATATTATAACATAACAAAAAAAAAAAAACTAAAAAAAAAAAATCTTTAAAGTTTATCTAAATAAACTTTAAATAAATAAAACTCACATGTCTATTATATATCTAACTCACATCATAATTTACCTAAATAATAATAATTAAAAACAAATAAAAATCACAGATAAATTAAATTAAAAAAAAAAGATACCTACAACTCCATCTTAAATAAATTGAAAAAAATACAATTTTCCAAAATTATTGATTTTTAATTTACAAAATAGATTAAAAAAATTATTGACTGATTTATTTATTTAATCACAAAAATATTTCATAATCTCTCCCTTTTAAACATAGAGTTCACATGAATTTCACATTACATAAATTAATCTCTATCATCAAATCACCAACCGAGAATTTTTTGGGTGGATTAATTTCATCCCTAGATTAATTCTAGAAAAAAAAAATTAGTACTTTTTCTAGGCATATTTTATGTATTTCTAATTTTGTTGACCTCCAAAATAGTACATTGGTAGTTGTCCCATTCTCATATCGTAAAGAATAAAGGTTGGGAGCTCGAATGAGCTCCCCCCCGAATCCCCCGAGAGAGAGAGAGAGGAGGCCGGCGTCGCCTCTCGTGCTGCCGTCGTTGCTCGTCGTCATGACTAAATGCCGCCGATGTCGTCATAAACTCGAACTCGTCGTCGCCTCGGCCCTAGTTTGTTGGCCCCCTTCCCTCTCCCTCCCCCTCCTATTCTCTTCCTCCCCTCCCCCTCCCCCTCCCCTTCTCTTCTTCCTTCCCTGTTTCTCTGCGTCTGAAATGGAAAAAAAAAAAAAATACGAAACGACGTCGTTTCGGGGGATTCGGGGGAAGGGGATTCGAGCTACCAATCAAAACTGTATCGTAAAAATGAATTCTAGGTTTCACTCTGTTTCATGCAACTCATACAATAAAGCTTTCGTACATTTCCAATCCTCACCGGGGGGTGAGATAGAGTAGTAGAGTGTATTTATCATCCATTGTGACTTCACATACACCTGTTACTTCTCTTCTGGCACTTTTTAAGAATAAGTTAGATATATAAAAAATTTAATGCACATATATGATGGATTAGAGAGAGAGCAAAAGATTGGGGATTGTTCAAACTAAAGGTTAGTTTGGGAACCCAAGGGGTTGTGGCATTGTGGTAAAGCTTTGGAGTTTAAGCCCCAAGGTCACAAGTTCAATTCCCCTCCCCCTTGGGCCAATCTCCTGGGTGAAAGCATTGTTGGTAAGGAGGTTGGACCTCAAGTTGTCTAGTCAGCACTTGGTGTGGGTTCAATGCTCCCCCGCTGTGCGAGTCCTGACTTACTGGAGCTTGCCTTGTGAGGTCGGGACAAGCTTCCAGGTTATAGTCTCTTGCTCGGAACGGCCAACAAGACACCCTGGTGATCTTCTCAAGGGGCGCTGCCTTGGACCTGCGGGAGAGTAGGAGGATTTTCCTGTAACAAAAAAAAAAAAAAAGGGTTAGTTTGGGGTGTTTTAAAAAAGTGTATTTTTTGTCTTTTTATAAAAAGATGTGCAGAAAAGTAGAGAGATGATATGATGAAAAAAAAATAAAAAGATAAAAAGATGGATTATATAGGTTATGCCAAACCAACCCTAAGATTGGATTGAACTGAAAATTACATAGGTTTTTTTTAGTGCAATTTTTTAAAAGTTAAAAGTTAATAATTAAAAGGTAAAAATTAAAAGTAGAAGTGACTCAATTATTAAGTCATTCAGCTTGACATATTTTTTTGTTGAATGTTTCAATTTTTTAAAAGCACAATAAGATAATGTCTCATTTTAATATTTAGCAATCTCAAAGAATCTTAAGTCATTGTGGCTAAAAGCACCATTTTTCTTACTTTTCAGTAATTAGTTTTTTAAAATTAGAGACGTGATTCATAGCTCGAATCACAGCGCCCCTAAAGCCCCGAAACCACGAAACGACGTCGTTTCGTGGTTTTACACATTTTTTTTTTTTTTTTTTTTTTCAGCGGATGAACGAAGAAGAAGACGGAGACGGAGGGAGAGGGGGAGGAGGGGGAGGGGGAGGGGGAGGAGGGGGAGGGGGCCTAAAAAATGGCTGGAGGCGAGGCGATCGGCCATGGCAGAGGCGATCGGCGAGAAGACGAGCAAAGGAGACGACGAGATGACAGAGGCGACGCCGGCGAGGAGAGGAGACGACGATCGGCGACGGATCGGAGACGGATCGGCGACGGCGACAACGACTCCCTCTTTCTCTCCCTCTCCCTCTCCCTCTTCCTCTGTCTGCAGGTCTCCAATGGCGGAGAAAAAAGAAAAAAAAAAAAAAAAAACCTTAAAGTCCAAAACGACGTCGTTTTGGGCTTTAGGGGCCGAAATTTTCGAGCTAAAAAACATTTTCCTTAAAATTTATAGAAGTTATTTTTATTTCATAAGTTTTAAGCATAAACTCCACCAACATAAATTTTCAAACTAAAAAATTATAAGCAACTCTGTAAGTTACAAATAGGGTTAGAGATTTATTTGGTTTAACTCTTGTAAGTTAAAAATCGATATTAAAAATATAAAGTAAAAAACACCATCTTTGATAATAATCAATTTTGAAAATAAAAAACACTATCATTTTAAACTTATTTAAATTATTTTTATTAGGTAAATCACAACAAATAATCTAACACCGACTTTTTTTTCAAAAAAAAAAATGACGAGTCTTCCTTCACAACCCACCAAACGAATTGAAGCTTCATAAAGACGTGGTTTTCAAGTAAAAGATGAAAGCCCCAAAATTGACAGTGTAGTAGCCCACCACAACATTGGCTCATTTAGGCCTAACACGTTAATTGATTTCGAAGTTGATTTACAGTGCTATTTTGAAATAAATTTATGTGGGACTTTACAAGAATTTTTGACACGATATGATATCATGATTTAAATTATATATAAAATTAGTTCATTAAGATTAATTATTTTTTAAAAAATTAACATGAATATGACACTATCTTATAACACATACTAAAATAAGACAAGTTGAAATTACATAATACAAAGTTTACAAGAATAACTTGTTTAATGGAGAATTAATTAAAAATTATAATGTTATCGTCGTGACACTTTATAATCACTTATATGTAACTTAATCAAATTGATTAACTTGTTATGTAAGTAGAATTTTAAACCTAATATAATATTTTATATTTTTAATTGATGACAATGTAATTTTGTCTACCATTTTAGAGTTATATATATATATATATATATAATAGGATGGGTTAACTTCACTGTTATTCCATAAATTATTGCCATTCTATTTTATTCTTAAACTTTTAGTTTCTTCTATTTAGGCTTTAAAGTGTATAATTACATTTGATGTGGTCAAATTAAAAATGGTTATCCAAATTAGCAACGGATAAAGCTTAATTTGATAGGCAAAAAGTAATTTTAAAATTTAAACAAAAACTTAAAAACAAATGAAAAATATCACAACATAATAGCATAAAATAATAAAAAATTTAATAAAATTATGATTCAAATTTAAAATAACACAATACCCAATACAACATGTGACAATGTAACATTATTGATTTGTATCATAACCTACAGCTGTCATCTCAAACAACTCCACAACAATTCACCAACAATTAATGAAATTTAAAGACTCAAAACTTTTAAATTTAAATTTGGGAATAACGAAGACAATAGAAGTAATTAATTAACACATGCATTAATTAATATATTAATTAATGTACGAGATATGTTAGAGACTTCAAATATTTTATTAAATATTTTATTAAACCTCTCACATGGTGTGAGACCTACACACATGTAGATTTGTGTGAGTCTCAACCTATGTAAGAGATTTGACAGAATATTTAATATAATATTTGGGATACATAGCATTTCTCTTATGCTATGTTTGGTTAGGAGATTTGGAGAGGGATTTGGAAAGGAAAAGAGAAAATGTGTGTGAAACTAGGTGAAATATAGGCATGTTTTATTCACATTTTACATATCTTTCCATTTCCTTTCCAAATCCCCAACCAAACTGTTGGCTTTTTGGCTTTCGAAGGTTATTTTTGTAAATGTGAGCATGCCAGCAAGGATCAATCAGTTCTTACAGAAATTTTAATTGCCAACCAATTATCAACGATTGTGTTTTAGTTCTTTCAGCCTCATTGAAGAGGACTTTTACTGGTGGTTTGACTTAGGAGAATTAAGCAAAATATCAATCAAATGAAGAACAATTGAAGCATTTTATTAGAATGAAAAACTTACAATGATCCAAACTCAGCCTCGTAGAGGTTTACAGCGACAATCTACTTGAAACTACTCCTATGAACGAAGTGCAGTGCAGTGCAGTGCAGGAATTTAAAGTGCATGAATGTAAAGAACATGAATGTAAAGAACAAGAAATGTAAAAATTGGAAATGTAAAACTGGAAAGGAAAATAAGTAAACTAGTTTTTTGGATCTGAGTTTGGGGCTTTTTTCTGGGGCCTTCCCTGCTATTTATACTTTTCAAGGATGACCATCGAACTGCACTTCAAACCGTTGAACTGTACCTCCATGATCGCTAATCATGTTCCCTTATAAGTAGTTTCACTATGCCATCACTTGCAGTTAGGCTTCCCTTCTATATTTGAATTTGAATGTGAGTAACCGTTGAAGCCACGTCACCTTGCACCTCTTTGCTGATCCAATGCTACTCAGATCTCGTGAGAACCAATTGCAACTGCCACGTGTACGATCGTGATCGAAGATTTAAACACTCTTCCCCTATTGCCCTTACTCTGCCATGTGTTGAATTGTAGTTGGCTTATACAAAATATGTAGCCAACATTACCCCCCGCACTAATATACCCAATACTTGGTGATATTAGTGGATCGAGGCTTTTTCCCACGTCTTAGAACATGCATGGAGTCTATATTCTGGAAACACAACCGTCATTCATTGATGACCATTTGCATTAACTCTTCCAATCTTTTGAACATCCCAATACTTTAGTATCCGAACTGACTAATACTTCTTCTATGGCCAAATCAACTCTCTTCTCTACTGATCAAGCACATGAAGAGTCATTGGATCATGCTGCTTCCCCTCGAAAGAAACTCCACACATTCATTAGCCACCTTTACCCACCTTTCTATATTCAAGTCATGGAAGCCTTTGTAGATTACCAACCTTTGGACTACGAACACATTGCCCTAAATCCTTTGATTCAGAAATTTGCAAACATGGACGTGGGAAATTCTTCTTCTGATCCACTCTTGGACTATGAACAAACTGCCCTTAATCCTTTGATTCAGAAAGTTGCAGATATAGACATAGGAGGCCCTTCTTCACAATCTTCTACATGGGATAAGGCTGTGGCTTCCACTTCCTCCGGGGCTTCAGGCTGGTCAAGCTGGTCAGAACCTGAGGCTTGGGAATTAAGGGAGTGAATTAACCATCACTTCGTCGAATTTACCGACCCATTAGACTTTCCTTCTTATGCGCGAAGCTCGGTGGTTTATCCTTACATGCCTATTGACTGTCGACACAGTTTAGAAGACAGTCTACTCGTGGCATGGTACACATCATCCATGCCTACAAAAATGGTACGATCCGTTTCCCGCCCAGAAGAGGCACAGGGGTATAACCCCTCATTTTTAGCCAAGAAAGCAAAGCTTCATCCTTCTGACTGGCTCGATTGCGTTAATGTTCCTCGGTTTCCTCTTTCCTTCGAAATGAGGGCCTTTATACCTCCTCCTTCGAAAAACCTTTCCTGGATAGAGAGGTTGAAGCTTACCTTTTCTGTAGAGAAAGTTTTCCCTCCTTACGAGCCTCCACCTTCTCCTACTTCAGCTCAACAAAAACAAGCCCAACTCCTGCTTGCATCCTTTTCTCACCTACCCTTCAATGTTCTTGAGGACGATGTTCCCCTTAAGAACCTTCGATGGGCTTGTGATATTCTAACTCAGGGCCATGTTCTCAACCCCATTGCTCAAGCAGAACTTCACGTGTTTTTGGACCAACTTCCATCGCTTCTCCATTGGCACCGCACTTCTTTGGCCACTACTCAATCCTTGGATCAACTTTCATCATTCCGAGTTCACACTCAATACGAAGCAGAGAACCTCATCGAAGAATACAACGACATTCAAAATAAGGACTCTGCGTACTGGGATGATTTGGAAATGGATGAGTTGGAACAAGGACTGAGAGAAACGATGTTCGAAATAAAGGCCGAAGAGCTTTTTTACGAAGTGAGGGTACACCAACTTCAGCAACCACTCCTAGAAGAAATAGAAGATACAATAAAGAAAGAACAGAAATTCATCAATCATAGTTGGACCAAATTTCATGATCTTGTCATTTATTCTATTCCTTACTTCTATGAACTGGAATTTGTACCAAAAGAGGAACTTTTAATGTAATCGCTTTTATTTCGATACTTCTAAGTCTTTTCTCTTTGTTTGGCATTGTTTGATTTTGATCTCCATTTGTCTTTATAAGCAAGTTTAGGGCTTTGAATTAACCAATTTCACCCTTCGAATATAGATCCAATCAATTCAATAAGAATGCTGAAATGAATTTTCCAACTTATGGATTATGGTTACCAACTTTCGTTGAATTTTGTTTAGAATTAGTACTTCGAATTTAACAATCTTTCTTCTTAAAGCCTGTTTTAATCATAACCAAAATATGGTCATGGTTAGTACTGACTATTTTTGCTTCGAACAAACAGTCCATACTTACAACAATATGGAAACTGCTCTTGGGACTGCACTGTTTTAATCCGAAAAGACAATTCTCTCTGTGTATATATAAACCAATTTTTGGTTTTGATGTTTCAAACACCAATTTCCATCCTTAAGGGGGCCCAAGTTTTGCTTTGAAAGACATCACTTTCATTAAGAAACCTAAAACAGGTCTTAATCCCTTTGAAACGAACAAACACTTGAGTATCCTTACATCTTTAAGCATGGAAAAAGCTTCGAAGCCGGCTTTTCTATTTCGAAGCCGTCATTTTTTTACTTTTGGCGCCAAAACCTGGTTTCGAAGCCAAATAATTTATTTCGAAGCTGGTGTTGACATTCGGGCTGTGTTTTTCCCTCCAAAAGAATCAATATTGAAGGAAACCGTTCATATTCATACTTTTAGTATTTAACGAAAAACGCAACATATTTCCCAGACACAAAGGCTTTTAAAACCTTTTTATTTCGTGTACTGAAATCACTCGCTCGCTTAACACACAAACCCTTCTCTTCTGTTAATCTTCTCTCCTTTGCTGCTTGCTACCAATGGATCCTTTCTCTTTGAAAGTACTTGCTGGTGACTGTATAAGCCCAACTATGGCTTTGAAAAAATGCATCGATAACGAAATCGCTAAGCTTACAACCGATGGGTCAAGTACCATAGATGGACGCCTCTTCATTTCTCGCCATAGCAACAAACAAGAGTACGTCCTAGGTCCCATCTTTCGGGAAGCCCCTGCCCAACTCCCAGCTTTATACCCACGCTTGGAGGACCACTTTCTTCTCTACGAAAGAGGGCTCGACTGGGGAAATTGGAGAATGACCCAGCCTCACCGTTGTTGGTCGACATTGAGAACTGAATGGGAGGAATGGTATGACAGAGTTGTGCCTGCAAGAGAAGATGACTTGCAAGAGCTCTGCATTCTTGACGCTCTTCGTCTCTCAAGGTTCATTATTCCTGAAGACCCCTTTTTGATACCTGCTGCTCTTTGTTTTTGGAACATGGCTTTCAACTTTTTCCAGTTTCGGTGTGGTATGATGGCCCCTACCATTCTTGACATCTACCATCTCCTAGGGATTTCACCTCTTGGTACTCCTTTTACACCCGGCTATCCAGACTTGTCTGTTAATTTTTCCCTTCCATCTTTAAATTCCTCTTATAGTGATTTTGTAAAGGCTGAAAACAAAAGGGTAGGCCCCATGAGAGACAGAGAACTTCTCTTTTATTTTATACTAGCTGTGTAAGTTTCTTTTTTGTACATCTTCTCAACGGATTATGCCCGAATTTGCTCTACTTGCGAAGGCCCTTGTTTCGAAAAAACGTATAGCCTTGGCCCCATATCTCTTAGGCCATGTTTACAGAGCCTGCTCCCAATTTTGTGAAAGACCTCTTGATGCTAACCAAGGAGGGCCCCTCTGGGTGCTCTAACTCTAGCTCTTTGCCTATTTCACTGATTTGCATCCCAAATGCCTGAAATTCCTTGTTCAGGATCCTAGCACCTATGGGGAGAAGTATGCCAGGATTGTTCTTTACCCTGTTTCCGTTGTTTATTATCTTACTTTCTTTCACCAACTCCCTATTTCTCCATCTGCTTCCTTCTTTTGTCCTTTTGATGCCAATAAAGGACTTGCCTAGCTGTAAACTTTTCTGGCTGATAAAGAGTGCTACACATCACCCTATAAAGATATGTGGGCTTCTATACTGCTGCCAAGGGAGCTGTTCATTGACACTTTAAACCCTCGAGCCTATAAATGTATATCTGAGGTGTACTATCCTTCTCAATTTGCTAGACAATTTGGATTCACTCAGGGGATACCTGTTCCACTCTGCAGTCTTTCGAATGTCCATCTTATGGCCAGAGACCTAAGAATATCTAAATCAAAGCTAGAGGCGGCAACATTCAAACTGCTGAAGGAATTGAGTGAATTCAAGTTTGTCCCATTTCTTCCATCTGGCGTGGTTTTAAAACGATTCCAGAACTGGTGGACAACCAATATGGAAGTGCGCCTATCTGTACACCCTCATGACTTACTAATAGGGTTAGGAGTACTTTCGAAGGCTAAATCAGCAACAGTTGAGAACATTCCTCCTCTTTCTCTGACCAAAAGCTGCTCTACTGACTTCACCCCTTCCATCTAGAGTCATTAAAGCTGCCTCCAAAAAGGGTTAGTATTTTCAGGTTCCTTTTTCTTTTTTACTCTTTTGTTTGTTTCCTTTACACTCATATTTTTGGTGCAGGGTCCCCACAAGAAGAATCCCCTAAGAGAGCTGAAACTTTAGCTATTCTCAAAGATAAACAACAACAGAAAAAGAAAAGAAAGCTAATCCTTTCTCTTGAGGAATCTGAATCTCAGGCAAGAGAGAGAGAGAGAGAGATTGAGCAGGAGCAAGAAATACCTTTGCAAAGAACAAAGAGGAAAATGGTGGCTATTTCCCCTTCTAATAGGGTTGAAGACCCTACTCACGAGGCAACTATTCACGAGACAACTACCGAAGTAGTGGAAAAAGAACTTACCTCTGAAGAATCTGAACCCGAAATTGAAGAGAGGGAGGTTGAGAAAGAGCCGGTAGTACGATTACTGAGAAGAATGAGAAAGAAGGTGACTGTCTCTGCTACTGGCTTGGTCGAAGATCCTATTCATGAAGCAGCTGCCAAGGCAGTAGAACAGGAGCATTCTTAGGCCATGATTGTCTTCCAAAGAGCCAGAAGAAAGCCATCTGCAATTTCTAAGAGATGAAGTCTGCCGTGTGATGCATTACAAAGGGAAGCCGCAAGAAGGCAACAAATTGCTAAGCATTACTCCCTTTGTAGCTCTTCTATTGCTACCACCACTTATGAAACAAGTAATTTCTTTCATGCCTCTATTATTTTCTCATCAAATCTTTAATATTGAGACTTGACATTACTTTGTACTTCTTGTTTTCTGACAACAACCCGGGCCTATTCTTTTATCACGGACTCCTCGGTTTTGATTGAAGTTGGTTAGATGTAACATGTGAAGACTATCCAAATCATACTCCCACTTCCGAGGCCTACATTCGCTGTACTTTCTTTGAGCCCCAGCATCCATGCATCTCTTTCTTTTGGCTTAAAGTCATACCTCCCTTTCTTGTCTTTTGATCTTCCAACTGCTATTCCATCTTTAATGGTAGTTGATTCTTCTTTAGAGGGTGCAGACAGCTCTCCATTCCATGGTTCATTACCTCTGCCTTGCTCCAGCCTTTCTTCTCTTGATTTATTGGTGGTTATGACCATAGAGATTGCCAAAGATGCTCCACCCATTTCTCCTATCCCCATGCAGTCCTCTGTGCCTTCCACCACAACTCTCTCTGTACCCCTCATGTCTACGGATAAGGTAGACATCTTCGAAGCAAGACTAGCCAATCTCTTCGACGTGCCCTGTACCTCTCCAATAACCAATGTTGAAGCTGAGCCATTAGTTTTAGTTGACTCCTTGCTACAAATTCTTGAGAGCTCTCCTTCCTCCAGTAGCAAGCCTTCTGCCCCTCTAATAGACTTAGACACCTGCCTGGAGCTATTAACCTCTTTTTCGAGGATCCCTTTTGAGGCTTTACAAAGGCCTATAATAAGAGTTGGGTTCCTTCAGTGCTGCAAAGTTGCTGAGCAGTCCGATATGAATGTCTCAAGTCATCTATCCCAGGCAGCAGCTACTATCAATTTCTACATCAGTATTTGCCATACTGCTATGGCTGCGGAAGAGAAATTGGCTAGAGACTAGAGTTTTATTTCCAAGGTGCATACTGAAGTCTCAGGACTAAAGGAACAACATTCCTCTGTCTCTCAGTTTCGAATTCAGCTGCTGGAGAGGAAAGCTCAACTTGAGGAGGAGCTATCTGCAGTGAACCAGGCCTTAATCCGAACTGATACTAAACTGCAAATCACCAACCAAGGATTGCCGATTGAAAGGAAGAAATGACTGCAGCTATTCAACTGTTTTCATTATTTACCAATAGGAAATCTGTTGTAAAAAAACAATTAAGACATTGTAATGATTTTTGGGCTAATTTATGGAAAAATGTACTTAACTCTTTATGAAAAAAAAAATTCTTGTCTATCATCTGAGTAATCTTGTGTTCTTGTACTTAGTGTTTATTTTATTCCTTGTGTTTCCCAAATGGTTGGAAAATAAGGCTTCAAATATCTGCCATTAATCTTTTTGGGATGTACATAACCATTCAAATTTCTCAAATGGTATGCTCCAAAAGGCAGAACTCTATGAACTTGATATGGTCCTTTCCAGTTAGGTGACCATTTGCCAAACTTATGGCTTTTAATTCATATTGGGAGTATTGTCTTCCATACCAAATCACCTTCATCAAAGCCAATGTGTTTGACTTTCTTATTATAATTTTTAGCTGCTTTCTTCTTTTGGAAAAGAATACTATTTAATGCCAGAATTCTAGCTTCATCTAAGCTTTCTAACTTCAAGCATATACTTTGATGGTACTGCTTAGGATCCAACTGGTCTTGGCATCTTACCCTCAAGGACTTAACATTAATCTCCATAGGTAACACTACATCATGCCCATATACTAAGGCATAAGGAGTGGCTCTTGTGCTTGACCTTGGGAAGTTCTATAAGCCCACAATACATCCAACAATAAATTGTGTCAATCCCTAGGATTGTCTTCCACAACCTTCTATATTCCTTTTTTCAAGGACTTATTGGATGATTCAGCTTGACCATTGGCTTGTGCATAATAGAGTGTGGAATTAACAAGGCTAATTCCAAACTCTACCACAAAAGACTTCACCATCTTCCCATCGAACACAGTCCCATTATCAACAGTTATAGTTTGTGGCATGCCAAATCTATGGATCAAATCCTTAATGAATCCAATGACCTTAGTCCGGTCTACAGCCTTGTATGGCTTAGCTTCGACCCACTTAGTGAAGTAATCAATGGCCACTAGAATGAAGCAGTGATGCTTCGAAGAAGGTGGGTGTATTTTTCCCATCATATCCATGGCCCATCCTCTGAATGGCCAAGGCTTCACTACTACATGTAGGTCAGTTATGGGCACATGCCTTATTATGCCATGCTTTTGACATGCCTGGCAACCCTCTGCATATTCTATGTAGTCTTTAAGGATGGTTGGCCAATAGTAGGAATGCCTTCGAAGCAACCATCTCATCTTTACACCAGGCTGATGAGCACCACAGATGCCTTCATGAACCTCAACCATAGCTGTTAATGCTTCTTTTGGACTTAAACATTCCAGCAACAAACCATCTCCCCCTCTTTTGTAGAGAGCATTACCATATGTCATGTATTGCATAGACTACAATTTAATTTTCCTATTGGCCTCGAAGATGGACCAGCCTAGTGCTGTATTATTGGATGCCTCCAATCTTATTCTTGTAAGTCATTATGATTGACTTCCAAGACCACATTCCTTTTATTCAAATGTGGTATCAATTTCTGATATGTTGTTTGGCTTATGTCCCTTTGAGCATTATCCCTTCTCTTGAAGTTCGAAGCTTTCTGAGCCACATCATTAGCTCTATTATTCAAGAATCTTGGAACATGAGTTACATTTGCTATTTGAAATTGAGAAAGCAGATGTAATGCAACAACATAGTATGGAAAAATGCTTATACTTTGACAATTGAAA
The DNA here is from genome assembly GCA_025200525.1 of Camellia lanceoleosa. NCBI lineage: Eukaryota > Viridiplantae > Streptophyta > Magnoliopsida > Ericales > Theaceae > Camellia > Camellia lanceoleosa. The sequence continues at coordinate 205,346,166 of CM045759.1, forward strand.
ATCCCTTTCACTTGGTTAACTACCAATTGAGAATCTCCAAATATATCAACTGTATGAACTTGTAATCCAATAAGAATTTCTAGTCCCATTATTAAGGCTTCATATTCAGCCTGGTTATTGAAACAGGTAGCTTCATCCACTCTGAAATCATGTGTGGTTTCTATCCTTTGTGGTGACTTAATCACAATACCAATTCCAATTAGGCCATTGGCTTTCGACTTATCAAACCACATCTGTCATGGCTCAACACTAGCCATACCAAGTTCCATTATCTCTTGGCTTTTTGTTTGAGATGGATGGTCTGCCAAAAAATTGGCTAAAACTTGTCATTTCACTGTCTTTTGGGAAACATATTCTAAATGAAATTTTGATAAGGCTAGTATCCATTTGCCAATTTTTCCCCTCAACATAGGTCTAGATAACATGTACTTAACCAAATCTGTGGTTGCAATTACCAAGACAGTTATAGGCAAAAGATAGTATCTTAATTTCATTGCAGCAAAATACAAAGCAAGACACAGCTTTTCTACAGTTGAATATTTACATTCATAAGAATTTAAAAACCTACTAAGGTAATAAACAACTTGCTCCTTGCCTTCTTCATTATCTTGGGCTGAGAAAGCTCCCAATGAATCTTCTGTTGCAGCTATGTACAACTTCAAGGGCTTATCACCCTTTGGTGGCATCAGCACTGGAGGGTTGGCCAAGTAGGCTTTGATACCTTCGAAAGCAATTTGATGCTCTGCTATCCACACAAATTCCTCTTCATCTTTCAGCCTTAACAAGGAAGAAAATACTTTAATTTTCCCTGCAGTGTTAGAAATGAACCTTCGAAGAAAGTTAACCTGTCCAAGGAACCTTTGTAATTCTTTTTTACTTGACGGAGGCCTGGCTTCAATGATGGCTTTGGCTTTATTCTGATCAATCTGTATTCCTTTCTTGTGTACTATATAACCCAAGAAGTTTCCAGATGATACACCAAAAGCACACTTAAGAGGATTGAGTTTCAACTTGAACTTCCTCATTCTTTCAAAAGTTGCTTCTAAATGAAACAGATGCTCCTCCATGGATTGGGATTTCACTACAATGTCATCAATATAACACTCTAAATACCTTCCAATGAGGTCATGAAAGATAGTGTTCATAGCCCTCTGATATGTGGCCCCAGCATTCTTTAGGCCAAATGGCATTTTAACCCATTCGAAGGTGTCAATATTCCCAAGACATCTGAATGTTGTTTGTGGGCATCCTCATCTGCAATGCAGATTTGGTATGACCAGAGTGCCCATCCATCATTGATAAAATTTGATGCCCTACTGATCTGTTTACTAGCAAATCTACTATAGGCATAGGGTACTCATTTTTTGGAGTTGCTAGATTTAAGTTTCTGAAATCAATGCATACCCTCATTTTACTATTATTCTTAACTACAGGCACAATATTAGATAACCATTCAACGTACCTGGCTGTCCTAATAAAACCTGCCTTGAGTAGTCTAAGAATCTCTTCCTTAACTTTTTGAATCACTTCTGGACTCATTCTTCTTGGTTTTTGCTTGTATGGCTTGAAGTTAGGCTTCATAGGGAGCCTATGTTCCACTAATGAACTATCCAATCCTGGTAGTTCATTATAAGACCATGCAAAGCAATCTTTATATTTCTTTAGAACAAACAACAATTGGTCCATGTCTAGAACATTCAAACAATCACTTATATAGGTGGGTTGTTGTACAGAACCTTCCCCTAAATTTACTTCTTTTAAGGGGTCTTGTGTCTGAGAACTTATTGAAGCTCCTTCTTTGATTTCTTCCAACTTCGAAGCAATCTTCTTGCTTTGTTCTGCTCCTAGGTTCTTTGATTCAACATCTTTACCCTCCTTCTCATAGACAAAGTTTGTCCATAAGGCTTCTTCTTCCTATATCTCCTGGACTTTTGTTTCAATGTCCAATGCATGATTTGTCGAGGCCAAAACTCGACTGCCATCGCTCCTATTTGCAGCTAACTATCATGGCTTCTCTCTCTTGCTCCTGTACTTCTGGACTATTGATTTTACATCCAATGTTGAGAACTTAATTAGAGCTAAAGACTTGGCTTCTTGTGCTTCATCTCTTTGCCTACAACCAAGTATCATTGCCATCCTTAACGACAACCTCTTCATCAGTACTCTCATGGACTAAGTGCTTCAGGTGTGTCATTTCCTCATCAGCCGTCACTTCGGCTGAGCCATCAGGTTTCCTCAGTATACTGAGTGGTGTCACTCCCTCAATATACAATTTGGCCTCTGTGAAGTCTGCACAGGCTATGAAGGGTTGAGGATCTGCATCAATTTCCTCTGTCTCTCCATTGCCCAAAGCCATCATTATTTTCTGATGCAAAGAGGAAGGCACATATTTGTTAGTGTGAATCCAATCTCTCCCAAGTAAAGCATTCTATTTAGCATTACTGTTGATTACGAAAAATGCTGTCATGCAGTCCCTGGTTCCCACACTCAGGTTGATGGGCAGAATTCCCTGAGCCATTTGTTTGTCTCCAGGGAAGCCAGCAATTGTTGTGCTGGTTGGGATTAACCTGGGATTCCTTTTCCCTAGTTTCTTCAAGGAAGATTTCGGTAGTAAGTTTACTGCTGCCCCATTATCTATCAAGACTCTGTTCAATTGTATCCCATCGAAGAAAGCCTTGATAGATAAAGGCTTGACATGTTGTGTCATAGAGTTCAAGGGATACTCAAAAGGATATGAGAGGTTAATGCTCACATCTTCTTCACTTTCATATTCAGTTTCCATTGGGGTAGCCATTCTGGAATCATCTTGTACCATACTCACTTGTGAGTCTTCACTAGAGACTGGAATTGGATCAATTTCTTGACCATCTTGGTTCTCATCTCCAGCTTGGAACTCATGAGGTAGTATATGTAGCATATTTACTGATATTGGGGGAAACGAGCCAAACTGGATGGCTGGCTGTGCCTGTTTCCCCTCTTGGCCACCTTGTTCAGTTATCTCAAAAGCATTTTCCATGCTGCATGCTGGCACTTCATTGCTAACAGACTCCTTCGAATGGTTTTCCTCGACTGGCTTTTCAACCAAAAATGTTTGTTCAGCCATAAAGGCTTAGAACATTTCTTCCTCCACCATTTCTTTCTTTTGGCTTATGCCAATTTCTTCTTCTGTCTCGCTACCACTCTCCATCAGAGCTTTCTCCAATCATGCTAAGCTAGACTTCTCTCTGGCTTTTAGTTCAGAATGAACCTTGGCCAACTATTCTCTGCTGCAACCAACCTTGCTTTGTAGAGTTGGCTTTGGAGTATGGTCTGACTTTGGATTCTTCTTTCCTTCTGTCTGGATCAAGGAAGAGCTCTCTCTACTTTCTTTCATGTCTTTCTAGTACTGAGTGTACCTACGTTGAATCTTTCTCCTTTGTGATCTCGAAATGACTGGGACCATATCTGGTTCCGTTGTCTTTGAGTGTTTAAGCAATACCCAATTGTTTGGGGTTACCAAAGGAGGCTTAACCATCCTACCTTGGTTTCCAATATCTCTTTGGGTAGGCACTTCCCTAGGTTTGTTCTGCATTACAAACCAATCTGGAACTCCAAGCACTCACGAACTTACTAACCCAGATGTTGAACTGTCATTTTCTTCCTTCGAAGCTGGCTGTCAAGGCAACTGCTTGGCCCTGACTTCATGTTGTGAGCCTGATTCAGGCCTTCGATAAAGGTGGCCACTTTCTATCCTACGTGAGGCTGGTTTAGGGGGGCCAATATCTGGCTTTCATCCTATAAACTGAACCTCTCTCCAATCTCCTTTTAGAATGACTGCTCTCCATTTTGCAATAATTAGGTGGCCTGGATTCATATAAAGGCCTTTTGCCTTTAGAATGCATTTTCGCGACTGTTGGTTCAACCATCGATGGTTGCTGCCTAACGCTAGCCAGATACGACCTTTTGTTATAAACATTGGTTGGTTTAGGACGTCTCTGCATATCCCTGTAATATTGCTTCTTATCAATTGGAAGCCCTTTCAACCATTTGTAACTTAGTCTGCACCTGGACACATCCTTTGCATTACAGCTACCTCTAAGGAATCATCATCCAGTGCTTCTTCATCAGTGTCTTCCCTCTGATGTGAGAAATCTTGTCCAATAGCTGGTAGATTTCTAGTGTCCTTCTTGATGGTTGTCTGGTTGGCAACATGCATCTGCACATTGACTTCGTCCAATTCTGTCAAGGACAAGTTCGGGAAATCTGACATAATGACATTGGCTGCCACCTCTCCAACTTCTGGAAATAGATTGTTGTCGATCCCCATGGCCTTTTCTGCTTTGGCTAGAAATTTCAAACTTCCTTTCCGAATTTGTTCTTGGATCCTGTCTCGAAAAACAATGCAGTTTCTAGTCAGGTGAGACCAAGAGTTATGCCATTTACAATATATTTTTCCTTTAAGTTCATCTGGAGATGGAAGTTTTACTCCTTTTGGTAACTTAAGGAAGTTGGCCGCAAGCAAATGATCAAAAATGTTATCTGCCTTTGTTAAATCGAAAGAGTACTTCTTCTGAAGGTCTTTCTTTTTAAACTGCTGGTCAATTATTGTATCCTTATGAATTAATGCCTCACAGATCACAGGTTCTTTGCCCACAATCTCTGCTGCATCGATCTCATAATTAGGATCTCTATAATATGTCTTGTACGATGCATTATTTCGATCTTGTTCCTTCTCTAGCAATGCTTCATACCTAGACACCTTATAGGTTAGTTCCACAAAATCTCTGAATTCAGTTGAGTCAAACTTCTTTCGAAGCCTGAACTCTAAGCCATTTTGAGCCAATCTTATGAATTCTGGCTCTGGCAGAATGACTCTACATTTATTTCGAGCCCTTTTAAATCTGACAATAAACTGAGTAGCCTTTTCTTCAAGCCTTTGACTCAATCTTGCCAAGTCTGCCATGGAAACCTCTGGCTCCGATTAGAAGAATTGGGCATGAAATGCCTCTTCCATTTGTTGCCAAGTTTGAATGGAGCTAGGTGTAAGGTTTATGTACCATACAAATGCTCCCCCAGTTAGAGAATTTGGGAATAATCTCAACTTCATATATTCATTATTAGTAAATTCACCGCATTGAGCAGCAAACCTAGCAATATGCTCTACTGTTGATTGGTTTCCACTTCCATAGAAAAGGGTAAAATCTGGTATCCTGAACCCTCTTGGGTATTCATGTACCCTATCTACCCATTCGGGGTATTATTTTCTGTACATAGGAGTCTGGACCCCCCGAGCCATCGGTCCACACATCTTCCTAACAATATCAGCAATTTGGTCCCTAGGGACCATATTTTGTGCCTGCTGAACCACTACTGGAGGAACAAACATGGGGTTTGGTGGGCAAACTTGTGTTTGTGGTCCTCTTGGTCCATAAGGTGGTACATTTGGGACTAGTTTTCCCTGTGGTGTAGGTTGCTGTTGGGGGTGTGGGTAGCCCTTTTGAGCCTGTCCTGCGAAAAGACCTGCGAAAGGTGCTGGAACAGGTGTTGTGTCTCTTCCAATTGTAGGAAAACCTTCCAACCCCCTGGGTATAAATTCGAATAAGGGATTTGTGAACCCCCTCATGCCAGGTATGACTTCGAACATGGGATTTGTGACCATTCTTATGCCATTTTCTTGTACTGGGCCAGATCCACCAACTTGCATGGCTTCATTGTTAAGTACTGAGGCATTTTGACCTGCTATAGGCCTCAAAATAGGTTCGTACCAAGACTGATGTGATGATCTTTCATAGTTCTTATTATTATTTTGACCATTAACTTGCATAGGCTGTTTATCTCTAGCCAATCTTTGTTGAGGGACATTTGGAACTTCCTCTATGTGTCTTGCATTTGTTGGTTGGTGGTTATTCATTCGATCCAGAAAGGATGTTGCCCACCTTTCCATTGTGTTCATTAATTGTTGTCCCATGGCATTTACTAGGCCATCCCATGGATTTATTGGCTGAGTAGATGAAACAGAGGATGGTCCAATTCCTTGGTTTCGTCCAATACTATAAACATGTGGTTCTTGTCCTGAAGTACTGGTCTGTTCGACCATAGGTTCTGATAACATGGGAGTTTCCACAGGATGTGTTGTCACATTATCCTCTGGATTAGGTATTTCTACCTCTCCTTCTACGCCTTCTTCCAAGTGTTCATTTTCTCCTTATCTTCTTCGTCTAACCATTTCAATTAGTCCCACTGGGCGTGGCAAAAATATATGTTGGCTTTTTGGCTTTCGAAGGTTATTTTTGTAAATGCGAGCGTGCCAGCAAGGATCAATCAGTCCTTACAGAAATTTTAATTGCCAACCAATTATCAGACGATTGTGTTTTAGTTCTTTCAGCCTCAATGAAGAGGACTTTTACTGGTGGCTTGACTTAGGAGAATTAAGCAAAATATCAATCAAATGAAGAGCAACTGAAGCATTTCATTAGAATGAAAAACTTATAATGATCAAAACTCAGTCTCGTAGAGGTTTACAACGACAACCTACTTGAAACTACTCCTATGAACGAAGTGCAGTGCAAGAATTTAAAATGCGGGAATGTAAAGAACAGGAAATGTAAAACTGGAAAGGAAAATAAGTAAAGTAAGACTGGTTTTTTGGATCTGAGTCTGGAGCCTTCCCTGCTATTTATACTTCTCAAGGATGACCATCGAACTGCACTTCAAACCATCGAACTGCTCCTCCATGATCGCTGATCATGTTCCCTTATAAGTAGTTCCACTATGCCATCACTTGCAGTTAGGGTTCCCTCCTTAATTTGAATTTGAATGTGAGTAACCGTTGAAGCCACGACACCTTGCACCTCTTTGTTGATCCAATGCTACTCAGATCTCGTGAGAACCAATTGCAACTGCCACGTGTACGATCGTGATCGAAGATTTAAACACTCTTCCCCTATTGCCCTTACTCTGCCACGTGTTGAATTGTAGTTGGCTTATACAAAATATGTAGCCAACACAAACACAGTATTAGTGTATCAATACTAGTTATGACATTATTATTAACTTCACTTATTAATTACATTACAAATTTTAAAAACTTCTTAAATTATATCACATCATCAATTGGTACACTAATTAATATATCAATTAATACATATATTATTATTCATTAATTAATTATCCCTCAATCAACGGTGTAAAAAAGCTGACGTTTTTCCTTCACAATTCAATGCAACAGAAGATAATGAGTCTGTACAAACGACAAGGTAGAAATAGTTCCAAAGCCAATCAAGCCAATCAAGGCACAAGAGAATGAAGTGGGTGGTGGGCCTATTGTCTACATTAATCCCATTGGTGGAAAATGTTTCATAAACTTAGCTTCTGTCTGAGGTGTCTCTGTCACAATGGCATTCCCTAGCAATCCCTCCTTTTTCGTTTTAAATGAAAAAAAATTATTAACACTGCAATATATAAAATAAAATTTATATACATTGAATTAAACGGCAAAAAATAAAAAATAAAAACTTCAATATGTTCAGGCGCATCATAAATATTCTTGTTACTAACCTTATTTATATATATATATATATAAAATACGAGAAATATTATTTATCACTCTATTCGTTTCACTTTTAGAGATATCTGTAATTTTAAAATCATACATTTTTTTATTTGTATACATTTTTATTTAGAATTGTGTGAGTGATCTTCTACCCACACTGCCCCCCTTAATACTTAGTCAGAGAACACCGCGAATAGATGGCACGACTATCCTTGCAGAAGAGAAGACACCGGTGGTGGTTCGCCACCTGAGGGTACTCCGACGATCAAGTCAGTACTCAATATCTCTTAAAGATAATCAATCAACTATTCAACTCACAAGCTTGAGCATAAAAAGCATACCTTAGACCCATGGGGGTGCCTCTCTTTTATAGTGAACTCAATCCCAGTCCCACTAGAAGCCTGACTTCTATGGACTCCTGTTCAGTATTTACTTTGGACTCTTCTAGAAGTCTCTATTTCATGGGTTTCAAGCTCATCATGCTTATCTTGGATTTCTAGCTAGATTGGGATAAACTCTCTAAGAGCTTTATTTCTATCTAGACTAGAACCCCCTCATCATCTAGGACTCTTGTCCCCTATCCATTTATCTCGGATTCCAATATCTTCGGAGGTAACCTCGGCCTATCCGAGATGTCCTCAGCATAACAACCAGGACACGTGGCACCCTACCGACACGCCGGTGTCACTTTGCCACGTGTTGGTACTCAAAAATATATCCCCACAACCGCCCTAGGTTCTATTACCTCGGCATTCTGAGGTGATGGAACCTACATTGCTCGTTTATCTGTGCCCCTCTATCTGAGATCAAAACTCGCCGACCTCAAAGTTCCTTGGACTTTTACTGTCCACTCATGTCAAGTATCAAGTTTCAAGCTTTCCAAGTGGCTTGAGATCGCACCTCCTAGCCGAGGTTCTGGTTCTATTAATTCAAAAACTCCAAGAGCTTTGCAACTGCTCCATTCACATTTTCTGGTGGGTTCCCGATTTCCAGTCATCTATTTGATTCCAACGATATTCATATCGGCGTTTATTTCACTTGGTAGGCTCATAAATTCCTTACTTGTTATTAAGCTCAATCTTTCATAACTCTTCCGAATCTGTTTACTTGCCATCTGTTGCCTTCTATTTTGATTTGTTTTACTGTTTGAATGCCTGGCACTGTTCTCTCCATAGCTACTTTCTGTTGCTAGCATCATGCCTGGGTCATTACTTTCTTGTTCTTCACATACTTACTTAGTGCCTGTGCACTTGGCTTTATTCATAAAACTTTATTGTCTTCTTGACTCTGAATTTTCTCTTTCTAGCTCTTTTCCTCAAATCCGCCATTGTTCCAAGCTTTCAAGCCCTGCAACTGTCTTCGTTCCTCTCCTCTGGTGAAGCTTATGTCATTCTATTATTTTCGCATCCGTCGTCAGACTTCGGCAATTCTCATTCCAACTTCCCTCTTTCTGGTAAGCCATTGTTCCTCCTGGTTTTATTTTTTGTTACTTTCCAAATCATCTTCTTGAATACACATTGTTCATATATCTGCTGATTTATGCCACAGTTCTACACCTATGCAATCTTTTTGTCTTGATTTCCTGATAGCTTCATCACCATTCTTGATTACGAATTACATTCTTGTTTCTGTTTTCTATGTCTTTTCCAGATTCTTGTCTTTAATCTTCTTTTGTCTTGACTTAGGTTTGGGATTTGTCTCAGGATGAGGAGGGTAAGGTCTCTAAGGATGCCTCCTCTCAGAAGACAAATTTCGAGGTGCCAATCGTCGAGAAGAGCCTTGATAAAACTCTTCAGGAGATTGATGCTGAGCTCGTGGCTGAGAAGGCTGCTGAGAAGTTCTTTCCAACTGTCTTCTAGGGGTGAGACACAACCTGCTGCTGATGCCGAGTAGTTTGCTTCCTTCTTGAAATTGATGCCGAGATAACGGTAGAGAAGCTCCTCCAAATTACTTTCGAGGCTGAACCACCGTTGACCGTCAAAGCAGATTAGTCCGACGTTCTTGCTTTAGTCCCTAGTTCTTAGGGTCTTCATGTTTCAACCTTCTCAGCTTTTAATAAGCTAGTTTGGTCATCTCGAATGATCATATCTCGGAAACGTCTTTCGGTGTTTATCTCGGCTTTGGCTTAACACTTGAAAATATTGTAACAAATATTTTCACAAGTGTTGTTTTTACTTCTTAAGACTTCTGTCTTCCGTTATCTTCCAAGTCTTGACAGCATGGTCATCTCGCCATGTGTATAGATACTTCTTTTACTCATAACCTTGGCTTAACTTCAACTTGTAAATTTTCTCAAAATTTCAACAAGTGTTAAGCCAATCTTCTCTCAATCACAACCTTGGCTTTAATCTTTAACTTGTAAATTCTCTCAGAATTTCAACAAGTGTTTTAAACATCATCTCGGTTTTAACTTTAACTTGTAAACTTTTCTCAAGTTTCAACATCATCTCGGCTTAACTTCGGTTAAGCATTATCTCAGTTTAACTTCGGTTAAACATCATCTTCGGCTTAACTTCGGTTAAGCATCATCTCGGCTTAACTTCGGTTAAGCATTATCTCAGTTTAACTTGTACCTTTTTGTTTTTTTAGACAATGTAAGCTCTGCATATGGCCGATGTGTCTCTTTGTTCTTGAATGTCTAATTCAACTTTCCTTCTCTGAATGCTTGTGCCTTTGTCTTTTCTTGACTGTCTTTGCATGATTCTATACTTAGAATATTTTGCATGTCTTTAGTATGCTCTTCCTTCTTTGTGCAACCTTCTCGGGGTGACATACCTCGGGTATACAAACTGATGATTTACCTCGGCAATAACTTGTCCTGTAATTTGCTCAAAAATTTCAACAAGGGTAAAACATATACTGTTCAGTGTTAACTTTGTAAATTCTTTCAAGTTTCAACAAGTGCTAAACAACGATCTCGGTTTAACTAACTTGTAAATTGCTACAAATTTTAACAAGTGTTTAAACAATGATCTCGGTTTAACAACTTGTAAATTGTTACAAATTTCAACAAGCTTTAAACAATGATCTCGGTTTTAACAACTTGTAAATTGCTACAAATTTCAACAAGCTTTAAACAATAATCTCGGTTTTAACAACTTGTTAATTGCTACAAATTTCAACAAGCTTTAAACAATGATCTCGGTTTAACAACTTGTAAATTGCTACAAATTTCAACAAGCTTTAAACAATGATCTCGGCTTAACTTCAACTTGTAAATTGCTACAAATTTCAACAAGTGAAGATAAGGAATAATCTCGGTTTAACTTCAACTTGTAAATTGCTACAAATTTCAACAAGTGTTAAACATATTCTTTTTCTCTCTGCCTCTTGCTTGCTGGATCCATTGTTACCTCGGCCTCGCTTCGGTGAGCCATTTCTTTTCTCATCTTTTTTATAAGCCTCTGCATCCTTTTGTCTGTAGGGTCACCAGAATCCCTTTGATATGGTTCTGTAGGCAAGGGATCTGCCCCTTGTATAGCTTCCACATACTCCTTTGTGGACTTTACAATGTGTCTTCATCTTGGCTAACTTCAGTCCAATCTTGGGTGTTTCTTTTTTATCTTCTGGGATCTGAGATTTGCTCACTGAGCTCTTCTCTTCTCGGGTTTAAGTGCCGAGCTCTTGTGTGAAGACCCGACCCAACTTTTCGCCTTTTGTTTGACACCGACAATGAACAGAGGTCACATCTCATATTTAATAAGTTTATCAATGCCATTTTAATAAATATGAACTATACTTCGCCATCCGGCGCGGACCTATAACAGAACAATGATTGATAATCCTCTTTGAGTGTGTCAAAAACGAAACTCCTAAAGATGTATATTTTTTTAGGCGAAACGGATCACACCATCGAACTCAGAATGTCGAAATTAGTCAACAGTGATTAAATAGGATTTTTAATGAACCGATTTTCGGACAGCCCGGATGTCCGCGCACTGCGTTTTATCCGAGCAGTGCAATTTGTAGTGGAAAATTAGCCACCATGGCTGGAATTTTTCGTGAGATGGAATATGCATCCACCTCACTCCCTTTTTTACCACAACATTCACCTTTCAATCCTAGCCTTAGGTTTTCTCCAAGATTTAATCCTAGCCATTGAACCTACCTACCCACCTTCTTCCTATATATATCCTATATGTGTAAAAACTACATCTTCTTGCTGAAATTCTGTGGGTTTAAGAAAGAAAAATCAAACACTTTCATATTTGTTCATCAAGCTTCAAGTCTAGGTAAATTCCTCTCTATGTCTATTTCAATTCTATGAGTTAAAGCCTTCATTTCTTTCCTTTGATTTCATGTTGCAATGAACCATGAATTTAAGCCTTAAAATATAGTTTTAGACTTATTTCCTTCCATTGATATCATGTTGAAATGAGCCATGAGGCTAAAGCTCAAAATAAGGATTTTGCCCAGCAAACAGTTTTTGTTTCCTGAACAGACAATCTACTTTGAAAATTTGTCAAAAAATATTGAGTCTACTTTAACGGTTGATTTGTGGACGAGAGTTAAAATAAAGCGTTATCTTTCCAACCCAATTTGTTTCAACTCCATCCAACGGCTAGATTGTTGTAGAAATGATGTTTTAGAAATTGCAACGGATCTGAACCAGTTTTGTTTTACTGCCTTTTTACCCTGTTTATGAGCATTTTTGGGAGGCGAGTCCTTCATGAAAAAGTTTCATAACATCTTGATTGATAACCCTGTAAAATTTCGGAATTTTTTTAAGTGTTTTGATTTGGATTTTAGCCTCTGATCTGGAGTGCTGCAAACTAGGAATTTCTGGACCCTAGGAGGAGGACCCCTTTTAAGTTGTACACTTTGGGATTATGGTTTGAATATTTCTTTCATGCTTAGAATTGGTTCCTAGACCTACTATAATGTAGTTTTTCATACATTGTGTTTAGATCTCGGTTCCAGTCGACTTTACCAAACTTCGTGTACTTTTAGGTGAGTTCATACTTACACTCTTTACATGTATTTGAATATAATGACATGCTTTGATCCATGACTTATTTAGGAGCATGAGATTGCACTGATTTATGATTAACCGAATAAACATATGAGTTTGAATTTTAGCAAGAGAAGCACCTTGAATACATTTTGAAAATCATGTTATGTTTTAGAAAACGTGAGCTAACGGGATAAGTTGACTCACATGTATTGCTTGTATACATATTATTTTTGAGAAGCCATGGTTAAGACATTGTTATAAAACTCTTGCAAATGTAATAACGTACATTCGAACGGAACATCCTGGACGTTGGGGGAAATTAAAGATACCAACGGGTGAGGCGTTATAAGGGTGGTTGTTGGGACGCGGCCATCGTCCCTTGGCATGATCATGACCATTTGATATTAGTGTGGGTAGCTCCCTACTTCTCTGGCAACATATCCAGTCGAATGGACATATGTACGTATATTTTGACATCTATATAAGAGCATTTATTTTGCCTTTCCAGCCGTTGGGCTTTGAAAACTTGAAATATTATGTTTGAACCATGGCAAACTTGTAAATTGTGTAAGTATGTTCTCACAAGCTTTATAGCTCACGGGTGTGTTGCTAACCCATTTCAGGTAAGGAGAATGCTTAGAGCACAACCAAAGGCCTTTTTGTGATGTCTCGTGGCCTGGGATGGATTCTAGACCTTTAGTTTTATATAAGTCATGTATTACCTCTTTTGTTGGCATAGGGCCAAGTTATTGTGTAACTTAACTTTTCTTTATGACTTGTATGACTAATATAGCAGCGCTCTAGTTAAATGAACTCACCAAGTATTTGCGATGATTTATTTATTTGTTTTCTAAACTGGATAGTAGTAGGCCTAGGGTGCGAATCGAGGCGCTGGCCGGTCGTGATTCCGATAAGCCCCTAGTTTGGGTCGTGACATCTTGTCTTCTGGAATCTTGGATCTGCTCATTCAGGTTGAGCTCTTTTTTTCTCGGGCCTACTCATCTAGGCCGAGATCATGTCTTTTGGAATCTTGGATCTGCTCATTCAGGTTGAGCTCTTTGAATGTTATCTTCTTGGGAGCGCTCATGCCCCCTGTCTTTGTATCCCTTCTAGAAGGGTCTTCATTCCGTTTATGTCGACATATTCTCCATCCTTGCTAAACTAGTCATTTCCGACATGTTGATCTTGTACGGTGGTGGCCATCTATTCTTCTTTCGTTCCCACTGACGGCGCCAAATTGTGTGAGTGATTTTCTGACCAAACTATCCACCTGAGTACTTAGCTGTAGAACACCGGCAGAATAGATGACACCTGACTATCCTGCAACAGAAAGAGAAGACTCCGGTGGTGGTTCGCCACCCGAGGGTATTCCGACGATCAAGTCAGTACTCAATATCTCTCAAAGATAATCAATCAACTATTCAACTCACAAGCTTGAGCATAAAAAGCATACCTTAGACCCATGGGAGTGCCTCTCTTTTATAGTGAACTCAATCCCAGTCCCACTAGAAGCCTGACTTCTATGGACTCCTGTTCAATATTTACTTTGGACTCTTCTAGAAGTCTCTACTTCATGGGTTTCAAGCTCATCATGCTTATATTGGATTCCTAGCTAGATTGAGATAAACTCTCTAAGAACTTTATCTCTATCTAGACTAGAACCCCTCATCATCTAGGACTCTTGTCCCCTATCCATTTATCTCGGATTCTAATATCTTCGGAGGTAACCTCGGCCTATCCGAGATGTCCTCGGCATAACAACCAGGACACATGGCACCTCGACTGACACGTCAGTGTCACTTTGCCACGTATTGGTACTCAGAAAATATATCCCCACAAGAATATATAGTTTTTCAAAGTTTTTTAACATGTGCCTTAAATATACACAATAACAAAATATTTTTAAAGACCTGCTTAATTAGCAAGATTAATAGTGAAGATATTATTAATATATTAAATTACTATAGGATTGGTTATCCAAATAGATTAGCAAGATACATAATTATCTCTTGTCCACTTTTGTTTTGCAATAAATATAAAAATATATACTCATAATTATATGTATGTTTTGCATTATTAGTCATAGAATAAAAAATAATCAATTTTGTTGAATAAAATGACTATTAAAATATAATTTGAATAAGAAATTTGTAACTACATAATAAAATGTGAATTTCATAAATTAATAACCTCAATCCGATGTTGTAATTCACCCAATCAGACAAGTCCTAAAACAATTGTTAACTTTAGTGGAAAAAAATATTTTAAAAATAGTAAAGTTAAAATAGAGATAAAGGTAGTGAAAAATATTTTGAAATAAAAATAAATAGTTTAGGTGTGTTTTTAATATGTTTAGGGACTTCCCAACTCACAATTTGTTTTTTCCTCCATATAATAGGATGTTAGTAGATTAATAATTTAAATTATACCAAAAAAAAGTTGCAATTCTTTCATCAACTCAAATTCTAAATTTTTAATATTCAGTTATCATTTAGTAAATTTTTTTTTAGTTTTTAGTTGGGACTTCTTTATCTTGAAATTAAAAAAATCGTTCGAATTGAATTTTTTGATTTTTTTAAAATTTTATAGAATAATTAATAATAATAATAATTTAAATATAATATTTTATCTTATTTATTCATTTAATTTATTTTATTTTTTATATTTTTTTAATCCGAGCTGAATAGCCAAACAAAGTCTCACTATCCAAAGGAGAATCACACGAACCACATGACCAATTGCCCAGACAATTTAAGCCTCGTTTGGGAAGTAATTGGTTTAGTTAAAAAATCAAAAAGCCAATAACTCATATCAAAAAGTCAAATATTTTCTTTTCTCTTTACTTTTTGCACATCTTTTCGTAAAAAGTCAAAAAGTCATTCCAAACATACTAGTTTTTTTAGCTCATATTTTAGCCAAATAACCAAAAAGCTATTAATTAGCGTTCCCAAACGAGGCCTTAGGGTTTGTTTGGAAAGTGGGTTAGTTTTTTGACTATTTTAGTTTGGGATTAAAAAGTCTCGTTTAGAATGTACTTTTTAACTTTTATGAGAAAAAAAAAATATAATGATTATAAATTGAATATGATATTTTGTCTTATTAAACTTGAGAGAGAATAAAAATAACCACAAGAATTATGTGGGTCCAGGTATTGCCACGTGGCATTGTTATGGATTATCATGTATGTGATAGTTATCAAATTCTTATCAAACACTGTATTAGTGTTTTATGTTATGTAAAACTCATCAGGATATGAAATCTTATCGACATAGAAGTCCTCAACAATCAGAGATTGTTTGGGATAAAAGTTCTGGAACATTCAAACTACTTGCTAAGTAAATCACTGGATATTATAAATAGGCAACACCTTCATGGGTTGAGGTACGCAATTTCTCTCTATGAATTACTCCATTAAATATTTTGATAATATTAGAGGACTGACTTGGGCATCAGAGGACCCCAGGCTACGGCTGAGGGTGTTTTGTCTTGCAGATAGCGATTGTGTGGTTGTGCTATTCATTTTCTTCGTTGGATTTCTTTATCCACAAGTACGTGATTTTTCTTTGCCTGTACAATTGGCGTCGTCTGTGGGAAACGATGAAATTCAACAAAAATAATTAATAAACCACGGTAAACTTTCTTGGAGGGCTTTATTCATGATATTGATTGTTTTTTTACCGAATACATACTTTTATGTTGGAGTTCATCAACAACAAAAACAAATACAGTGTTCTTGTATAAATATGCTTTCAAATCTACATGGATTTAAGCCACTGCTTTTATAATGGTCATCATTCATAAGGTTCTATCAAATATTTGCTATTTCAATATATATAGAAGTATAATGTGTGTATATGGATATGACGAAAAGCAACGTTAGCAAAGTCACATGCAATCAGTTTCAAGATTTTGTCTGTACACACTCGTTTTTGTTTTCCGGAGTTGCTTCTAGGCTCGATGTAAAGTTAATCGTACACATAAGAGGATTGACACAACTCAACGGAGGAAAAAGAAATAGATGAGTTGCTATATGGTTACATAAATCAAAGTATAAGTCATGGCAAAAAAACAGTAGCTTCCTAGCCAAGATAATATATTGAATTTTTATTATTTAAGGAGTATGGATTTTATGCATTATTACTCTGCGGATGAAGATATTTTATTGTGCTAAATTTTGATCATCTATTGAGCATGGAGTTTATTCATTATTATTCCTACCACGAATACATGGAATGTCAAATTATTATATCAGATTTTTATTATTTGAAAATATGAGTTTTTATACCAAACGTGGATGAAGACTATTATTTGGGTCAAATATGCTGAGATGGAATTCGCGTTTTATGGATCATGGGGGCAATATGAATTACACTACCTTTTGGTTACAAATTTTATATCTTTGCCAAGTTGGTTTGGACAAGAGATGAGTTGGCAGATTTGATCAACTTGAAAAATCTTTATCGAGCGGGTTTTGCTTGGTGAAGTATATTGGCAGGTTTGACCAATTTTAAAAAATCTTTATCGAGCGGGTTTTGCTTGGTGAAGTAAATTGGCAGATTTGACCAATTTTGAAAATCTTTGTTGAGCGGGTTTTGCTTGGCAAAGTAAGTTGGCAGGTTTGACCAACTTTGAAAAATCTTTATCGAGCGGGTTTTGCTTGGTGAAGTAGATTGGTAAGTTTGACCAATTTTGAAAAATCTTTATCGAGCGGGTTTTGCTTGGTGAAGTAGATTGGCAGGTTTAACTAATTTTGAAAATCTTTGTTGAGCGAGTTTTGCTTGGCGAAGTAGGTTGGTAGGTTTGACCAACTTTGAAAAATCATTATCGAGCGGGTTTTGCTTGGTGAAGTAGATTGGCAGGTTTGACCAATTTTGAAAATCTTTGTAGAGCGGGTTTTGCTCAGCAAATTAGGTTGGCAGGTTTGACCAACTTAAAAAATCTTTGTCGAACAGGTTTTGCTTGGAGAAGTAGGTTGGCAGGTTTAACTAACTTTGAAAATCTTTGTAGAGCTGGTTTTGCTCAGCAAAGTAGGTTGACAGGTTTGACTAACTTGAAAAATCTTTGTCGAGCGGGTTTTGCTTGGCAAAGTAGGTTAGCAGGTTCGACCAACTTTGAAAATTTTTGTAGAGCAGGTTGGTGGTTTGTCCAACAGTTGGATTCCTTGCCCAGCAGGTTTTACTTGCCAATAAGCAAGTTGGTGTTTTGGTAGTTCCTAACAAGATTAGGCATTCTTGGAATAAGTCCTAACTAGGTTAGGCATTCTTGGAATAAGTCCTAGCAAGGCTAGGCATTTTCGAAATAAGTCCTAACGGGGTTAGGCATTCTTGGAATAAGTCCTAACAAGGCATTTTTGGAATAAGTCCTAACTAGGTTAGGCATTCTTGGAATAAGTCCTAGCAAGGCTAGACATTTTCGGAATAAGTCCTAACGAGGTTAGGCATTTTTGGAATAAGTTTTAGCAAGGCTAGGCATTTTTTAAATAAGTCCTAATAAAGTTATGCATTTTGGAATAAGCCCTAGCACCTATGTATGGTTTTAGCTAGACATTATTACACGGCTATTTTTATTATAACAACAGAAAGCTTCCACTCTTTCACTGGGTTCAAAGAGAATGAAAGCTTGGGGGCAATTGAGAGGGAATAAAAATAACCACAAGAATTATGTGGGTCTAGATATTGCCACGTGGCATTGTTATGGATTATCATGTATGTGATAGTTATCAAATTCTTATCAAACACTGTATTAGTGTTTTATGTTATGCAAAACTCATCATGATATGAAATCTTATTAATATAGAAGTCCTGAACAGCTGGAGATTGTTTAAGATAGGACTTCTGGAACATTCAAATTACTTGAGAGGTAAATAATTGGATATTATAAATAGGCAACACCTTTATGGGTTGAGGTACGCAATTTCTTTCTATGAATTACTCCATTAAATATTTTGATAATATTGGAGGACTGACTTGGGCGTTAGAGGACCCCCGGCTACGGTTGGGGTGTTTTGTCTCATGAGATAGCGATTGTGTGGTGGTGCTATTCATCTTCGTCGTTGGATTTCTTTATCATCAAGTACGTGATTTTTCTTTGCCCGTACAAAACTAAAATAATTACCTTACCTCTATATAACTAAGATACCTTCAACCCTAACTTAACCCAACCCAATCCAACTCAATCCCATCCAATTGTCCAACGATGGCTTAGCATCTCTTTTACTGACCAAATTACCTATCATTGTCTGATTAATGACTCTGATGTCCCAGGTATTTTACAATAAACAAACATCACATCAGAAGGGTATAATTGTCATTACACACTTCTATGGCTGTCAAATTTGCCGGAAATAGTATGGCCGTGGTACTTCACCGGGCGTTAAGATCCTCTAGAGTGATCCTTCTAGAGTGATCTCCTAAAGTAAAGAAAAGGAGCTCGATACGTGTCCTACTCACAAAACTAAGGGTTGAGATTTAAACTCACCAAAAGCAGCGTCGTTTGGTGAGTAAATGAAAAAAAATTCAAAAATCAAAATTCTGGATTTCACTCAGTTTGGTAGAGAGAGGTAGATCTGTTTCACCAAAATTCTGGGTTGTGTTCATCAAAATTCTGGGTTGTGTTCATCAAAATTCTCGGTTTCAAAGCTCAAGATTCAAAGACTCAAGATTCAAAATTCTAGGTTTCACTCAGTTGTGTTTCACTTAATTCTTGGAAATGGCAGTAACATCTATCTTTTTTACTCAGTTCTTGGGGAGGATTAGTGAGAGAGAGAGAAGGGACCAAAGCTTTGATTTTGGGTGTTTCTATTTCTTTTAAATCAATACAATCTGTTGATTTAGCTTCTATAAAAACAAAGCTTTGATTTTGGGTGTCCGAGCTTTGAAGATCCTCCTGAAGAACTGAGAAGGGACCAAAGTTTTAGAGAGAGAGAAGGGGCAGCTTCAGGATTATCTTCAAGAATCACTACTGGTTTCTTCAATGGGTTTTAGTTTGAAAATACTCCGACGCAGAGGATTCCCTCCTCACACCCACAATCTCAGCACCAGAGAGGCTTGACGACAAGCCGGCGGTGGAGCTAAGATCGTCACTTCCTCCGTCGCTCATGGCAAATGTTGCTATAGCCAATCTACCAAGGTTCGAACGAAAGCCGACTAGGGTCGCCGCCATCATCAGCCCACGCAATCGCCGGCAACGACGATGCCTTGAGCGAGATCCTCCTTTGCAAGAATGGCGGCGAAGCGGTCGGACGTTCAAACTCTCGACCTCTCTCTCTCTTCGAAACAGTGATGAACACAACCTAGGAACCTTCGTTGTTTCAAATCCCTAAATCTGATTTTTTTTTTTTTTTGAAAATACTCACCAAAACGACGTCGTTTTGGTGAGTTTTATTCATAGCCGTCCGATCAGGCACTTTAGGAGATCACTCTAGAGGATCCGGACGCCTTCACTGGGACCACCACAAATGCATTTCCATAAAACAATAATGGTTACATTTCTCTAAATTAATGTACTTTAATGACATAAAAAAAAAATAAAAATTACAAGATATAAACATCACTATCACAATAAATTAAAGCTATTAAAACTATTTTATTAGAGTTTTAAAATATTTTTGTTCCACATAATAGTCTATCCTTCTGTCTCAGGTGACCCTAAGTTATATCCCACACGTCTCAATATTATTGGACTGTATCAACCACGCAGCTGTTTGGCGCGTCTTCATAATCCTATAAGTTCCACTTTTGGAATGCAAAAATGTTTTAGACCACTAATTAGTGGTGGCTCTAATGATGTGGCAGTGGGTCCCACTCACTGCCACAAGTGTTTTGTGCCTTGGGTTTTGTTTTTTTTTTTGTTTTTTTCAACTGCCACCTCATTAGTGGTGGAGTTAGTGATGATAAATTAGTGATATGTAGTATTGCTCTTTTGGAATGGGTAAATTACAGCTAGACTTACACAATACACTTTATTTTAAAATTTTAATATAATTATATTAATTTTTTTCCTAATAAAATTAAATAGGGTGAAATTAATGTATATAGTGTAAAAATATAAGAATAAATAAAGAGAGATATGCATTTTAATGTAAAAAAAATGCTTGAGATATGTAATTTATCATTTTTAAAAATCACTCATAATGATATGTTTGACAAGTGAGATCTAATTTTAATTTGTTAAATATTTCATCATGTGAGGTCTAATTTTAATGTCACATTATTAAAGATCATTTAAAGGTGATAAATTAAGGGGATGTTATATTGTTTTAATGTAGAAAAGACAATAATGTTATTTTTCTAATTTATATGACTAATGAATTATTAATAAAAATGAGACAAAGTGTTATGTGAATAAAAATATTTAAAAAATTAATATAAATGTATTAAAATTGTAAGACTTTTGATCCAAGTGATGTAGTTTAATGGTAAAACCTTGGCTATGAAATCTCACGTTCATCTCACTTGTCTTTTAGTGGAAAAAATGAGAAAAAAATTTAGAAATAAAGTTCCCAAACACCACCATAATTGGTAAGGTAAACTATGTATAGTGGGTGTTTGAGAAGTTACTATTTTAATTTTTTGCGATTTTAAGAGGTTAAAATTTTTGTGTTTGGGAAGATAATTAAATTTTTTTGTAGTTGGATGTAATGTTTGTAAGAGAAAAAATAAAAAGATTATGAATTTGATGTGACATTTTATCTTATTAACTATTTTTGCTTATTTTGTCTTTTAGTGCTATTTTAATCAAAAAAACTAAAAAAATTTATTCCCAAACACCCCATAGTGTTAGGATTATATGTTCGAATTCTTACTTGTGTGCGTGTTAGACTTATTTATCCTTACATGATTAAACAGGTCAATTATGTGGTTAGCCCTTTTAAAATTGTGAGACATTTTTCATTTTTTTAAAAAAAATTAAGTAAATTCAATGCAATTTACCCATTTGGTAGCTTCAACTCTCTCTCAACATTGCGTACATGGACCCATTTACCCTTTTTGGATTACAAAGATAAATGCATGGAGAAGTCTGTGTTTCTTGTGCGTGTGACTCGTTAGAATCTCATCAAATTGTCTCTAAAACCACTAGATACATACATATGCCCACATAGATAGAGATAGATGAGAGACATATAACATTTGATCTTTCGCAGGTTTCTTTGATCATCATCATCAGGAGGAAATCAATCGAATGGAGGAGAACCCATCTCAAGTTCAATCTAAAGAAGGGTCCCACCACCACGTGGCGTCATCAAGAAAGGGAGAGCCCCCAAGGAAGAACCGCCACCGCCGGTGCACCGTAGAAGACGACACAGGAGATCCGATCAAGTGCTCCGGCAAGCATTGCCGATCATGCACCGCCGGGCTGATCGCTGACTGCGTGGCCGTCTGTTGCTGTCCCTGCGCTGTCATCCGCTTCTTCGCCCTCGCAGAGAGGGTTTGAAGAGAGAGAATTTGAAGCAGAGAGGGTTTGGTTAGAGATGACTGGGTTGAAGAGAGAGAATTTGAAGCAGAGAGGGTTTGGTTAGAGATGAACCAGTTGGGTCATTTGGGTTTTGGAAGCGTTTCATTCACTGGAATTCAATCTCAAGGGAAGGGCTATTGCACTATGTTTGGATGGAGTGATTTAGAGAGAGAAGAAAAGAAATGGAGTGATATGTATTTTTTTTATTTGTTTAGATAACCTAAGTAGAGAAAAATGGGAAGAAATAGAAAGAAATTGAGAGAAACTTACTTATCTTATGAGCCTCATTTTTAATCTTCCAAAAAATGGAGAGATTGGGAGAGAAAAGAAACCACTATTTTCATAATACTTATTTTGTCCCTATAAAAATAAAAGAAATAAAATGATTGAAAATATAAAAAGGTTATTTTGGTAATATAACATAAAATAATTTCTTTTCTTTTCTCTTAATGAAACCTAACCAAACAACAATGAGAAAAATTACAATAATTTTTTTTTCTTTTATTTCTTCCTTATCCAAATAAAAAAGAGAGAAATCACAATCATTTCATTTTTTTTCTTTTCTCTTATTACTTAAGTAATCATTTCTTTTATTTTCTCTCCTAAGTTCTCAAACATAGTGTTAGGGTTAAAAAAAAAAAAACAAAGACATTTGTTGTTTGTGAAGTTGAGAAAAGTCTCAATTTTTTGTATACTTGGTAGAGTTTGGGGGTGGTGTGTTAAACCCAAATTAGTGTTAATTATAATTTGTAAATGAAAGTTACCAAATGGCCTTTTGGTTCTCTTTAAGAGCATCTCCAACGGTTCACCAAAAATTTCATCAAATCTGAGTAAAAAAATGACTTTTTCTCATTACGTCTGAGCCTCCAACGGTTCGACAAATCAATTTTCATCAAATTTCCGTGACAACCGGTTGGTCGTGGTATCGCCAAGGTTAATTTTTTTTTTTTTAACGGTTTGAACCTTTTTACGAACTTTTGGACTTACGGGTGGTGGTCGACCGTGGTCAGCAGTCGGCCGGTGGTCGACTACCTAGGCAAAAAATTTTTTTTTGGTGGTTTGAGCAAAAAGTGAACCTTTTGAACTTTTTCCGGGCGGGTTGGTCACCCGGTTGGTCACCGGATGGTCAACGTTCGTAATTCTCAGCGGTCGAGCAGGTTTTCTTTGAAAGCTTCGCGTGTTCTCATTTTGATGCAGTTCTTTGAATTCGATTTGGTATCGATTTGATGAAACCGTTGGAGCTCAAAAAAGTGGATTTTTCATCAAATTTTGAATTTGATGCTGCATTTGATTCTCCGTTGGAGATGGTCTAATTACTCAAAAAGAGGGAATTGATTCATGTCTATTGATTTCTTGTTTGAATTTATTACTCATAAATCCTAGTTTTTAAAAAGTTGAACCATTTAGTTTTAAAAGTTTTCTTATACTCTATTTAGTCCAATTTATACATCATTATGATGTTCATGATGTAAATGAATCTGATGTTTCATTCTATAATTTCAAAATTTATTAAAATCTGATGAACATTAGATGTTTGAAATATAATGTTTGAAACATTCATCCTATAATTTCAAACATTATTGAAATCTGATGAACATTAGATGTTTGAAATCTAATGTTTGAAACATTAATATGATGTTTGAAACATTGTTATGAGACCTTTTAGTCTATAAGTAAACTTTTAGGACTAAACAGTGTATAAGTTATTAATTTGAGATTTATTGGTGTATCTCCCAAAATTTAATGTTAAAAATATTTATTTTTATGAAATTTATTATATATATTTATGTAAGTTACATTTTTATAACACAATAAAGCTAAAATTATTAAAATATACATAAATAATTTATTGAAAATTAGTATATGTGTTGATTTAAGTAATTTTTTTATGGAATGATACAACTAAAATTATTAAAATAAATAATTAGAATTATTATTTAAATTTTAAATTATTACTTCTTTTTTTCTCCAATTTATCAATTATTTTAAATATTTTATATATTCAAAAATATAAATAATTTAATTAAATTTTATTAAAAAATGAAAGATATATATGACTTTTAAAAAGTTCAAGGAAAGATTGGAAGAACTGAGGGTTGTCCCTTTCATATTTATTCATTAATCACTTGACTAGCTATGTTAGTGGCTATTAATTTTCCAAAATGTTTTGACCAGCAAGAGAGAACAAATAGGAAATTTCTCAACACTGGAATCTAATCTCTGGCCTACATTATAGGCTAAATATTTAGAGATTCTTAAAATATTATTTTTAAATTTATTACATTATTATGATAGAGAGTTGAGTTTTAGTTTATTAATTTTTAAACAAATCAACAATTAATATTTAATAATCCACATTATTCATGATAATTACTTTAATAGTGTAAATCTTAATTACTTTTATTTTTCTCACAAATACTAAATAAAAATACTATTTGTAAGTTATATCATAAGACAGATCAAGTGAAAGACTTTTGCCGAATTTTTACAAAATTGTCAATTTTAAATAGATTGTTATTGATAATAGAACATTACAAGAGAAAGAGTGAGCAAAAAAAAAAAAAAAAAAAATTACCAATTAGCAATCTACCCCACAAGAGAAAAAATAGTTGGCGATGCTATAATTTAAAAATAAATTTTTGGCAAATCATTTAAAATAAATTTTAAAGAGATCTTGTAAACTCTTAATTTCACCAAAATTTATAAAAATCAAAAGTCGAAAACCTTTTAAATGGCCACTATTGGGTATCAATGTGTCATGTTAATCTCCCAACTAACAAAACATGGAAATATGTGGTGTGACTTATATGCCAAAATTGACTAATCTAACCTAATTAAATCAAATCAAACTATCTTAATCTCGGTTATATAAGCGAAATTAGTAAATAACCTGTGTGATGTATGAGAAATTATTTTTAAAATAAAAAATTAATTTTGAGTATTAATACTTTATGTAAAAAATTTTAACAACAAAGTCAAATACAAGCAGTTTGTTAATAGTGATGAAAAGTTTTGTCACTTTTTTGTCACTATATGTGATGTTATGTAAAATAAGCTCATAAAAATAATTTTTTCGAATCTCTCTCGATGCATGTCATCTTCCTGTACCTTTAATTTCATGCTGTCAATGAAATTTTTCTTTGCTAATAAAAAAAAAAAATTCGAAGTTTAAAAAAAAAAGAGAGTATATTATCAACCTAAAATCAAATTCTCATTTGTGTTAATCAAATTTACCAAAAATCATCAATTCCACTTGTATCAAAATATTTGTTTCAAAAAAATAAAAAATAAAAATAATGAAAAATTCTATAATATACAAATTATGACTTAATTATAACTTATGGTGTGTTATTTTGGTTATTAATTGAAAAGGATGTTGTTAATTTCTTATATTTTGGTGATGTCTAAAGTGGTGCATCGAGTCTTTAATTATGTTTTAAGTGGTGTTTGATTATGATCTATTATAATATTTTTATATGACAATATTTAAGTATTTTATTACACGAAAAGTGCCTAAGGTGAGTTGACTCAAATGTAAGATTTATGCTTATACCAATAAGATCGCAAGAGTTATTCACATTAATGCATAAAAAAATTATAAATTCAAATAATAAACAGTGTTTTCAAAGGAAATTAGACACAAAATCTCTATAATCTTAGGAAAATACCCCAGACCCCCAGTGGGGGTGACCCCCACCACCCCATTATTTTTTGATTGGCTCAAAATTATTTTATTTATTTATTATTTTTTTTTCAGGCTTGCTCTCACAGCCCCCACGTGGAGGTGGGGGTGTTGGGGGTCACACCCCCCACTGGGGGTCCCCAGCAGTGTTGATAATCTTTATAATTTCAGTTTTCAAAGGGGACATCAATAGGATAGACACAAAAATAAAAAATAAAAAAAAATTAATTTGATCCGTGCGATGCACATAATTAAGCACATTTTGTCTTATTTATTTATTTGTATATTGAGAAAAAAAATCAAATATCATAATAATTAAATTAAATATCAACTATATAAAAAAAATCTGACAACGACAAAATTAAATACACGATGAAAAATATATAGAAAATAAGTATTTCTTAAATAGAGTCCATATAAAATTGGTTAGTATTATAATTGAAATTAAATTTGTGTAGAATTTTATATATAAATGAAAAAAACATGCTGATGTGGTTTTTTTAGGAAAAAAAAAGCCTTTAAAATATGTTACCTAAGCAAGAAAAAAATATTACTTTTAATAATATATATATGATTTGAATATGCACATAATTATATTCTCCCATACTATTCTTAAAATGATCCAATTTAAGATTTGTACAACTCCTTTTAACATTGAAACCTTTCTGGTCCATTAATATGTTGTGGTTAGTATCTCTGAGTTTTTTAAACCAATAAAAGGTTCTGATAAAAAAATAAATAATAAACATTATATATACAAATCCTCGTACAGGATTGTATAAAAAAAAAATTCTTTTAAATTATATATATATAAAAAAAAATAAAATGTTAGGGTCGAGAAAGAAATTTAAAATAAAAAGAAGGAACCAGAAAAAGAGAAATCAATTAAAGAACTTTACTTCCGCATTTATCATCGTCCTCTCACAATAATGGATCGACACCCCGTTATAAGGTGTTAATAAATACGTTGCAAAAGGTTAAAAATAATATTATATGTGTTAATTAATACACTAATTAATGTATTAACGGATAATTTTAAAAGTTTTGGATTAATTTGCATGATTGAACAAGAGAAAAAATTGAATGAAACAGTTATATCACATTATTTTGGTGATACGGTATAAGAAATCAATCATGACCTCTTATGTATGTGTAATCAGTGGGATGAATTGGATAGGTGATTACAATTACATGGTGGGGTTTACTTTTCCTATGCAGTGTATTATTATAGGGTGATATCTCCTCTCAACAATGATATGACATCATTGTTGTATTGAAATTTACTCATTGATGAATAAGTTTACAACAACATAACTAATTATAAAATTATTCACATAAAATAATCTTAACTATATATATTAGATGATGGAATCTATCATAAAATATAGGATTAATTGGTGAAAAGTCTAAATCTATTGGGTCATATGTTATTTGGTCCAAAATTTAGTCTTGTTTTTGCGACAAGGACATGTCATTACAACATATAAGACTTTTGGTGACTAATTATTTTGATTCCTAAAATCATTATTTTGGTCTCTAAATAGTTTTTGTGACAAAATTAAATTTGTCACTAACAAAGTCACTAAAAGTCGTCTAGAAAAGTCTTTAGCGACCAATTTTTGAGAATGTCGCTAAAAATAACAATTAGCGACTAATTTTATATTGTCACAAAATGTTTGATTTTACAAGACTAACATTTAGTCAGTAATACTTCGTCACAAAATATCCCAATTTGGTCGCGAAAAACAAAATAATGACATTTTTAACGACAACTATATTTGGTCGCCAAAAGACAAATAACTTTCTCTACCACACATTTTTGTCACTAAAAGTAAATTTAGAAAATATTTTGTAACCATTTAATTTCATAGCTTAAAATGTCCAAAAATTAAATTTGCCATCCAATCGAATAAAATAAAATAAAATTTTAAAATCCACACACCAAAGGCATTTTACTCCCAAACCACAAAGAGTATATCGAAAATAAAATTTTACAAAAATTAAAACACAAAGTATCTGTAGACGCGCCCTTGGGCCTCATGCTACAGTTCGGACTCAAATTGTCACAGTTCTTAATCTGAACCAAAGAGTCCAAATCCAGCAAATCGTTTTGAGAAAACAGATTTTTTTTTAAAGAATTGCCAAACATGGACTGCTTTGCCAGATATAGAGTCGCCACCTAAATATTTTATTTTGGGAAAATTTAGGAAACCCTGACTCGTGCCTAAGACCACGTGTCCGTCATCACCAAAGTTGTCTTGGCTCGGGAACTGGGGCATGATTGGGGAAGGTCACTTTGTGGGCACCAGATTCTTAGATCAAAGATTGGCCTCTACTAACCATGATATCTAGTTTTGAAAACATTATGCGTTCTTATTCCGGATATTAGCCTAGATTTACTATGTGATGTGCACAGCATACAAGTACAGACTGGATCGCCTAAATTGGAACAAAACATTTCATATTTGTTTTGAAAACGGTTTACTACTCGCAAGTAAGTTAAAATGTGGATTTGCCACCCTCAGGTGGGCTTAGAAAATATGATGATTTGCCACTCTCAAGTGGGCTTAAAACTCACAATTGATGAATTGTTCCAATCCAGATAATCCAACCTTCACCCATAGGCATTCAGGCAGGTATATCAAATAAGCACATAGCCACATGGTAAGCATGCTGTCATGTTAACATTCACACGCATGCGAGATGCTAAAGCATAAAAAGCTTACTGAGTACTCGAGCCAAAACAAAGAACATGTTAGCAATCATGCATGATCCTAACTATACAGAAATGCCTAATGTAACACATACAAAAATGCAACTATAGCAGGCTCGGCTATTTTAAGATGGCATATGATGATGCTACAGCTAACATGTATTCAACTTGGAATTGAAATACGATGTAGTTAGTATGATGCGCGGAGCCCGGTGCATGCAAGGCAGATGAATGAATGCAAACATGCTATCATACTGTATGCTAATTGAAACATGCCCTAATCTAACCATCATAAGCTGGTAAATAAAAGGGAGAAAGACGTGGGGTTGGAAGACATACATCACACACACGCGCACTTATTACAGTTGTGCCCTCGCTTGGGGGGTCCGAATAAATAGTATACAGTCCGAATAAATAGTACAGTTCGAATAAATACAAAATCCTAATTAATTAACAAATTAACTAAGGAATGAAATAAATTGCACGCAAATCCATGGACCGCCTCAGCTCTGTTTCGAATGATGAATGATGCATGCTTGAGTTGCCTTGCGCAGAAATCCATTGCGATGCCCCAGTTTGCCTCTGTTTGCAATTGTTCTGGGGATACTGTGCAAGGTTTTAAGAAGTTGCTGATTTCTGATTTGCTGCAACAAAAAGCAAGAAAGGGGCATGGCAAAGTATTTTCACATATGTATGCATGACTACTCTTCAGGGAGTGTAGTCCTCGATCCTCGTGCCACCAATCACGCATTTCGATGCATCGAGAGGTTGATTTGCACGACCCGATGTGAAATGAATGCACATATAAACACAACAAGACTTACATTCCATCATGGGTAATCCGAGTGTCGTGACGAGAATTGAGACACCTTAGTCACTCGGTCTGAAAGCGTCCCTCGTTTCCCGTGCTTGGGCTAACTCCTATCCCAAACACGATGAAAATGAGATGGCATACACAATGCGACTAACATACAACCTAGCATACGCAATGCTATGAAATGGCATACACAATGCTCGATGTAACATGGCATACACAATGCTCTAACATACAACCTAGCACACGCAATGCTGTGAATTGAAATGGCATACACAATGCACAATGGACATACACCAACATGAGTGGACCTCAGCCACACTCACATCAGTAGCCATAAGATGAAAATGAGACAACCGAAATGCATACAGACATGCACACATACCGAGGACCGAACCTAAGGCATCAAATGCCATTCTATCAAAGCATGGCAAGAGATGCAAGATGGCATACGAACATATAATTTTCAGCACTGAAATATGATATGCAATGGTCGCGAATCATGGAAATATGTCGTTCTATGCATGAAATAAGCCCCGAAACTCAAAACTAGTCCAATGCATTGAACCACAAGTATACAAAACAAGCATTATTTGATCATACAGTACAAAAATAGAGCCAAGCCAGTCCCAAAATATGCACAATGTTAGTTCAAAGTATGGCCAAAAAGTGCTAATACAAAGGGCTAAAACAACATGCAACATTGGCTAGCAAGTATGGTTTACATGGCATGTATATGAAGCGTATGAGAACTTATCAAACCAGCCAAAAACAGTGAATAAAACATGTCAAAATATACCCAAATAACCACTGAAATGTAGTCAATGCATGCAAAAATGATGAGCTCCTTTAGAGGGTCATACAAGGGGTTATTCAACACATATATGATGGACATTCAACAAGGCCAAGACAACTCTGGAAATGGCCTATAGGGGTCCTAAAACCCACTGAAAAGGACCCGGAACAAAGCTTAGAATCATGCAACTATGAGGTCCTTTGGAAGGCCAAAAATAGGGTTGTTCCACACATGCATGATGGACACTTAGCATAGCCAAACCAACTCTGAAAATGAGTTATGAGGGTCCTAAAACCCACTGAAAAATGATAGAAACAAAGCTTGGAAGCTTGCAAATAGAGGGTCCTTTGGAAGGCCAAAAAGACCACCAAACAAGATAAGGAGAGGGGTCACCCCCCTCTGATTTTGGCTCTCAAAACAGTGTGCTAGCCACTAAAAATCCACTATATTTCAGTGGCTAGAAAGCCAAACAAAGCATGCAACAAAGACTTAGATGCAAGGCTCAAAACAAAAGGCAATCAAGCATACAAGGAAGTATATGACCTTAAACAGAAAAAAGCCCTTAAAAAAATATCAAGAGGGACTCAAAATAAGACTTTTTCCAGTTTATAGGAAATCTCGAAAATGTTCACAAATAGCAGCTAAAATAGGATGCAAAAATAGCCCTAAAAGAGAGATTGAGCAAACAAGGAAGTAGATGACTTCAAACAGTAAAGTGTCCTCAATCAAAGTTGAAGAGGGGCTCAAAATAAGTCACTTTACAATTCAAGTCGAAACCAAGAAATGCTTGCAAATAGGGCTAAGTAATGAAGCAAAATAAGGCTACAAAGAGGGAGATAGTGACTTACCCTTGTAGAGCTGACCTCTAGCAGCTTCTGGACCAAGAATGTTAGCCTTCAACCTCTGTAAATGACCTCCAAGGTGCTGGAATGGATGAGGGAGGTGGTAGGCTATGAGATGTAGTGTAAAATGGCCAAGAATATGGGTGTTTAGAGGCTTGAAGTATAGAGATAGATGGAATTGTATGTATGCTCCAGCCAAAAGCTTCTAACCCTTGCAAATGGAGGTGAAGTGTGTGTTTTAAAGAGGGAAAGAGGTGAGGCTTCTTGGAGAAGCCAAGAGAGAGGTTCAAAGCTTCTAAGGGAAGCTTGACCAAATGGTCCAATTTCTCTTTGAAGCTAAGCAAAGGGGTGAAAACCACCTTAAAAGGACCAAAACAAAGACAAAACTCTCGGACAGTGAGTCAAGTGCAAAACAGCTGGCACAGCTGAAATATACTCACAGAGGCAAAACTGGCCGACCAGTTTAAAAGGGTCAAGGTGGTCGGCCGACCACCTCCCCTGGTCGGCCGACTAGGGGTCAAAAGGTTCAAGCAAAATTTCTGGTCAGCCTACCCAGAAAGGTGGCCTTCCAGATGAGTAGATTACAACTGTATCGTGAGAAACCAGAAAAAGTGACCTATGAGAGAGAAAAACCAGCTTTTTAGAGGGGTTCAAAAGGGTCAAGAAGAATTACTGGTTGGCCTACCCATATTGGTGGCCTCCCAGATGAGCACAACATAATGGTGGTGTGAAAAACTAGAAATTGTGGCTCAAAAATAAGAAAAACCAGCTTTCTGTCAGAAAAACTGGCTGGAGGAGAGAGAAAAAGGAAAAAGATGGTTTTTCAGGGAAAAAGGTGGCCTCTCACCATACCACCACCTTCCTAACCATGAAAATAAGGTCCCTACCAAAAATGGACCAAGACGGATGTAAAACGGAGGTTCGGGGCAGCAGCAGGGCCCCCCGACTATTAGGCACCGGAGGTGGCGTTCGACCACGAAGTTGGTCTCTCAGGCCACAGTGTCCCTCAAAAGGGAGGAAACAAGGTGTGCGCCAAAAACCAGAGCAAACGGAGGTGGTTAAGCGGTGCCGAATAGAGGCACACGGTCGACGGCTCCGAAAAATCGGAAACCGAGCTCCAAAAGGGAAAAATGGCCCACGACCACGAAATGTAGCCTACGGCCACTGAGAGATGGCCTACGAGACCTCTCCCTCCCTTCGGGAAGAGAAAACAGAGAAAATAGGACCTGGTTCGCAAACCGACGCAAAGTACATAAGAGTCCGGAAGTCCGGAGGCAAGGCTCGCAGCCGAGACTCGGAAACCTCAGAATGAGCACAACATGCACCATCACTGAGCGCTCAATTGGTAACGTCTGAGTCTTAAGGCCGGTGAAAAATGGGGTGTCTACAGTATCCCAAGTCACTTCAACATGGTTTATTATATGAGTTAAAACTCAAAATAGGATCAAAATAGTTCAACATAGGTCATATGAATTAAAACTCTATGAAAACCACAGTCGACTTCAACACCATGTTATGGCTTTGCATTTACCATGCCCAGTTTGAGAATGCTGGCAAAGGAAGGGCTTTAGTTGCCTTCCCTAATGGTCTTCCTGGCAAACCAAAGATGATGATCAAAACCATTTTCTTAGAAATCCAAATGAGAAGGTCTCGGGACAAAAGCATAAAATGAAGTTCTAATCAATCAGAAGGTTTCTTAGAAGACTACTATATGATTTAAGTTGTTCATCTACTATTTATCATTTTGTTAAAACAAGGACTCTAACTTTTGCCGTGGAATGCTTGCTTACTGTGCTTTATCATATAGATTTTGTTGTTATATTAGAAAGATTGCATTTCTCTGTGGTTTTAGAAGGTAGAAATATTGGTCACTCAGTCATATGTGAGATAGACAAAATGATAGACGATAGTTACCTCATAGTTTGGTGTGAAAATGGGATAGATGCCCGATCATATCGGAGGGTGCTTGGGCCATTGTTAGACCACGGGTGTTTTGTCCATCCATAGGAGCAGAAACAGAGCTCTCAACCTATAAAATACACAAAAGAGATTGATCTATTAAGAGGTTACAGTAAACACAAAGATCACGACCTATGTGATTACAAAAATTCAAAGACAAGAGAGAATTCAAACCAGCCACAAGATGAAACAGGATAGTAGAATTACCAATAAAAGGATAATGGAATTACCTGGACATAGACATACTTGTTGAAAAAACGAACCAGAGTCTCCACAAGATAAAACAGGAAAATCAACACAGCACAGCAAACACACATTGTTGCCAATCTTTGATCTGAATCCTTTAATCTGAAAGAATTCAATCAAACTGCATAATCAGTCATACCCATGCACGCTTGATAATATCTATGAATGCTATCCACTTGTGCAAATAATATATCTATAAACTTAATTCAAAGCAGTATTTGACTACCTTACACGCCAATGTCCAGATAGCAGCTATAAAGAGTGATCTATGGCAAATGCTACCAAAAGTAGTCATGGCATACCACAGAGACTTCCCGCATCCACTTTCTCCAACCAGGGCAACAGTTTGATAAAATGAAATTTGAATTGTCAATTTTTGATATTCAAATTTGAAAACTTATCAACATCTGGAACTTAAGAGAGGCACATATTGGGTATGAAAATCAATTATGACAAGTTACCTTGCTAGAGGAAATGGTCAAGCAAAGATCCCTAAAAATTTGAATATTAGGTCTAGTGGCTACTTGAAACTGACATGCTGAAACTCCATGTCTTCTCCCATACATTTTCTAATGTTGTTCCGGAGTCATCACTTGAGTCTGTTTTTGATTTATGCTCTAGAATAGCAAGGACAGAAATAGCAGCACTCTTGGCTCTACTTAAATCCAGAGTAAGGGCCGCGGATTGTGATATACTCAAGGTTGTCATAGTGAGACCAAAGAAAACCTACAAACTAAGATAAAGAATCCAAGATTAACAATTAAAAGAGAAGCCAAGAACCAATAAAACCAATTTGTCTATTTAAGTATCACAAAATACTCAATGTTGCAAATCTGGAACAATAATATATGTAATTGACTTGATACAAGAGATTATAAACTGCAGCAAAGTCCATCTTGCCAGCCTCAACAAGTCAAGCTCCAGCATAAAAATTGGTTACGTAGACTAAAAATAGTGAGAACATGCCAAACCCAAGGCCTATCCCGCAAACTAAACCTTTTCTGATTCCTGCCTTCATTGGGCCTTCACATTTCATTTGGTATAGCTGCATTACCTTCTCTTCAGCAGAGAAAGAAGCAATTGTTCTAATACTCCCAACTGCATCACCAGTAACCAGACTTGCATCGTCATATGATTTCTGGGAGTGCATTTACGGTTTTTGTCGTTAGTCAAAGTTGGTCTAATTGGATTTAACATGTAGATAATAATATTACACTGTTGAGAGTTTGGAGCTAACCTTTGCATCAGCATTGAATCCACTCAAGAACTTCGCCTGAATGTATCCATTAAGTCCTATTAGAGGCACCATGACTAGAATAATAAGAGCTAGTAGCCAGTTTGCTTGGAAAGCAATAACCAAGCCAACAATTGCTGTTGCAGCATTCTGAACAATCAAAGCAAGTGAGTCTCCAACCAAATTTCTCACAATGGTAGCATCCCCAGAAAGCCTTGCACTATTGCACCACTTGAGTGCTCTGCTTCGTCAAACTAGCTTGTCTCCATGTGAACCAGTTTCTCAAAGCACATTAATCGAATACGTTTTATTAACCTACATCCTGCCATAGAGAAAAAGTATGTTCTTACTGGTGTTACCAATAAAGCTGCCACACCAAGTACAAGAAACATTAATGCCCAGAATTTTGAAATCCTTTCAAATCTCATGAGGTGGCTCGTAAAAGATTTTGATTATGCTGGCAAGAAACACTCCAAAAATTGGCATTATTAAACCATGGATCACTTCAGTAGCTGAACCTATAATCAACATTGGGATTTCTAGCTTGTCCAGATAGGCCAACCGGCGAAGTGGGACTTGTGGGACCACTGCCTGCAATGTTGCTGAAGCAGGAGTTGTGGGTTCTGCAGTTGTTGTCTCGAGGAAGTTGATTGCAGTGGGTCACCAAATAAAATTGGCTATCGTGAAATCTCCAAGGATATTACTACTAGATAAGGCTACCAATGCTCTTGATGCTGAATCTGAGAAGGTGGTTCTAGATGCATTGGATAGAGTTATGGTGGACAGAACCACAGTGGTGGTGGCTCATAGGCTATCCACAATTATAGATGCAGATTTAATTCTATGTAGACAAGATATTTTAACAGAACTGGTAAAAATTCATACTTCTCTGTTAGTACCAAACTACCTATTGATATGAGTTCAACTCTGACACATGTTTTGCACAAGAATAATCAAAATTATAAGAAAAAATTAAAAACCTGTTTGGAAGTGGTGCATAAAGGCGAATTGAAGGTAGATGAGTTAAAACCCCACCATGAACTCTTCTCCAACCTTGGACATTCCATGCTTAGAGTGTCCACCAGATGCCATAAATACATTTTTCCCATTGTCCCACAAACTGAGATGCACATGAGATCCAGAACCAATATCATCTAAGGCATACCTGGGGCAAACAAAAAAATGGAGAAAATAATTAAGAGACTGTGATACCCCTGTTCTGTATCAAGCTAATTGGTTCCTAATGCGAATGTGATTATATGTTTTGATATGATTTTGTGTGCCATTATGTGAAAATATGTGGCTTTGAATTCCTATCTATTCACCGTAGGAATATCTATTTGAATAATCTGCTTTAGAAATTAAATTGAAGGCCTTATCGGCCACAGAACCCGAAATTGATTACGCCATTGTGATCGGCATAATTTTTAGAGCCTATGGTGAAATTTAATTGAAAAATTGATTAAGGTCAGATTAAATTGATTAAATTGAGGATTTAATGCCCATTATTTAATATTAATAACTTTGAGTTAGTGGGGCTATATAAGGGCCCTTATTACACTCAATTCCTCTTCTTATATCATTTTGGCTGAAGTTTAACTCTCTAGAAAAGAGAGAGTCGACTTTGAGAGAGAGGGGAGGCACCTTTGGGCATTTTGATTCAAGATTGTGGATTGGGAAGCTACACTCTAGAATTAACAAGAATTGGTGGAGATTGAAGCTCCTAGGTGAGTGATCAACCCTTAATTCATGAATTTGTGTATGTAATAAGGTAAATTCAAAGAGAATATGTGATCAAGAACATGAATGGTGTTGAGTATGATGAAATTGAAGTTTATATGCACATGCATGCATAGAATTGCCATGAAATTGCATAATCAAGCATGTAAGGAGTAGGATATGAGAAATTAGGTGTTGAATCATACATGCAAGTATAGTTTGGTTGAGCTTCATGGTTTTAAGCACCATTTGTACCAATTGTAATAGATATGGAGTCAGAATGGGCATGCATGCATGATTGTGAAGATATGAAGTTGGAATGCATGAATTAATTATGTTGGAAATGGATTTGAGTCAAAATAGGCCATGCATGTAAGTAATACAAGAAATTGAGCTCCATTGTAATGTATTTTAGTGTTGGTACCACGTTAGTACAAGAATATGTGAAATAGGAGCCATTATATGCAAGAAAGATTGGTTGAATATCGAATTTGAGCTCAAGGAGGTGTTAAAACCCGAATTTTGGCGTCCGCTCGGCGAAGTGCCGCTTCGGCGAGAATTGAACTCCCATTTTTTGCAGACATGGTTCCCGCTCGAGCGGGGAGCTATGTGGACAAGCCGTCCGCTCGAGCGGCCGAGTTCACGCTCGAGCGTGAATTTGAGGTAACCAGCACTTTTGCGAGCTTAAGGTGCTGGCGGGAAGTTGATGCTCGAGCGGGGACCCTATTTTCTGAAATTCTGAAAATGCATTTTGTGTTCTATTTTCCGTTCTCTTTCACTTCTAAGCACTCTTAGGCACGCATTGAGCGTTGTAATTGAATTAAAGAGATAAGAATGAAGCCTAAAGAGGAATATGTGAATTAAAGAATGGATTGAATTGGTAGTGACCCTTTTGTGTTCATGGAATGTGTAGGGTCGAGCTCTAGGGCAAATCAACCAACCGATCACTGTGAGTAGTATCGACATTTTGAAGCTTGTCAATTGTCCAATTGCTTATTCGCTTATAAATTGCTACTTTGAATTATGGACAAATGATTGATAAATGATTGGGCGAAGGCGATTGATAAATGATTGGGCCAAAGGCGATTGACATGAATGATTGGGCGGCGATTGATAAATGATTGGGCTGAAGGCCGATTGATAAATGATTGGGCCAAAGCCCGATTGATAAATGATTGGGCCAAAGGCCGATTGACATGAATGATTGGGCCAAAGGCCAATCGATAAATGATTGGGCCGAAGGTCGATTGATAAATGATTGGGCCAAAGGCGATTGGCATGAATGATTGGGCGAAGGTGATTGATAAATGATTGGACGAAGGCGATTGATAAATGATTAGGCCAAAGGCGATTGACATGAATGATTGGGCGCCGATTGATGAATGATTAGGCGAAGGCGATTGATGTAAATGATTGGGCAAAGGCGATTGACATGAATGATTGGGCGAATTTGATTGATAAATGATTGGGCGGCCGATTGATAAATGATTAGGCCAAAGGCGATTGACATGAATGATTGGGCTGAAAGCCGATTGATGAATGATTGGGCCGAAGGCTGATTGATAAATGATTGGGCCAAAGGCCGATTGACATGAATGAAAGTTTGAAAGGCCTAAAGGCCAGTTTAAAATGGATGATAGTCTGATATGAATGATAGTCACTTGACTTAAATTATGTATGTACATGATAAATGGAAATATGAAGTGGGCCAAAGGCCGTTTAAAGTATGTTGTTCTACATATTGTTTGTGTATCTTCTTTATCTGATATTATTCACTGGGTTTTCACTAACGCTCATTCATGTGTTTGTAGGTGAGCCAAGAGAGGTCCAAACCCAGCCTCAGTGAAGTCAGTTTGGAACAACTAAGGTTTTGAGGAGTCAGCCCTTGCGTCTCACGCACGAGACACGTCTTCGCCCTTTTGTTATGTACTTATATTTTGTCAGGTTGGCGAAGTCTTTGAATGTGTCTGTATATAGTTTTGTTTGGCTGACTTAGATTGAGTGATCCTGTTTGTATAGAATTTTATGTTATTGCATTTTTTGTTCTGAGTTATTAACATATGTATGTAATGATGTGCATATAAGCATGGCTCTATGGACAAAGTTTCAAATTGCTTCCGTTTGGCCCCCATGAACTCTATTAAAATACTTTTGGGATTGGTTTGAGGCCGTAGGTAATCTCATGATTACTGGCCGGTTATGTCCTTAACTCACGGGGGCGGGTTCGGGTCATGACAGAGTGGTATCAGAGCACGAGTTAATAACTCACACACTTGTCCAAAAAGAGCAATAAGCGTCTAGATGAGATCTTGGATGCATTCATGTGATAAATATAAATCTGGAAGTATCAAGAATATGCTTAAGTGTTTCGATATGAACAGTTATGTGCTATAATTCTCAAATTGCTTGCATGGTAAACCTTTGGGATATATATGCTCTCTAGTATATGCATACTTGTGAATCTTTGTATAAAGTATAATGCTATGTTTTGGCATAAATGAATGATTGTCTAAATTCTCCTTGAACATAATTGTGGTATCCTTAGCGGAGGCCCTCGCCCAGGGGATATAATACTGTGGCTTATGGTCATGAGGCCCTAGCACGGGAAATAATATCTTGTACAGGCCCTACTTGAAATAATACCGTAGCCTATGTATGAGATATGTTGATATGCTTGACTAACATGATATGTCACGCTAAAGGAAGTACCGCACGTGATTCGAATATGAGATATGAATTGTTACACTAATGTGTACAACAAGTTTGTTTTGCTATTATGCACATACATGAATATATGAATCATGAAAAGTTGTTTATGTGCATTCAATTCTGCCTATGGGTGTCTATGTGAAATATGAACATGATTTGAGTATATAATTACTTAGTAAATGTTCAGCATGCCATATTTGATAAGTATGCAATTATCTGTTACGTATGTGATTAATTGCGTACGATATGTGAAATGAGAATATAAAGACGTGCCTATGTACAAATGTGATTATGTGTTTATTTTTGTATTGGACACCCCCGTATTTGACAAAGCTTAATAAGAGATTGTGTAGAGTATGAAGTGAATGAGGGCATACGAGCTGGAAGGCTCTTCCACAGCCCGACTTGATAGACTGGAAAGAATGGTACAGGAAATGATAGAGATCTTAAGGCGATGCGTTAGTTGCGCTCGGCAAGAACTTTTGTCACCATCGATTAAGAAACACCGAAGAGGTTGTTATCGGGCTTCTGAGGCTTGTTATAGGTATGGTAAAATGGACCATATGGTAAGGAATTGTTCCCGAATTGAGCAAATGTGAATAAATGTTCCGCCTCAGCTAGATTCGTACTAGTGGTAGGAATTGCTACTCAGGATAGAGTAATTACACTCACACAGAAAGCGCTCAGAATACTGTGATTGTTATCCCAGGTATCTATATTGTTTACAAACGAATGCGTATGTGATGATTGATTCTAAATTAGTACATGTGTATATCTTTGCTTGGGATGTTATTTGATTCGAATCGGCATATCCTTTCGTATTTGCTGCAAGTGTATTTAGATTGGCTAGACCCACAAGATTGAGATCATATTCATTGAATGTATATGCCCCATTTGGGAAATTTGTGAAATTCGTTTTGGGATTGGTTGACTCTGCACATGCACATGTATATCTAAACCTATGCTCATGGTGATTGTTATATATTACTATCTTCGATGACTAGCCACTGGAATTAGGACTTTGTGATTGTGTGACCGAGTTGAGCACCCCAAATGATGAACTCTATAATTGTGAGACCATGTATTTTGATTGATAGAATATTGACTGGTTATGTCACTTTACTGGGCTCGACTCATGAACCTATGTTTTGTGACTAATTTGGAACTTTTGCGTAACAGACCCTATCTTATGCGCAACCGCGGAATTTTGTTTATTGCATTACTGTACGCCACGTACTTGCATATATGACTTATTTGGGCTCTGCTGTATTGATTATGATACATACCTCTTTATATGAACGACTGCATGCATATACAACTACACCTGAATTCATGTGGACAAAGCCATATTGTACATGACTTGGAACACTTCGATATAAACAATTGTGATGAATGATTCTGATATGACCTTGAGAACTGATAAACTTAGGACAGTTGTGAAACTATCAGCCATGTGCCTAAACAAATGGAGTGAGCCTCACACAACTGATGTACCCCATTTGAGAAAACTTTAATTTGATTCGATTCGATAGAGCCCTTGTTTGATTTGGCTTGATAGAACCCTTATTTGATATAATTTGATAAGGGCCCTTATTTGGTAAGACCTTTGCTTGGGATGATTTGATAAGAACCTCTATCTAATTTGATTTTGTAAAAAGGGGATTAAGAATTGCTTGTGGATAAATAGCCATATTATTCTCGGCAGAAAACTGATAGGCCCAAAACTTGAATCCGTTTGGAGTACTTGACTTATTTGAAAGATCTCTTGTGGGCTATCAACAGATTGATTTGACCATGAATGCCGTTGAGAACCAACCCCCAACTATCGAGGACATATGTGTTAGAAATGAACCGAATTGTGCAGACCCCGTGATTGGGTGTCGTAAGGAGTATTGTCCCATCTTTGTTTGTTTGACCCTATAGGAACCGATGACGGCAGATTGATTTGATTATAAGCAATACTGAACATTTTTCTTTGGTTGATTAGAATATGTTTTATAAGGAAGAGTAGTTGCTTCAGTGTTATCAGATTTTGGGAAATCAGGTTATAGTGAATGGTATTATGTTTGTTTTGATGACATTCTTGGGGCGTCCTTTCATGCTAGGGGACGTTAAGCCTATGTAACACCTTTGGTTGAGATATGTTTTGCCATCTCTTGTTTTAATGCGGGAATTGGGTTTTGTCTAATCGATCTTGGAGTGCCAGCGATGCGTGAGCAGTGCGCTTTGATCCGAGGCGATTACCCCTTTGATTTGCGGAATGTCATCCTTTGGTATTTTGTAGATGTTATCAACATCCAAAGCTTTTGAAAGCCACGATTATCCGAAAGTGTATGAATTGATGCCTTGTGGAAATATTTTCGGTCTTGTTATATTACGCAATTGGGACCATGAGGATGTGTAAATTGTGTTCAACAAGTGATTGTTGTTTTGATAACATCTTTGGCGCCATGGGAATTAATATATGAATTGCCTTATGCTTTTGGCGACTATCGGATAATGTAGAAAGACTTCGATGGAGCGGAATTGAATGTTGAACCGAATTGCAAACTATAAGCTGTTGAATGAATTGAAAACATGTGTATTATGTTAGAAGTCGACTGCATTGTTGTTATTGTGCTGTGTAATTGGTACTATGGGGATGTATGAATTACGTATGTCGTGTGATTGATTGCTTCGTTGTTATCTTTGTTGACTCGGGAATCGATTATGCGGATCTACTTTATGTTCCTGAAGACTTTTGATTGACCTTGGATAACTGTGATGAGTCACTGGACTAAATACCGAATCGGATTGTGAATTGTGGAATTATTGAAGAATGAATTGAACTTTTGTAAAAGGGAAATAGACCGAACGTCTGTGATACAGTTAGTTGACATTTGAAATAAATATGTTGGTGACCTATTGTGAAGAAGAAAATTGTTGAATTTGTGTCTAAATATTTTTCAGTGCCAACAAGTTGAAGTCGAATATTAGATAGTGGCGGAACTACTTTAACCTCTCTCTATTTTGGAATGGGAATGGAAATGGGAATATGTGGCTACAAATTTCATCGTGGGGCTACCTTGAGCACCCAAGGTATAAGTCCCGTTTGGATTACTGTATGTAAAATCACTAAGTTTGCTCATTTCCTTCCTGCGAAATTTTCGTATAATGCTTATAGACTAACCACTGTCACGTCGAAAGGATTGCTTGTTTGTATGGAGTCCCAGTATCCATTGTATTAGACAGGAATCCGAAAATGTATTTGAATTTCGACAAGCCTTTGGGAGGCAATGGGAATTGAATTATGATTCCGTGTTACTTTCCATTCTCAAATTGATGCATAATCAGAAGGAATTATTTAGACTCTGGGAGAATGTTTCAAGTGTGTGCATTAGATTTTTCAGGGAAGTTGGAAAGATCTATCCATCGTTGGCAAACCTTGCTTGCGACAACAGCTCACAGTCTAGTTTCGGCATGGCACCATACAAGCCTGGTATGACGGAAGAGGTAAGTCTCTGACTGATTGAGAATAGAGTGTTGCTTGATGTTGAGACTAAGTGAATGACCATCAAGAAGGATTGGGACCGTTGAATAAGAAAGTGTTCCGAATTGTTTTTGGCTAAGGGTAAATTAAGTTTGAAAGACCAAACTTCCTAAAGGGGGGAAGACTATGATACCCCTGTTCTGTATTAAGCTAATTGGTCCCTAATATGAATGTGATTATATGTTTTGATATGATTTTGTGTGCTATTATGTGAAAATATGTGGTTTTGAATTCCTATCTGTTCACCGTAGGAATATCTATTTGAATAATCTGCTTTGGAAATTAAATTGAAGGCCTTATCGGCCACAGAACCCAAAATTGATTACGCCATTGTGATCGGCATAATTTTTAGAGCCTATGGTGAAATTTAATTGAAAAATTGATTCAGGTCAGATTAAATTGATTAAATTGAGGATTTAGTGCCCATTATTTAATATTAATAACTTTGAGTTAGTAGGGCCAT
This sequence comes from Camellia lanceoleosa, assembly GCA_025200525.1. Classification (NCBI taxonomy): domain Eukaryota; kingdom Viridiplantae; phylum Streptophyta; class Magnoliopsida; order Ericales; family Theaceae; genus Camellia; species Camellia lanceoleosa. The sequence goes on from CM045759.1 coordinate 205,388,810, forward strand.
ATAAGGGCCCTTATTACACTCAATTCCTCTTCTTATATCATTTTGGCTGAAGTTTAACTCTCTAGAAAAGAGAGAGTCGACTTTGAGAGAGAGGGGAGGCACCTTTGGGCATTTTGATTCAAGATTGTGGATTGGGAAGCTACACTCTAGAATTAACAAGAATTGGTGGAGATTGAAGCTCCTAGGTGAGTGATCAACCCTTAATTCATGAATTTGTGTATGTAATAAGGTAAATTCAAAGAGAATATGTGATCAAGAACATGAATGGTGTTGAGTATGATGAAATTGAAGTTTATATGCACATGCATGCATAGAATTTCCATGAAATTGCATAATCAAGCATGTAAGGAGTAGGATATGAGAAATTAGGTGTTGAATCATACATGCAAGTATAGTTTGGTTGAGCTTCATGGTTTTAAGCACCATTTGTACGAATTGTAATAGATATGGAGTCAGAATGGGCATGCATGCATGATTGGCGAAGATATGAAGTTGGAATGCATGAATTAATTATGTTGGAAAGGGATCTGAGTCAAAATAGGCCATGCATGTAAGTAATACAAGAAATTGAGCTCCATTGTAATGTATTTTAGTGTTGGTACCACGTTAGTACAAGAATATGTGAAATAGGAGCCATTATATGCAAGAAAGATTGGTTGAATATCGAATTTGAACTCAAGGTGGTGTTCTGGAAAACCCATAATTTTGGCGTCCGCGCGAAGTGCCTTCGGCGGAGAATTTGAACTCGGCATTTTTTGCGGACATGGTTCCCGGCGAGGGAAGTTGGCCTTCGGAGCTATGGACAAGCCGTCCGCTCAAGCGGCCGAGTTCATGCTTGAGCGTGAATTTGAGGTAACCAGCACTTTTACAGGCTTAAGGGTCGCTGCGAGAAGTTGATGCTCGGCGGGGACCTATTTTACGAAATGCGAAAATGCATTTTGTGTTCTATTTTCTGTTCTCTTTCACTTCTAAGCACTCTTAGGCACGCATTGAGCATTGTAATTGAATTAAAGAGATAAAAATTAAGCCTAAAGAGAAATATGTGAATTAAAGAACGGATTGAATTGGTAGTGACCCTTTTGTGTTCATGGAATATGTAGGGTCGGGCTCCAGGGCAAACCAACCAACCGATCACTGTGAGTAGTATCGATATTTTGAAGCTTGTCAATTGTCCAATTGCTTATTTCCTTATAAATTGCTAGTTTGAATTATGGACAAACGATTGATACAAATGATTGGGCCGAAGGCCGATTGATGAATGATTGGGCCGAAGACCGATTGATAAATGATTGGGCCAAAGGCCGATTGACATGAATGATTGGGCCGAAGGCCGATTGACAAATGATTGGGCCAAAGGCCGATTGACATGAATGATTAGGCCGAAGGCCGATTGATGAATGATTGGGCCGAAGGCCGATTGATAAATGATTGGGCCAAAGGCCGATTGATAAATGATTGGGCGAAGGTCGATTGATAAATGATTGGGCCAAAGGCGATTGGCATGAATGATTGGGCGAAATTTGATTGATAAATGATTGGACGAAGGCCGATTGATAAATGATTAGACCAAAGGCTAATTGACATGAATGATTGGGCCGAAAGCCGATTGATGAATGATTGGGCCGAAGGCCGATTGATGTAAATGATTGGGCCAAAGGCCGATTGACATGAATGAAAGCTTGAAAGGCCTAAAGGCGAGTTTAAAATGGATGATAGTCTGATATGAATGATAGTCACTTGACTTAAATTATGTATGTACATGATAAATGGAAATATGAAGTGGGCCCAAGGCCGTTTGAAGTATGTTGTTCTACATATTGTTTGTGTATCTTCTTTATCTAATATTATTCACGGTGCTTTCGCTCACGCTCATTCATGTGTTTGTAGGTGAGCCAAGAGAGGTCCAGACCCAGCCTCAGTGAAGTCAGTTTGGAACAACTAAGGTTTTGAGGAGTTAGCCCTTGCGTCTCACGCACGAGACACGTCTTCACCCTTTCGTTATGTACTTATATTTTGTCAAGTTGGCGAAGTCTTTGAATGTGTCTGTATATAGTTTTGTTTGGCTGACTTAGATTGAGTGATCCTATTTGTATAGAATTTTATGTTATTGCATTTTCTGTTCTGACTTATTAACATATGTATGTAATAATGTGCATATAAGCACGACTCTATGGACAAAGTTTCAAATTGCTTCCGTTTGGCCCCCATGAACTCTGTTAAAATACTTTTGGGATTGGTTTGAGGCCGTAGGTAATCTCATGATTACTGGCCGGTTATGTCCTTAACCCACGGGGGCGGGTTCGGGTCATGACAGAGACATAGCTTGAAGAAGAAAATTCTGCAAGTGAGGAAATGAGTGAAGTTCAACCAATATCAGATCCTTGTCAAGGATCTTCACCTCTCCCCCAAGATGTTCTAGCCAACCGAGCGAGGAACATATATATGCTGGTTCCCTTAACAAACTGAGTTAGATTAAAATCCACATAAAACGGATCGAGGAATACCTATAATTAAAATTCACATCAAAAGGATGAAGTAAACAAAAGTCAAACAGAATGAGTTAAATTAATTTTATTAATTCAACATTAAAACTAGTTTTTGGCTACAATCTGTATTAAAAACTCAATACTACTTGAAGGATCGAGAAATACCTTGATAGAGAGTGAATTAACCAATTGATGTCTTCAAAGTAGCAGAAATCTGCAAAAAATGAAGAAGAATATGAAGAATCAACCTATAGAAAAACTGCATCCATGACAATGTGCAGGCCAATCGAACAAAAATGTGAACTACTTATTGTGTTATTTATAGATCTAGAATATATATATATATATATATATATGAACATATTTTCAAAATAACAAACAAGCAGTACAAAGCAGAATGGATGAAGTAAACAAATTCAAGATGAACCTTAGGTAGAAGTACATTTACGAAGATTCAATAAAGTCAATATTTCTTTTCTCAACTCAAAATGCTCTTGCATCTGACTTTGGTTGGAACCTTTGGTTTTAAATTAACCTATGAAAGGAAAGGGCATGATTGCTTATTAAGAAGCATTTTAATGGAAGACAATGTGTAGAAGTGACACCATAAGATAGCAAATTCTGGACCATCATCCTTTCATGTTTAGAAACATCTAATGAAGAACAATATGTTTATTATTTCTTGAAAATTTAAAAACTATGTTAGGCATTGGAGCAATAAGGAAACACAAAAAGGAGAAGTATCTGAAGTTAAGTTACACAAAAGGTGCACCTCAAGCAAGCCAACGTGAGCAACTCAAGTTATAACTCTCACTATAGTATAATAAGTGTAACACCAACAATTAAAAGCAACTATGTGATTCATATCTATGGAATACACTCATTATTTTCATAGTATCATCATTAGGCATATTGTCAAACACATGGTGAGCAAAATATAAAATTGTAGTAGTCAATCAAACACCAACAAGATAGAAATCCATCAAGAAAAAGAAATATGAGATATACTTATTATGAAGTTTGATATCAATCGGTTCATGAATGGGAAGTATAAAAAAAAAAAAAATCATTCATCAAATCCATCAAGTCAAAAATTATAGAAAAATTCATATATAGAAAACAATCACAAAACACAAAAGATATAAAAATTACGAAATTAAGATCGAACTTCATATATAAAACTACGTCTGAGTTTAGAAATCGAGTTTACTTGGTCCCTATATATTTAGAAATCGAGTTTGAGTTTTAAACTTCATATATATCAATAATTTTAAGTCTAGAAATCTTGGCGTAGGGTTTTCGATACCAGGTGAGAGAGAACTCGGAAAAGAAGTAAATCGACAACCAAGATTCTTCTTCAATGAATTGATGATGAAATCTTCGATTGATTGAAGATTGTGATGTAGAAAATGATGAAGAGAAAGAAAAAGAGATGATCGGATCAATATTGTAAATCATATATATGTGTATATGCATAGAGAGAAACACACCAAAATTTGAAGAAGGTTGAGCAAATCGCCATGGATGCTTCCAATTTGTATTGGAGCTCTAAAGAGAGAACAAACTCGTTGAAGAGAGAATGAGAGCGCAACTTTTTGATTGCAAGCAAACCCGTTAGAAATTTGAAGTGAGGTCCCAATTTTTAATGGTTAAAATGATTAAAATATTTGGTGCAAAATGTTTTAATTGATAATGACAAAAATATTTAGTCTCTAAAAAGTTAATAATGTATTAGCAACCAAATTTATTAGTCTTAAAATGTTATGTAAATATTAAGTGAGAATATTAATAGTCATTTTTACAATTTTATAAGTAAATTATCATATATTTAAATTTGTCCCTAAAAGATTACTTTTAGCGACCAAATTCAATTAGTCCTTAAATATTAGTCCCTAAAAGACTAATTTTAACCCAAGGGGTTGTAGCATTGTGGTAAGGCCTTGGGGTTTAAGCCCCAAGGTCACAAGTTCAATTCCCCCCTTGGGTCAATCTCCTGGGCGAAACACTGTTGGTTAGGAGGTTGGACCTCAAGTTGTCTAGTCAGCACTTGGTGTGGGTTCAATGCTCCCCCGCTGTGTGAGTCCTAACTTAAGCGGAGCTTGTCTTGGGAGGTTAGGGCAAGTTCCCAGGTTATAGTCTCCTCACTCGGAATGGTTAATAGGACACCTTGGTGATCTCTATAAGGGGCGCTGCCTTGGACCTGCGGGAGGGTAGGGAGGATTTTCCTGTAACAAAAAAAAAAGAGACTAATTTCTTGTAGTGTGTGCTAAAATTGACCAGAAAAAGTTGTCGGTGCCAGAAAATTAGTCGAAAAAGCCATTGAAAAAGTTGTCAACAGTGACTGATAGCGATGAGATAGACAGATAGGTGACATTAAATAAATAGGTAAATATAGGTGATATTTAGAGAGACAGTTAGATAGATAGGTGACACATGTAAAAATATGTGGCATTTGGACAACTAAATTATATTTCAACAGATAAATAGATATGTTAACTTTTAGACAAATAAGTGTTCTTTCGAACATATCATGTCTTTTCGGCCCAATAGTTTCAGAGATAGGCCTCTTGCCTGAGTGCCTTAAAATATACAAGTTCATGACGATTATCTTATGTGATTAATTTTATTATTAATTCTGTCTCCATGGTCTTATCTTAGAAATTTCTCAGTAAAAAAGTGGATTTTTTATTTATTTTTATTTTTTAAAATATAGAACGTGGATTGTATTGGTCAGCTATTGGCTGCTGGACTTTGATGTATATGGGCTTGACAAAGTTTACGTCCTCGTCTTTTACTCCAATATGGTTTAATTTAGAACAAATCCAAAGCAAGAGTGCATTCGAAGAACACCAAACTCGTTAAGTCATGTTTATTTGGAGTATACTGTTTTCACATTAGATTAATAATTTAATAAAATATATAATTTTATATTTAATTAAAAAAATTTGGGTTTAAGCTAATAGTTCTAATCTTTTATGAGACTACTGAATTTCAAAATGGGTTGGGATACAAAATAGAGAATTAAGAAAACAAATTTACAAAACTAACAAAATTTTGTCAATTTCTTCTCATAATCCTACACCAAACCAAACATGACACAATTCAAAAAGATTTATATTAGCAATACTAAGAATGTTAATCTCATCTAATTTTGTCAAGGCAAACAAACACGGCCAATAAACTCCATAATTTGAGCTTCAAAATCTCTTTTTCCTATTCCCTATCCCTAAAAAAGCAAAAATTATATATAATATTCCTATCCTAAAAAAGCAAAAATTATATATAATATAAATATATATGTGAGAGGGTAATTTATAAATTAATTGGGCGACTTAAGAAATTGCCTTCTTTGCAAGTTGGGTCGTAATGGGCAGTAAGTAATGATGTAGTTGATTAATGGTTTGGCCTTGTTGAGGTCGAACCGAGCTAAGTTTCACAGCGTTCTCACGGTGAGATAATTACATCATTGTGCATTGCTAAGCGTGGTCTTGAGTTGTTAGCTCGGTTGGAGTATGTCAAACCGAGGTACAAGCGGAGAAGGAAGACCAGGCTAGGCGAGCTCGGTCTAACTTGCCACTTTAGCATTGCAATACTAGCTCGATCGTTTGGACATACCAGAGCTAGAACCATCTCACTTGGTTTATGCGGAGGGAGTGTGAAAGGATAAGCATTATCTTCGGAGAGTGATTCCTAGGAGGACTCTGCGGAGGAATAAGAGTCCTACTAGGATTGTGCTTCTGAACCTATAAAACTCACAACATCACCTATAGAGAGGTAACACAACTTTGATTCTTGAATATCTGAGCATTTGTCTATTTGTCTATTTTCTTGACTTAGGTATCGGAGAGGTATCCGCACACACCAGGCTAGCTCACGTTTGTGTTCGGAGTAAGCGGCGGCGTTAGAGGGCGCAAACTTGATCATGAGGATTATCTGAGAAGATTATTTCTTACTTGTACAATTGGCGTCGTCTGTAGGAAGACCAGAAAGAACAAAACCTCTTGATCAAGTTTTTTCCTCTCTAATTGGAAGTAATGACACACAATGAAGATTTGCCACAGTCCGCCATCGACGGACAAACCCCAAAGGGGGTTGGGAGGCGCGAAGGTTTGCCTTCTATCCCTCCCATGGCAGATTTAGAGCCCCAGCGACAGAACCCCCAGAGGGATGCAAAGGGAAGGCGGACTAACAGCCCCGGCGCTCTCAAAGTCCTGAAAGACAGAAGCGGAGGATCGATCCTCAAGTTCTGGAGGATCGCGTAAAGGAACAAGACGAGTTAATAAGGAAGATGGCGGCATACATGGAGTCTATGAAGCGCCAAATCAAAAGAAAAAGGGTGGCGATAGGAGAAGGGTATAAAAGCAACACACCCCCTCGCCATTCGGAAGACTGTGGTAGGCATACCACACCCTCATAGCAGTAGGAGCACGAGCAGGCGACACTCGATCAAAACTCCGGGACTCGTTACTCCATGTCTGAAAGAACGAGAACTGAGAGGTCATATATTGAGGAAAGCACCTATCGACCCTCGCGGACGCGCTAGACGTCATCCAGGCAGACGGAGTTGCCTAGATCATCCGATTTGCGAACTGTGCTAGAAGAAAGGGCGCGAAGGAAGGAAGATACCAGGGCGCGCGACCCGCGCAGAGTTTCAGCCCTTCAGCGGTTGGCTCCTCGGACTCATGGGAGCGTCGAGGTAGGAATGCCAATATCGCGTCTTGCTTACGAACCAGTAGACAAAGCATTAGCAAGGCTGCAGACCTCGTCATTCGTTCCGGCAATTGAGAATGCACCACTACCTTCGGGCTTTCACCAGCCCAAATTTACCACTTATGAGGGGAAGACGGACCCCTACATGCACCTAAGTCACTTTCGCCATGTTATGGTAGTATACCGGAGGAATGAGGCTTTAATGTGCATCCTTTTCCCATCCAGCCTTGGCAACCTAGGTTTAACCTGGTTCGAAAGGCTACCAGAAGGCAGCATCGCCTCCTGGGCGCAATTGTTAGAGGCGTTCGTGACTAGATTCAGAACAAATACCAAAACACCAGTGGAGATCGATCTGCTACTCTCCGTTGACATAGGCGACAAGGAGACGTTGAGATCCTACAATAGTCGTTATTGGGAAACTTTCAACCAGATAGGAGATTGTCCAACAAACCTCGCCATTGCACAATACAAACGGGGCTAGCCAGTCGGAAACAAATTGAGAAATTCAATCACTATGACGCCTCCCCTCACGATGGAGGCCTTAATGGAGAGAGTGCACCAACATATTTGTGTGGAAGAGGATGGCGCCCGTGCTAAGGCGAAATCTAGCACAACAACAATACTAGATAAAAAGACTTCTGTAAAAGTCAACACGGTAGAACGACCAAGCAGGAATGGGTGTGGCAGACGGGCTAACAAAGAGGATCCAGACAAAAGGTGGCTAAGAGTTCGCACTGCCATTACCACGGTGTTCAAAAAACCAATCTACTAAATTCTCAGTGAGATACGTGATGAACCTTTCGTCCGATGGCTAGCTAAGTTGGGAGAAGCACAAAAAGACTATGATGAAGGATCTCGGTGTACCTTCCATAATAAAAAAGGGACACCGCACAGAGAATTGCACACTGTTAAGACAGCACTTGGAGGAGTTAGTGGCAGTTAGGCACCTGGACCAGTACATAGAAGGAGGGACAAAGGCAGCCCCCCAGAACCACAACAACCCAAACGGAATGCCGATCGATGCCCCACCTCAAGGCATGATTAACGTAATACATGGGGTATTCGAACTTGAGCGAGTATGTGAGCTCAGGGGAATGATTAAGAAGGATGAGCACTTAAGGGAAGTATTAAGTGCACAACCTGCTATTAAAAAAGGGAGAACAGAAGCCACGAATGTCATATCTTTTCAGACAAAGACTTGGCAAGGATATATTGCCCTCACAATGATGCACTGGTCATCATACTCCGTGTCAAGGATTACGACATCAAATAGATTTTGATCAACCAAGGAAGCTCGTGTGAGATAATGTATTACGAAACCTTCAAACAATTGAAATTGGAGGACAAAGACTTGGCGCCTGCAACATCTCCCCTAATCGGATTCAACTTAATGCCAGAGTGGCCAGTAGGCAAGATAATCCTCCCAGTCAGAGCAAGAAGCATGACGAAACAAGTGGAATTCTGGGTATTGAAAGTCCCTTCCACTTACAAGATAATCTTGGGAAGGACATGGCTGCATGCCATGCGATCGGTAGCGTCAACCTACCATCAAGTATTGTGGTTCCCCAACGAAGCTGGAGTAATTGAAGAGGTCTTTGGACACCAAATTATGTCCAAACAATGCTTCGTCAAGTAAATGGCTGCCGCGCTGCCAAGGGATATGTACAGATGGTGGAAGAACCTAAGAGCAATGAATTGTTTGCGGATGTTGGCAAAACCGCTGAACAGAAGGCAGTGGAAGACTTGGTACAGGTAAGAATAGATGAAAAGAGCCCAGAAAAGTTCTTTTTCCTCGGCTCATCTATGTCCAACACTGAGAGAATAGAGGTCATGGAATTCTTAACCTCTAACATCGAAGTGTTTGCCTAGACGCCGTATGACATGCCTGGCATTGACCCAAACTTCATCTATCACCAATTAAACGTCCACCCAAATGCCAAACCAATTATACAGCACACTCGCAGATCAGCACTCCACCACGCCGAGATAGTGGCGAAAGAAGTGGGAAACCTTTTAGAGGCGGGAGCTATCAGAGAAGTGCACTATCCCAAGTGGATATCTAATACAGTGGTAGTGCCAAAAAAGAATGGAAAATGGCATGTTTATGTGGACTACAAAACAGTCAACAAGGCATGCCCAAAAGATAGCTTTCCCTTACATGAGATAGACCAATTTGGTAGACCTAACTGCAAGACACAATCGACTTAGCTTTCTTGATCGTCTGAGGTTACCATCAAATTGCTATGTATGAACGGATCGAGGAGATCACATCCTTTACAATGCCTAGGGGATTGTATTGTTACAAGGTCATGCTCATTGGCCTAAAAAATGCAGGGGCAACATTCCAGCGGATGGTCACCAAGATGTTTGAACCATTGTTAGGTAGAATAATGGAGGCTGACATCGACAATATGGTGGTCAAAAGCAAGGATGAGAATGATCATCTCAGGGGCCAGGTGAGATGTTTCAGATCCTGAATAAGAATAAGTTACGCCTTAATGCATCCAAGTGTTTTTCGGCGTAGGATCTGGCAAATTCCTAGGCTTCCTGGTGACCAACCGAGGTATAGAGGCTGACCCCTCTCAGATCAAAGCAATTTAGGATCTAGAGAGGCCCAACTCGATAAGAAGTCAACATCTCCTTTGGTATGGCGGCTACACTCAACCGGTTCATAAGTCGGTCGTTAGACAAATGTCGACCATTTTTTCAAGCATTAAAGGCCAAGTTTGAGTGGGATGAAGAATGCGATCACGCCCTAGAAAGCCTGAAAGAATACATGTCTTCCCCACCGTTGCTAGTAACCTCAATACCTGGTGAAGAGCTCTTTTTGTACGTAGCGCCACGACAAGCGTCAGCGGTGTTGGTCGAGCGGAAGAATCCAACACTGCCTATCTTTTATGTCCATAAAACCTTCTTTGGGCATAGAAACAAAATGCTTACCATTGGAAAAAGCGGCTTTAGCCACGATGATGGCCTCTAGGAAGCTAGCGCATTTACTTCTCGCCCACACCATAATCGTTCTCACAACTTTTCCATTAAAAGCTTTGTTTGAGGCCTTGAACTTTCTGGCGAATCTTGAAGTGGACGTGGAATTGGGACAGTTTGACATCAAGTTTCAACCCAGAACCGCAATAAAAGCCTAAGCACTGGCAGACTTTGTGGCAGAGTTCACACCAGGAAGCCATCACATCTGCCCAGTTGACTTGACTGGTGCAATCGAAATGGGGATGGAAAGCGCCGCAGGAAGCGCGCAACCCCTGAATCAAGATGCCCAGCCACATCCCAAAATAGACCGAAGTGAAGACAAGCAGGAAGAGGCAAACCATGCTGCACCAGGCAAAGACTCATCAACAAGTAAAAACTTGGTACAATCAGATATAGAGGGGCAAACAGTAAGCATGGACTTTGGAGAAAACACTAGCAACACTCAGAACCCCAAGGCATCACCCAATCCCTCCACTTGCTAGAAGCTGTTCGTTGGAGAAATATCGAAGCTCTTCGTGGATGGAGCGTCTAACAGGCACGGCACAGGACTTGGCATAGTCCCTCATCTCACCAGATGGCCTAATAGTGGAACAAGCAGTCAACCTTGGTTTCCTAGCATCAATCAACGAAACGGAGTATAAAGCGCTTCTGGCAGGACTAAAATCAGCACTCTACATGAAGGCCATCGAGCTAATGGTTTACAGTGACTCACAGCTGGTGGTAAACCAAATTTCAGGCGACTACGAGGCAAAGGATGAAAGAATGGCTAAGTACCATGAGTTAGTCAGAAAAGAGATCATGAAATTTGAGGTAGTACGGATAGAGCAGATCGGCAAGGAAGAAAACAGTAGAGCGAACGAACTAGCAGGCTTTGCTTCAATGGCAGATACATCCATCCCTCATCCGTTACTAATCGATTACCTACCAAGACCAAGCATTCAAGAACTTGAAGTAGCTGAGGTATGTTGTGCCAAATTAGGCCCCTCATGGATGGATCCCATTATAATGTTCTTAAAAGACGGCGTCTTACCTTAAGAAAAGAAAGAAGCCAACAAGATTAGAGCAAAGTCGCAACGATTCTGGCTCTCCCCATCAATGGCCTTGTACAAGAAATCCATCCCGGGACCTTACCTAAAGTGTGTTCATCCCAGCAAAGTCGAAGCATTCTTGTTCGAGATACACGAAGGCGTGTGTGGAAACCACCAAGAGGGAAGATCATTGGCCTACAAAGCAATTTCATAGGGATATTGGTGGCCTTACATGCAAGCAGACTTAGAGAAGTATGTCAAGAGATGCGAGAAATGTCAGAAGTTCGCACACCAAATACATCAACCAGCCAGAGAGCTTCTACCATTAACTAGCCCATGGCCCTTCGCAATGTGAGGCTTGGACATAGTAGGACCACTTCCAACGGCACCCGGCAACAGAAAGTTTTTTCTTGCGGCAACAGACTACTTCACAAAGTGGGTGGAGGCGGAAGCATTAGCATCAATAAATGAGAAAGATGTGAAGAAGTTCGTCTGGCAGAATATCATCACTCGATTCGGCATACCAAAAGCCCTAATATCTAACAACGGCACTCAGTTTGATGGTAAAATTTTTAGAGGCTTTTGTGAAGAATACAAGATAAAATTCTACAACTCTACACCGGCATACCCCCAAGCAAATGGCTAGGTGGAGGCATCAAACAAAGTCGTCTTAGATGGATTGAAGAAAAGGCTGGAGAAAGCAAAAGGTAAGTGGACGGAGGAGCTTCCTCATGTTTTATGGGCTTACCGTACCACACCCCGGCGATTAACTAGAGAAACACCATTTTCCTTGGCCTATGGCATGGAAGTAGTAATCCCACTGGAAGTTGGCCTCCCCATAATTAGAAGTGAAAATTTTAATCCAGACTTAAATGGAGAAGCCATAACATTGGAGCTCGACCTTGCAGAAGAAAGAAGAGAAAGAGCACTGGTTCACATTGCCTCATACCAGCAGGAGTTATCCAGGAAATAGAACAAGACAGTACATCCAAGGCAATTCAAGATTGGAGATTGGGTGCTGCGCAAAGTAATCGGAAACACCCTGGTACCCGATGATGGCAAGTTAGGGCCCAATTGGGAAAGACCTTACAAAGTGATTGAATTAGCAGGAAAATGGGCATACCACTTGGAAGATGAAGATAGCAAAGCCATTCCTAGGCCATGGAACACTGCTAATCTCAAACTATTTTATTTTTAGCTTTTCTTTAAATTTACTTGTAGTTTTTATTTTTCAATAAAACAAGTAGTTTCTTTTTCAGCATAAATTGTTTTTCTCTGTAAAAATAGTGTTAGGGAACTAAGGGCAATGAAATCAGAGTTGCCCGGAATAACCAACTTTGAGCTCTCTTCAGCCAGGATTAGGATCTAGGCTGAAGAGGTTAGCTGGAAAAACCAACACTTTTCCTAAGCCAAGATAAGGATCGAGGTTGTAGGACGTTTGGCAGGAATAACCAAACACTTCACTCTAGGTTGGTAGGAATAACCAGCTTTGAGCTCTCTTCAACTAGGATTAGGATCTGGGCTCAAGAGGTTGGCTAGAAAAACCAACACTTCTCCTAAGCCAAGATAAGGATCGAGGCTGCAGGACGTTTGGCAAGAATAACCAAACACTTCGCTCTAGGTTGGCAGGAATAACCAGCTTTGAGCTCTCTTCAGCTGGGATTAGGATCTGGGCTGAAGAGGTTGGCTGGAAAAACCAACACTTCTCCTAAGCCAAGATAAGGATCGAGGTTGTAGGACGTTTGGCTGGAATAACCAAACATTTCGCTCTAGGTTGGCAGGAATAACTAACTTTGAGCTTCTTTAACTAAGATTAGGATCTGAGCTGAAGAGGTTGGCTGGAAAAACCAACATTTATTGCTCTTCAACCAAGATAAGGATCTAGGCTGAAGAAGTTGGCTGGAAAAACCAACATTTATTGCTCTTTAGTCGAGAAAAGGATCTACGCTAAAGAAGTTGGCTGGAAAAACAAACACTTAGTACTCTTCAGCCGAGATAAGCATCCAGACTAAAGATTGGCTGGAAAAACCAACACTTAGTACTCTTCAGCTGAGATAAGCATCCAGGCTAAAGAGTGGTTGGTTGCAAAAAACAGACACTTACTACTTCTCAGCCGAGATAAGGATCCAAGCTGAAGAGTGGTTGGCTGGAACAACAACTTTTTGTAATCTTGGTAGAGGTAAAAACCTCGGCTGAAGAGGTTGGCAGGTATGACCAGATAGGTCTCAAGGTTAAGATCGAGATAGGTATCTCGGCCAGAAAATGTTATACTACATTCAGATTACAATTGGAAAGTAAATGCAAACATGGAAGTAAACCGAAACAACAGTTGAAACAAAAGAAGCTTTCATTCAAAGTTCAAGTCAGAGTTATAAAGGAGCGGGACTTCAGCCCGGTTACAGTTTCTTTCCAAAAGTAAAAAGAAGAAAATACAAGATCAAGCAAAGAGGTCATCAAGATCCACATCCAGATCAACTCGGAGCCCGGTCACATTGTCAACCAAGTATTCCACCGGTGGCTCCACCCGAGCTAACTGAACAGCGGGATCATTGACGACTGGGGCATTATTGGGCCCAGATTCTTCTTCATCATCCTCAACTTGAAGAAATTATTGTTGAATGGCGTGGGTGTACTCTGCCATATAGCTCGGTATGAAGTGCGGAGGAGGGTTCAGGAAAACTTCGGTCTCTGGACTGTGACCAAGCTGTGCCATGGCCGCTTTCCACCCACACTTGAAAAATATATCCTTAGCAGCTTCGCACTACAGGATGTAGGTTGCTTCACCCTCTTTATAACCGCGGTCTTCCGCATTCTCCATTTTTTTCTCGAGCGTGGTTATCTCAACATTCTTTTTCTACTCAACTTTGGCTAGCTCACGCAGATAACGATCTTTCAGCTTGGTCAAGGCCTTTTATTTGTCGGCCTCCACCGAATCCACTAGCCCGGTGAGACGGGCGACTTCCGATTGCAGCTCGGCCATTTTTTGCTTAGCGTCATTTAGCTCGACCGTCTTGCTCTCGGCCTCAGCCATGGCCTGCCTTGTGGTTTTGCGCAGTTCCAACACTCGCTTATGTGCAATATGGTTTTTCTGCATGCCTGTGAAAGGAGGAGTAGCAGATATAAGTCAAAACCAAGCAAATAGGTGGTATAAAATAAAAAATAATCAGGAGTACTTACCAGCACCATTGACTTCGTTACCGATCGGATAGCCTTGAGCTCAGTCAAATGGTCATGATGTTCCATATCAGGAGGCAAGCACACGCTCTTAGCCAGATTGAAAGTAAGCATGTGGTCTTTGTCTGCCACCATTGAATCAGTGTCTCGGATGGCGCGGTTCCGAAATGTCACTTTTGGGGCCCATTCAGAAGGGCTAGCTCGGTCAGAATCCACGGGCTCTGGGCTCAGTTGTGTGGTTTGGGGGAGAATGGTGTCTTCTTCATCAACAATGACTTCGGTTGTGGAAGGCAGACCTTACTTGGCGAGATGAAGAGGTTGGCGGTTGGAAGGGCTACCTGACGATTTGTGTTTGATCGGTTTGTGGTACCTCGGGTTGGTTTGTCTCGGTGATGAGGGCCCTTACTGCTCTCTTCTTTGCCATTTCTTGTTTAGCAGTTAGTGGGATCAGGGTGATTTCAGGCAAGGTTGGATCAGGTTCAGAAGAGGGCTCCAAGAGGAAGTCTGTCACCCTGGTCTTCCGTCTGCTGTTGTATCTATATGTCGGCTCGAAGTTGAGTAGCTCGGCCCAACCTCGATTGGGATATCTTAGCGCGGCGCGGAGTGCGTCAAGATTGGGGTAACTGTACTGTGACTTTAAAAAGTCCAAATCTGCATAAGGAAAAAAGCAACGGTTAGTATGGTTCATAGCTTACAAACAAAGTAAAGAATGCACAAAACTAAGCCGAGGTAATTATACCGACAACTCCTTTATTCCAGTTAATCCGGTCTCCTGGTATTTGGGCTTCTTGATCTTTGAAGTTACCAGAGACCCAGAAAAAATCATCATCGTTTATATCTTTATCTGGGGTGTTTTTTATTATTTTCTCTCGGCGGCGTCTTATTCTTAGATAATATACCTAGTCGTCTTCATTTTGGCCTAATGAATATTGGTGGAATAATTCGGCCAGACCGAGGTTGAGGCCAAGTCGGCAATTTAGCTCGGCGAGTCCATTTATTATCCTATACGAATTTGTGGAAAGTTGAGTAGGGCGAGATTTGTTTGTTTGAGAATTCATAGAGAAGAATTTGAGCAGGGAAGCGAGACCGGCCCCTAGGATGGAAATAATGTTGAAAGGGACGAGGCCCGTTTTTCCCCTGGGAATGGTGTCTAGTTCAGCTAGGGAGAGATGCACGTCATCTGGGATTTGGTAATCATTTTGGAATTCGGCTATGGCCCCTGGAGAGTTCACTAAAAACCTATATTTACCCATGTGGACTTAAATTATGTGTAAAATAGCCTGAAGTGTTAGCTCGGTGCTGAGAAGGTGTTGATTATCTCGGTTGAAGTGTTCAAAGGAGTGCCTGGGCAACATAAGTCAATCTGCAAAGTGAAAAGAAAAAGTGTTAAGCACAGATCGTTGGACCGTGCTAAGTACATAGGCAAAATAAGTATAAGCCTAGCTCGGCTAAAAGGAATGTTATCTGTTCTTAGTTCAGTTGTTGCAAAGGATTTTAGCTTGGCTAAAATAAACTAAAGGTTTGGCATAAAGCTTTAGTTTGGTCATTTGTAAGAGTTATCTAGTTTGGCGTGACGTTTTGGTTCTGTTGATGGGGGAGTCATCTAGTTTGGGTGGGTACATACCTAGAAGGTTCCCTATTCGGTTGAATCTAAGCCTTAAGTTGCCTAAACAGGTTTTTAGCTCGGTCACACCACGATTCTAGATTCAAACCTCATAATTTTTGAATTCAGAGGGTGTGCTCTTAAAACATAAACCTATGGTTTGGGGGTTTGGTTTTTGGTGCTCTCTGTTCTTACTCATAACATGTTTACACAGAGAATGTTTCGTGATATATATGAGTATATATGTATCTATATTATGTATATTCAAAAAATGAATGGGAAAGCAATAGATTTGAGCCACTTACCAGTTCAAAATGGTGGAATCGAAGATAAAAACAGCACCAGCAGAGAATGCGAGCTTTTTTCAAGTACAGTATTGAGGAAAAAAGGAAGCTCAGAAAATAGAGAGAAGAAGATAAATAGTAGTGCGTTTGGTTCAAAAGTAGGGTTTTTGTGAAAAGCACGAGAAAAAGCGGATTTATTCAAATTTTTGGTCTGAAGGCGGCGTGACTATTTGGGCCAATGAGGGTTTGCCACGTGTCCATGGAATGGGAAGCGATTTAGCTTCTAGCGACTAAAAAGAGCGTTTTGACGGACAGTTAGTAGCTCGGTGTGAATTTAGCTCGGTTGAAGGTTGCTTTTATTTCGGCGGTAGAAGAGTAATCTCAATCATACTCTGTGAGCGGAATTAAGGGGCAATTGAGAGGGTAATTTATAAATCAATTGAAATTTGAGCTAAAAATTGCCTTCTTTGCAAGTTGGGCCGCGTAATGGGCCAGGGTAAGTAATGATGTAGTTCGGCTAACTGGTTTGGCCTTGTTGAGGTCCGAACCAAGCTAAGTTTCACGCGTTCTCACGGTGAGATAATTACATCATTGTGCATTGTTAGCTCGGTCTTGAGTTGTTAGCTTGGTTTGAGTATGTCAAACCAAGGTACAAACGGAAAAGGGAAGACCCGAGCTAGGCAGAGCTTGGTCTAACCTGCCACATAAGCATGGCAATACTAGCTCGGTCGTTTGGATATACCACCGAGCTAGAACCATCTCACTTGGTTTATGCAGTGAAGAGAGTGTGAAATGATAAGCATTATCTTTCAGGAGAGTGATTCCTAGGAAGACTTTACACGGAGGAATAAGAGTCCTGCTAGGATTTTGCTTTGTGGAACCTATAAAAGCTTACAACATCACCTATGGAGAGGTAACACAACTTTGATTCTTGAATATACAGAGCTTTTGTCTATTTGTCTATTTTGCTGACTTAGGCATCGGAGAGGTATCCGGCACACACCCGCCGGCTAGCTCACGTTTGTGTTCGAGGAGTAAGCGGCGTTTGGAGGAGCGCAAACTTGATCAACATAGGATTATACGAAAAGATTATTTCTTGCTCGTACAATATGTTACCAAAAAAACAAATAAAACAAAAATGCACTACAACATATAAGGGTTTTAGAGATAAAATGTTTTGGTCTCTAAATTCCGTTTGGTTGTGTTTTGAAAACATAATTCTACACCTACATTTGAATATCATGTTTGGTAGGAGTTTTGGAATCACTTTTCCAAAACTCATGAAAATTGTCTCGGTAGCTTTTCGAAAAAATTTTTTTTTGCAAATTTTGCCTAACTGGTCGTCCAGCCAGTTGACCAGAATAATGATTTTTTTTTTTCAATTGATATGTTAATTTTTATATAATCAAAAAAAATATTTTCTGAACTTTTAAAAAAAATCTATGTGCTTCAAAATAATTTTGAGCTGTATGTTTGGTTATGAGTTGTAAATTTTTGTATCAAATATCAAATGTCACATCAACAATTCTCCACTCAAATCAAAACTCTTTTCAAAACTATTTTCAAAACTCTTTATCAAACAAATTTTCCACACTTAAATCATAATTCCAAACCTCACAAACTCAAAATACAACTCATACTCTCAAATCATAATTACAAAACTCTACCAAACGCAACCAAAATTTTGTTGCAAAAGACATTTAAGGACCAATTTTCATCGTCAAAAAAATAGTCGCTAAAACGTCGTCTCGAAAAGTCAAAAATAAGGCTTTTAGCAACAAAATTTTAAAAATGTCACTAATAAATAGTCTTTTAGGGACAAAATAATTTGGTCTTAAAATAGTTTATTTTTTTAGACAAAAAAAATTGGTTCTACAAATATAACAATTTATCACTAATGTCCAATTTGCGATGCTAAAAATATAATAATGACACTTTTACTTAACAAAAATATTGGTACGAAAAAAATAATTTTATCTCTAAATTTTGGTTTCTAAAACCTTAATTTTTTGTAGTGATAAAAACAAAAACAAATAACATCATTACATGGTAATAACCATTTAGTGAATCAACTAAATGCCAAAGTAGTAATTGATCGAAAAATATATTATTTTAATTCCTACCTCAAGAGGGTAGGAGTTACATAATAATTTCTAGAAAGTGTCATATCAACAAGAATAATTTTGTAAATACTAACATTTTTATTAAAAATCTTATTAAAAGTGTAAAAGACTAAAATTGATTGGGTATCAAAAAAGTAATGATAATTAAACATTTCATAATGTTTTGACATATATATTTTTAATAAAATTTCCAATACAAGTAGCATTGTTCTATAAATAACGTGAATAATTTTCCAATGGGAAAACAAAATTATGAACTTGTGGGAGTTTAAAATAATGCTTTGCTGAAGAGCACTTGTTATTGATAAGAAAGCAGTATGCATCCATTACAATTGTCTTAGCGAGATTCGACTATTGTATGCCTTGATCATTGTATCGATCTCGGCATTGCGACTATAGCCATTCTTGACCAAAGTCATTGCATCAATCTCAGCAGCTGAAGCCACAACAACAGTCATTGAAGCCACAATTTAGTGTATCACATATAGCTGCAAAGAGATATAAATATCAATGTTGTAGTAGTGGTGGTTAGGTAGCTGTTAGTTTAGATTCAGTTTGGAGTTTGTTAATTCAGTTAGAGTTTCTTATAACAAACTCCTAACCAACTCTCTTGTATTAAATATAAATAGGTGTATGCCTCCATGTAAAAGTGTGTGAATGAAATATCATTTTTTTCTCATTTCTTGTTATGGTATCAGAGCCAAATAGCTCTCACGAGCAAGATTCATTCATGGCAATTTCATCATCTTCTCTACCACCAAATCTTAGTCTATTGATTTCAAATTTTCAGTCTCTAGTAACAGCGAAACTTGATTCTGCCAATTTTCTTATCTGGAAACATCAGCTTCAGAATGTGCTTAGAGCCACAAATTTGTTTGATTTTGTAACTGGAGTGATTCCATGTCCAGCTCCGCAGATCCCTGATGCATCTGGAAAAGTAATTGAAAATCTAGAGTTTGCAAGATGGAAGATCATTGATGCACATCTGTTGAGTTGCATTACTGCAACTCTCTCCTCATCTGTGTTCTCCATAGTTCTTCATTGTCAACACTGTGCTCAAGTTTGGAGTGCTTTAGAGAAGAGATTTACCTCACTCTCTCGATCTCACATACATCAATTGAAGAATAAACTTCAATCAGTCTCCAAGAAAGGCCTTTCAATGGAGGAATATTTGGCACAGATTCGCTATATTGTAGATCAACTTAGTCTTGTATCAACTTCTGATTGTGATGAAGATCTGGTTTTGTTAACACTCAGCGGATTACGAGATGAATATGCGGCTTTGAAAACTACTATTAGTGCTAGAGTAGGCGATTACTATGGAAGACTTGAGTTCACTGCTTTGTTTTGAAGCAATACATGTAGAAAATAAAACTAAACATGTTCTTATTAGGGATTTACCAATGGCCTGTGCTGTCACTACTGGCTCTACATCTGGATCTACTTCATATCCTCAATCTAATAGAGGATATTCATCTGGCAATAGAGGTAGATATCAATTTCATGGTAATAGAGGAGGAAGATACAGAGGAAATGGAAGGTATCGCCAAGGTAGATCAAGGAGATATAATAATAGACATGATAGTCATTCAAGCAATGCTTCTTATTCTGGTTGTCAAATCTGTGGAGGTCATAATCATAGTGCTTTTGATTGTTGGTTTCGTATGGATTCCATCTATCAGCCTGCTCAGGCTTCTTCTCCATCTAATTCTCAATCTTTTCCATCTCATGCTTACTCTGTCACTGCAAATCAGTCTTCTTCTAATTAGTCTTTTGCTCCATCTGATTCATCCACTCTGTGGTACATAGACTCTGCTGCAACCAATTATATCACAAATGATTTGGCTAATCTTCAACTCTATCAACCTTACCAAGGCTCAGACCAAGTCACTGTTGGTAATGGTTAGACTGTTCCTATTCAACACATTGGTAATGGATTACTCCCTACTCCTCAGTATTCTTTTTCTCTCAATAATCTTCTTCATGTGCCTAACATTTCTTCTAACCTGTTGTTTGTTCATAAACTCACCAAGGATAATAATTGTTCAGTTACATTTGATTCTAACTCCTTTGTGGTTCAGGACAAGTATACGAACAAGGTTCTGCATAAAGGACCTAATATTCATGGACTCTACCATTTTGCTGATTCATCATCTTCCATGATTCCTCAAGCTCATGTTGCTCAAGCAAAATCACAAGTCTCTATGTCTACCTGGCATCAAAGACTTGGTCATCCTTCCACACTAAAATTTCATCATCTTCTTCAATACTTACCTGCACCTTTATCAAATAAAGATTGTAATTCATTAGCTTGCACTTCTTGTAGTATTGCTAAGATACATAGGTTGCCTTTCAAGTTGTCTACTTCTACTGTTAATAAGCCATTTTCTCTTGTGCATAGTGATGTTTGGGGACCATTTAATGCTTCTCTCACTGGTTATAAATACTATCTTTTGTTTGTTGATGATTTCACAAAATTTACTTGGATCTATCCTCTTTATGTTAAGAGTGAAGTCTTTTCCACCTTTCTTTTGTTCAAAGCTTATGTGGAAAAACAATTTGATACATTCTTGAAAATTCTCAGAACTGATAATGGAACTGAATTTGTTAATCATCAAATGGATAGTTATCTTCTTTGAAAATGATATTCTCCAACATCTCACTTGTCATTATACTCCAGAACAAAATGGCATTGCGAAG
Organism: Camellia lanceoleosa; assembly: GCA_025200525.1. Classification (NCBI taxonomy): domain Eukaryota; kingdom Viridiplantae; phylum Streptophyta; class Magnoliopsida; order Ericales; family Theaceae; genus Camellia; species Camellia lanceoleosa. The sequence continues at coordinate 205,409,903 of CM045759.1, forward strand.
AGAAAACATCAACACATTGTTGAGACAGTTATTGCATTAATGTATCACTCTAGCATGCCTCTTACCTACTGGTTTGAAGCTCTAGCTACAGCTGTGTTTCTTATTAATAGGATGCCTAGTTTGTCTCTTCATCATAAATCTCTTTTTCAGTTACTCTTTCATGCTCTTCTAGATTATGAAATTTTCAAAGTATTTGGTTACCAATGTTTTCCTTGGCTTCGACCTTATATTGATCATAAACTTCAACCCAGATCTTCACCTTGTGTTTTCTTAGGTTACCATCCTTCCACTAAAGGATACAGGTGTTTGGATCCCTCTACTGGAAAAACATTTTTGTCTAGATATGTCTTGTTCAATGAGTCTTGCTTCACATTTGCTACTCACACACCTACTCCTCATACACTACCTAATCTTACATCATTTTTCTGGTCTTCTTCTCAGTTTGTCACCTCTACCAATCATTTTCCTCCTATCCCTTCCTCATCTTTTTCTGCTCCTTTTTACTAGTTCTGTTCCTATAGTCTCTGTTTCACCTGCCGTTCCTGTTATTCCTACCACACCTGCTACTGTTATTCCTGAAGTACCTACTCCTGCTATTCCTGATGCATCTATTGCTATTCCTGTTTCTTCTTCTATTCTTATTAAATCCATTTCTATTCACCTTCCATCTCTTCCTTCTCACTCTACTTCTTGTAATACTCACCCTATGGCTACTAGCTCTAAAGCTTCTTCTCTTTCTCAGCACCTTGCAACCCCTTCTTGTCATCTTACTCACACTCCTCCAGTAGATCTTACTTGTACTAAGCCTCAGAATGCTTCTCAACCGTTAATTTCTCCTCTCTGGCTTAATGCTATGAATGAGGAGTTTCAAGCTCTCCATAAACAAGGTACGTGGACCCTTGTTTCTCATTCTTCTACCAAATCTGCTATTGGCTGCAAGTGGGTGTTTCGTATTAAAAAAAATTCATATGGTACCATTGCTGGTTACAAGGCTCGCTTAGTTGCTAAGGGATACTTGCAACAAGAGGGAATCGATTATGATGAAACATTTAGTCCTGTTGCGAAGCAACCTACTATTAGGATTCTCTTGTGTCTTGCACTTCAAAATCAGTGGCCTCTCAAGCAGTTGGACATCTTTAATGCTTTCTTACATGGTAAGTTGGATGAAGAGGTATATATGGTACAACCTCAGGGCTTTGTTGATTCCACCTTTCCTTATCACGTGTGCAAATTACACTAAGCTTTATATGGCCTCAAGCAAGCTCCTCGAGCTTGGTACTCCACCTACTCATCTTTCTTACTTACTCAAGGCTTTTGTCATAGTTATTCTGATCCTTCTCTCTTTGTAAAAAAGACCTCTACTAGTATCACTATTTTGCTCATCTATGTAAATGACATTCTGCTAACTGGAAATGATCCTAGTTTGATTCAAGCTTTACTTGCTCAGATGCATGTGGCCTTTTCCATGAAGGAACTAGGAGATGTCTCGTATTTTTTAGGCATCTCTGTTCAAGCTCTTTCCACTGGTTATTTTTTATCTCGGTACAAATATGCTCAAGAGCTGCTTCATAAAGCCGGTATGATTCATTGTAAACCCTACTCAACACCTATTGCTCAGAAGTCTTCTGCTGTTCCTTCCTCCACTAATGTGCTTCCTTATGATCAGCCTTCCTTTTATAGAAGCATAGTTGCTGCTTTACAATACTTAACCATTACTCGACCTGACATTGCCTTTGCTGTCAATCAAGCTTGTCAGCATATGCAAGCCCTAACTAATGCTCACTTTGCCCTAGTTAAACGTCTGCTCAGATATATTCAAGGCACTATTTCTCATGGTCTGACTTTCAAAAAAGGGTCTGATGATCTTCATGCCTTTATTGATTCTAATTGGGCAAGGGATTGCACTGACAGAAGATCTACTTCTTGCTTTTGTATATATCTTGGCTCCAATCTTATCTCTTGGTCCTCTAAAAAGCAACCCACAGTGTCTAGATCTTCCACAGAGGCTGAATATAGGTCTATGGCTCACACTACAGCAGAAATTTGTTGGCTTCAACAATTGCTTAAAGAGTTATATGTTCCTGCTTCTGTTGTGCCTGTGTTATGGTGTGACAATGTTTTTGCTATGGCCTTAGCCTCCAATCCAGTGTTCCATTCTAAGTCTAAACACATAGAGGTGGACTGTCATTTCATTCGGGAAAGAGTGGTCTCTAAACAAATTTCTTTGGCTTATATTGCTATTGATGATCAGATTGCTGATAACTTTACTAAGCCCCTTTCTTCTTCTCGGTTTCTTTATCTTAAGTCCAAGCTTCTGGTGCTTCCTAGCCCATCATCTTGAGTGGGACTGATAAGAAACATAGTATGCAGCCATTACAATTGTCTCAGCAAATGCAGCTGCAGCCATTGCGACCGATCATTACATCGATCTTAGCATTTGCAGTTCTTATGCAAAAATCATTACATCGATCTCGGCGGTTGAAGCCTAGCGCGATCATTGAAACCTGACTTAGTGTATCACATATAGCAGCAAAGAGATATAAATATCAGTGTTGTAGTAGTGGTGGTTAGGTAGCTGTTAGTTTAGATTCAGTTAAGAGTTTGTTAATTCAGTCAGATTTTGTTATAACAAACTCCTAACCAACTCTCTTGTATTAAATATAAATAGGTGTATGCCTCCATGTAAAAGTGTGTGAATGAAATATCATTTTTTCTCATTTCTTGTTAGTTATTAGCCTTGAGAACCAAACTATACCCAACCATGACTTCTTCTAGAGAGACTCCACTTTTTAATTATATGGGACCACTTAAACATGAAAAAGGTAATTGCACGAAATTTACGAGATCATTCTAGGCATTGCTAAGAATGTTCATAATCTTTGAGGCCCAATTAGTGGTTGATTATTGCAAATTAACGGAATATTTTCCAAGTTTGGCTTTTTGACATATTAATTTTGACAATTTTTTACTTTATTGAAAATTTATGAAAATAATACCCGTCTAGTTTAGGGAAGAAAAAAAAAAAACAAAAAAACAAAACCCAATAAGCTAGCTACACTAGGGCAATAAAAAAATAAAGCTAGGGTTTCCATATTTCATTTTGGTTTATCTATGGGGTCATAAAACCTTAGACAAATAAAAGCTAGCCATGTTAATTGGTTTATGCGTGGGCACACAAAATCTTAAATAAATTATACTCATCATGTCAATCTGAACAGTGACAAAATATATATAAATGAATCATTATAGCAACTACTTTTTTAAAAGAAAATTAAATGAATGTGTAAGTATATTTAAGCATTTCTAATTTTTTGTCTTGACCAAAAATCATGTTTGATTAAAAGAATGAAGAAATTGTTAAGAAAGAACATGATTCATGAGAGTAAGTTCAAGGAAATGTAGTCCTATGTCTCATTCTGTCCAAAACTACCCTGGTCTTCTCATTAATTCCCTGTCCAATCAACTTCAAACTGGTTTTGCAATGTGGATAGGCCTGCTCTTGAGTCTAGTTTTAACATGGATTCCCAAGTCTAATTTCATTTTTTTTTCTCTTCATGTGTATATAAATATACTAATGGTGAGGGTAAATATGATACATTTGTAATTTTACATTTAAAAGTTTGGACAGTTTGATAAATAAGAAAATGGATTACAATTGTAAACTATTTAGCAATTATTCTATTATAACCATTTGGCAGTAAGTTTATGGACATTGTTGAAAACAAAAAAAAAAAGTGTTGCAAAACTTCAAACAAACCTTTGAATTGTATGTTTTATATAATAAAATATATGTATCTATATGGGGAGAGAGAGAGAGAGATTTTTAAGTTTTTAGCACTACAAATGCATGGGTAGTGTACATTGTTTGGAAGGCAAGGGTGACAAGAAACAAAGGAGTTGAGAAGTCATGTCGTAGGAGAGATGACACTTGTTTTGGTTGCACAATCTATCATAACAAGAGTCATTCTCTTGACGTGATATCCTACAACTTCTATTCTTAATTTCTTCTTTTCCTTCTTCTTATGTAATTATTAAGGCTTTCTTTTTCTTTTTCTTTTTGGTTTGATCAGCAAAAAAAACCATTCATTGATGTAGAAATTTTGTACAAACAAAGATGATACATCAACGAAAAGCAATGAGCAAGAACCTTAGTCAAATCTCATAAATATATTCTTAAGCGTTTCTCTTAATTTCTTTGGCATGTTTTATGTTAGTTTATCATAGATAACATACCAAATTTTATAATTATTATTGCATATATATTTGTTATCTTATTATATTTCTATCCAAAGAGGCATGATTGTTCCTTTTCCATACTAGATTTCATATATTAGTTGATTTACCTTTTCATATATCACAGCACAGTTGTCATAGGAAAAAAGTGGAGTTTGATTTGAATTGTATGTATGTTCATATTAGGGCTGCTTTTCAACACCTTAACTGTCAAAAGACATTCTTGTTTCAGGCATAAGCAGTGAAGTTATGAGATTTGACACATTCTTAGAACTTTGATAATATTGATCAAACTAGAGGAGAAGCCAATAGAACTCTCTTTCTACTGTACAAAACCATAATCTTCAAGGACCAAGACATAGAGAAAGATTTGAATTTTACTAGAGATCTACAATTTTGATAGGGTGAGAAGAAAGAATGTACTAAAATTAGGATAATTTTTAAGCTGCACAAAATTTGGTTTTAGCCATTAGAAACTATTCATATTGTGGAATTAATATATATATTGATGGCCTTAAAATTAAACGATTTGAAAAGAAAAATGATGGATTTGTCCTTTGAGGTAGTGCGGCCAAAAGTTCCTTCGTTGTTTAAGTCAACATTCCATTTTTTGCAATAATCTCTAAGTAATTCATGAGTAGAGAGAGGAAGAGAGGAAACCATGGAGAATTAGGGTTATAATGAGCCGCAACCTTTTCCCCTTTTAGTTGTTTTTTATAATTGGTTTTTCACATGGTGTGTCACATGAGCCTACTCATGACTAACCAACATTTTGATAAACTTGATTGGTAAGTCGGTCTATTCTTACTCATATCTAGCTTGATCAAATTATCTTTTGAGGATTCGTATCTCTTAGACAATTGAATATATATAACCATTATTAATTCAAGAATCTGAAATTTGGCCCACCACATCATGTTTTGCAAGAGAAAGAAGAAAGAGTAAGCCGACATCCTAGACTGAGCTCCACAAGTATTTGATCTTTCAGTCTCCCATGATGACCATTTGCATGAACTATAATATTACCAAATATTTGATTGACTTGAAGTCAAGGTCCAAGAAATTACGTAGTGTTATATATATAACATGAGACTCCCACTAATTTAGGTTAGTAAAGGGCATAAATTAATAGTATATATACCACTAAAAGACCCTGGTTGTTGCAAGGGATACCTTACCTGCAGAGACTTTTTTTTTTAGCCAGTTGGTTTCAACTACATGTATATTACCAGGCACAATCTAGTTCTTCAATGTTTCATTAACTTTAGTTTTACCAACTTTATAGTAAAGTATTTTTTGAAATATTCACAACATTTAAAGGAAAAGAGAGCTAGCTTTATTAAAACATTGCAACCAATTTTGATACTTTGAGAGACTACTTTTGTCTCTCATTCAAAGACTATGAATTCAATCCTTGATATATTTTGTTGAGGATATGTAAATAATAAAGTTATTTTTCTCTTTAACAACTTAAATTTTTAGATGAGTTGGTAATTAATGATTTAATATGGTATCAGAACAAGTAATGATCTTGTGTTCAAGATATAAGTCGTCAATCTTTTTAACATTTTAACCTTTCAATGAATTAGTAGATAACAATTAACCAGAGAATTTATTCTCTCTCAATTTATTAATAGCAACAACTATGATAATTTAAAGACAAATAATTATCAAACACGTAAGCAAGTAGAAAAAGGGTTCACTTTTCATCCTTCATCACTCCACTTTAGTTTGATTTTTTTGGCACTAGGAGAATCAAAATCAACTTGACACAATTTTACATATATTGGTACAGTTTAATTGATCAAGTAATATCCCTTCCTTACAAACCCTAGGGACATAAGAACAAAAGTAGCTTTAAAAACATTTATGGGCCTACCACTGTGAGTAAAAAAGCATCTCAGAATTTGTTTAGAGCCCTGTAAAGGGAACTGTATATCACCTTTTCCTTTTTCCATATGCATTGATTACTTTTGGGAAGAAGATTATTATTTCCCCGCTTTCAGAAAGAAGATTATCATTTCCCCATTCCCTCTCTCTCTCTCTCTCTCTCTCTCTCTCTCTCTCTCTCTCTCCCTCCACACACAAACACACTATATATGTGTGTATTAGAAAGATTGAGTTAACTAACCAAGGTGATGATCCATGAGAAAGGAGAGGGGATCAGTGGCTCTTATGCATGAGAAATGGCATCCAGTGTAATATTGTTACAGTTGATGCCATTTCTCTTCGATAGGAATCCGTTCAACCTCTACTATATAGACAATATTATTGTGTGATTTGCTTATTTAAACTCTTTCTCTCACAACTATATGTGCATGCATTAGAAAGATTGAGAAAACAAATCAAGGTGAGGATCCATGAGAAAGGAAAGGGGATCAGTGGCCCCTATCTCAGTAGAAATAGCATCCAGTGCAATACTGTTGTAGTCGATGCCATTTCTCTCGGACAATGCCATTGATATGAAGAAAGGGTGCTTAATAAAGAGAAAACAAATTTTCACCAATCAAGCTACACTAATTGTTAAGAAAGACACTAAGGCCTTATTCAACAACCTTCAGTTTTAGTCAAATAGTCACTATAAGTTGTCACATCACTCTCTCTATTTTTCTGCACATCCTTTGATAAAAAGTCAAAAAATTATTAAAATAATACATTCCTAAACGAGGCTTAAGTAAATTTTCTTTCTTTTGCATGTAACCCCAACAACAATTATATTGTAAGGGTTGAAGTCCTTTTCCTTATTCTTATTTTCTCCATGTAATCCTTATTTCGAGTTAATAAAATCTCTAGAAAGTTTATATTGTTCATCTAGCATATTTATATTACATCAAAGGTTTAAAAAAATCACATCTTATGAATTAATAACCAGTAGTTGTGGCAGTGGTTAGTGTGCCCTGCAGGAGGATCAGAGGTTTGGCTGATTTGTGCTGTTATATGATTGCTGGTGTCACGATCCGCTCCCCGTACCCAAGGGTTAAGTATCGTGATGGCCAATAATTGAAGTTACCTCCAGCTAATTCAAAAGCAAATTAATAAACGCAAGCGGAAGAAATATTTAAATAAGGGTACCAAAATAATCATTGGAATTTCTATTTTTATTACAAAATTATATTGATAAAAAAGGTCGATATTTACATATAAATAATATCAAAAAAGTTCTGTTTGTGTGTTTATTCCGCAGCCCCGCATCTAAGACTTTCCAAAAGCTATTTCCTGAAAATTGGTAAACAACTATAAGCACATGGCAGAGTGAGAAATATTATACCAAGAGTATAAGGGACACGAAATAACCATGGATAGTTAGTTAGGCCAAAACATTTACATAACTCAGTTTGGTACATAAATCATTTACATAAAAAAATCATTTAAGTGGTAGAAACTGAAATACAGATATTATGTAAGTAAATAACCATAACCATAGTGCGAGCGAAACGAGCAGAGGTCCAAGTGACAATCAAAAGCAGATGCAGTTCAAGAGGTGGCTCGTACAGATTCTAGAGGTGGCTCCTACAATAGTGTAGCACTTAGCTCTGCACAGCACTTTGGTCCGCACAGAACAGATGTACGGATTCAAGAGGTGGCTCGTACAGATTCTAGAGGTGGCTCCCACAATAGTGTAGCATTTAGCTCCGCACAGTACTTTGGTCCGCACAAAACAGAGGTCAATGGATCCATGACAAACAGAGGACCACAAAGTGGTCAAACAGATGCCAATGGTTATTTAAGTTCCCCATGGCATGGGACTTCCGTGGTGGTACTTACAAAATATAATTGTATATAAGGTCATAGTCAAATATTCTTTAAAAGTAAAACAAACATATCCATGGGTTTCCTTTTAAACAAATATGGTTCAGAAATAAAACCACATAACTGAAATCTTTATAAAACATAACTTTTATTAATATACTAATAAAACATAACTTATATAAAATAGATTTTGGTAAGTCAAAACATACGTAAAATACATTTTGGTGCCTCAAGGTATAATATAACTCATCTTAACTTTAATACTTTATTCTTTCTTTCTACTATCAAAAGCTTTCTTTACTTCTAATATTCTCTTTCTCTTCTCTATTTACTTTCTCCTTCATTTCTCTTATTTTTTCATCTTTTCATCTTTCCATTCCTTTCTCTTCCTTTTATATTAGATGTAAAGCTTGGCCAGCAAGCTTACGTGACACGTAGCCATACCCGTGCCCTCTCCATAGTAGGACCAATTATATTTCAACACGCCATTATAACTCAAGACTTGAAGCTTATTTGGATAAGTTTGGACTAGTTTATGTATTTGTACTTATGCCCAAATCTTAAAGGAATTATATATTCTTTCTTCTTTTATTTATTTTAATATCACACCTATTATTATTATTATTAATATTATTATTTATATTTTAACTCCTAAATTTTTAATAATTATATTATTTTATAAAATTACGCATAATAATATATAATAAATTATGTATTTTCCGAACTGAGATTAAATAATATTAGTATAAATTCTATAGAATAATAAAAAATTTGGGTTGTTACAATCTTCCCTTCTTTTAAAATTTCGTCCTTGAAATTTGTCACAGGTGTAAGCTATCCGCTACGCACTCTGATAAATATATATTAAATGATTAATCTGATAGAAAATATTACTAAAAAAAAAAAACTTTACCAAAACAACGCACAGTCTAGTTGTCAAAAATTGGTTTGGGCTAAAATGAGAAATAATTTGTGACTTTAAAAAAAAAAAATTCACTCGTTTTATTTATGATAAAAATAAATAAAATAAGAACACAATGACAGAATTATATGCAATAATTGAAAATTTTGAGATAAACTTTTCATTGGTGGGAAATAGTTTCAAAATTAGTATCTTTAAAATTTGAATCCACTTTTTAAAAAAAATCAAATAAATAATTTTTTTTTTTCAATACTGAACTGAAAATTATATATATATATATATATATTTAATTATATTATAATTTTGGTAAGTGCATGAGCCCGACATCCTTCTTTTCTTATCTTTCTTTTATTAGAACAAATATAAATTATATCTAATATCCTTCACAAATTAGGCACACTAAAAAAAATTTATTATATATATAATCATATAAAATTATAATATAATTAAATCGACGAACAAAATATAATAATTCGGTACTAATTTCCCGCCATCCTACTTCTTAAATTTGCATGTGTCCTATGCTCCAATGATTTTTTTTTTTTTTTTAAAACCATTACTCTGATACCATTTGTCACGACCCGCTCCCCGTACCCAAGGGTTAAGCATCGTGATGGCCAGTAATTGAAGTTACCTCCGACCAATTCAAAAACAAATTAATAAACGCAAGCGGAAGAAATATTTAAATAAGGGTACTAAAATAATCATCGGAGCTTCTATTTTTATTACAAAATTATATTGACCAAAAAGGCCGATATTTACATATAAATAATATCAAAAAAGTGCTGTGTGTGTGTCTATTCTTCAGCCCCGCATCTAAGACTTTCCAAAAGCTATTTCCTGAAAATTGATAAACAACTATAAGCACATGGCAGAGTGAGAAATATTATACCAAGAGTATAAGGGACACGAAATAACCATGGATAGTTAGTTAGGCCAAAACATTTACATAACTCAGTTTGGTACATAAATCATTTACATAAAAAAATCATTTAAGTGGCAGAAACTGAAATACAGATATTATGTAAGTAAATAACCATAACCACGGTACAAAAGCGAGCGAGCAGAGGTCCGCAGTGACAATCGGAAGCAGTGCAGTTCAAGAGGTGGCTCGTACAGATTCTAGAGTTGGCTTCCACAATAGTGTAGCACTTAGCTCCGCACAGCACTTTGGTCCGCACAGAACAGAGGTACGGATTCAAGAGGCGCCTCGTACGGATTCTAGAGGTGGCTCCCACAATAGTGTAGCACTTAGCTCCGCCTGATTTTGCTCCACAAAAGCAGTCAATGGATCCATGACAAGCGAGAGGACCACAAAGTAGTCAAGCGAGGCCAATGGTTATTTAAGTCCCCAAGGCATGGGACTTCCGTGGTGGTACTTACAAAACATGATTGTATATAAGGTCATAGTCAAATATTCTTTAAAAGTAAAACAAACATATCCATAGGTTTCCTTTTAAACAAATATAGTTTAGAAATAAAACCACATAATTGAAATCTTTATAAAACATAACTTTTATTAATATACTAATAAAACATAACTTATATAAAATAGATTTTGGTAAGTCAAAACATACGTAAAATACATTTTGGTGACTCAAGGTATAATATAACTCACCTTAACTTTAATACTTTACGCTTTCTTTCTACTATCAAAAATCTTCCTTACTTCTAATATTTTCTTTCTCTTCTCTATTTACTTTCTCCTTCATTTCTCTCATTTTTTCGGCCAGCAAGCTTACTTGACACGTAGCCACACACATGGCCTCTCTATATTAGGTGCCATTATAACTCAAGACGCCATTATAACTCAAGACTTGAAGCTTATTTGAATAAGTTTGGATTAGTTTATGTGCAGTATCGTGGCTTGAAAGCTACGGGGCTCAGCTTCGAAAAGCTCGGAAGCGAACCGAAGCGGGGCAAGGGGGAGGAGGAGGAGCAACTGGAGGCGGCCATAAAAATGGCGGTGGTGAGGCGAGGCGAGCAGGGCCGGAGGCGAGGCAGAGCCGGTGATCGTTGGTGCTGCGACGATCGCCGGCAGCGAGGTGACGGCGGTGGCAAGGCAGCGACGATCCTCTTTCCCTCTTTCTCCTCTCTTCTCTCCCTCTTTCTCCTCTGCTTCTTCCTCCTTTTTTTTCTTCTTCTTCTTCTTTTCTCCTTTCTTCTTCTTCTTCTTGCTGGGCTGGGAAGGAAGAGAAGGAACAACACAAAAAAAACAAAAAAGCAGCGCGTTTTTAGGTTTTTCGAGCCGGCTTTTTCGAGCTACGAAACATTATCGGTTTATGTATTTGTACTTATGCCCAAATCTTAAAGGAATTATATATTCTTTTTTCTTTTATTTATTTTAATATCACACCCATTATTATTATTATTATTTATATTTTGACTCTTAAACTTTTAATAATTATATTATCTTATAAAATTACGCATAATAATATATTATAAATTATATATTTTCGGCGAGATTAAATAATATTAGTATAAATTTTCTGAGAATAATCAAAAATCAGGTTGTTACAACTGGTTTGACTCTTGATGTGTCCTCTGAAATTATACTTGCTGGTGTTATGGTTTGGTTTTTTAACCTTTATTAGTGTGTTTTGTATTGAGGACTGTTGTTTGTTGCATACTTCTTGTTTTTTGCTTTGTTCCCCCATTTTGTTGATTTTTCACCAACTCTTTTGACTTGAGCTAGCATATGATTGGTGTTTTTCTAAGTGCCAACCAAGTTAAGATTAGAAATATATACTATGATACTTTTTACTCTTATCTCTCCTTTATTGATGTATACCCATATGTAACGTATGTTTGTTGTCATGAATGAAGTTTTCCTTTTTTGCTGATTAAAAAAAAAAAAAAAAACTAGCTAGCTAGATGTTTATGGTCGATGGACATAGAAATGCATTGGATCTAATTTAGTTACTGTACAATTAATCTTCATTAATATATGTGGTTTTTTATTTATTTATTTAGTTACTGTATAAAAAGAAAGATTTATTGATGAAAATATAATGTACAGCATAAACAACAAGGCAAACATTAATAATATATGTTAGTTTGTTCTTTACTGATATTTGTCTTGTATTCTTTGTACTTGATTTCATCAATAAAGTTTCTTTTTTGCTGATTAAAAAAAAATTATTAGTTAATCTCAGGTTTCAACTTGATTGTGTAGCCTGAATTTGTGTATGTGAACAGTATGTCCTAGATATCAAAATGCTTGTACTGTATATATTGCACTACATTAACTATGATTCAAATTGTGCAAATATATATATAACTCTCAGGAAAAGTGAAATCTGTTGAATCATCATTCCATCGTAATGTTGATTATGTCATTTAGTTCAGTAAGAAAAAATTATAGAAATTGTATTAGAGATAGAATCCTTATTCATCATTGTAAATGAATAATTATTTCATAAGATGACTAACAAATCATTCCATTTTATGAACTTATACATTCAACATTTTTAAGAAGCAATGATCAGTTTTATCAGACACAATCACACAACTAACTTTCTAACACACTTTCCTTGTTAATTCATTTTCTACAAGTTGAAATTTTCAAATTTTAATTTTCAAAAGAAGGATTCAATGTTGTACACCAATAACAGTTGGTTCCATTCCAACTAAGCGCAGCAGTCAAACCATTACAAAACTTCCTTCCAATTTCCTATGAAATGCACTGCGTGTATGGTAATTATACTAACGATCTTTATAATTTGGCACTTGCATTATTTTAATTTTTAATTTTTTAATTGTGACACATTTAACCTTGAATTTTGAATATTGTTCCAAATAAGGATATTGAAGATAATAAGGACAAAATTGTCAATTTGATAAAATATAAACTAATTTAACAAAAATAATGTCAAAAAAAATATTTTTGAAATTTTAAAAATTATTTCTACCCACTAAAGATAAAATTATGTAAAATTGATAAATCTTTTAGACATTTATTTATTTTACTAAATTAATTTTTATTATGCTTTTGGATAATGATCATGTAATGGGTGATTGTTTTTACTTTCATTAAATTAGTTTCTATTTTTCTAAAAGTCAAATATGGCGACAATTCTGATATTATTATTAAACCAAAAAATCCATAACTAAAAACATTTTTAAAAATGTTTGAGGGCCACAAAATCAGTGGCTCAAATGGCTTAAAATTGTCAAAACGACGTCGTTTTGGTTTGTTTTGCGCCCAAAACGACGTTGTTTTGACAGTTTCAAGCCATTCGAGCCACTGAATTTAGGGCCATTAACCATTACTGAAACATTTGATATATTAAATATATCAATTACTCATTAAAATCCTAACAATCGTCCATTACATAATCATCATCCAAACACATAATAAAAATTAATTTTGTAAAATAAATAAATAAATGTCTAAAAGATTTATCAGTTTTACATAATTTTATTTTTGGTAAGTAGAAATAATTTTTAAAAATTAAAAAATATTTTTTTGACATTTATTTTGTCAAATTAGTATATATTTTATCAAATTGACGATTTTGCTCTTAAAATTAAGTAATGATATTTTTAATTGTCCTTCTTTGAAACATGATTCAAAATTTAGGGTCAAATCTGTCACAATTAAAAAGTTAGGTACTAAAGTCACACAAATCTCAAACCATATGGACTGTTAGTGTAATTCACCCAATAAATAAAAACCTAATTTTGGAATCTATCCAAATCTTAAATCGCATAGAATCTGGCGTGATTTATGAATGATTATGTTTATCTGAGTTTAAACGTCCTTTGTGAGACTTCTTTTTGAAAAATTCTATTTCTACACACTTAATTATCTCACTACACATCTTCTCTCAATACGCACTTATCAATTTGATTATTAATTAATTTTCTCAATCCACACATTAAAAGTTATAATTATACCATTCACTCATAATCATTGTACATACTACTCAACCCTCCTTTTTACACTTTTTTGTTTTGTTTTGTTTTTTGCTTTTTGTTTTTATGTTTTTCGGTTTGGAGATTTCGGTACTAATTTTCTGAAATTACACATTTAATTCGAAACTTAACTTCCGAATAAAAGTGATTAGTTCGACAAATTTGTTCAAAAAAAAAAAAAACTTTCAGCAGTTGATGTTCGAATATAATGAAATAATTCAGTACTGGTTGTCCGACTAAAAACCGTGAAAGGGAAAAAAAAAAAAACTGTACAAAAAAATTAACATTTTCATCACTAATAGAGTATAAATTTAGAGATTAAAACAATATAAGAGTTGTTATGAGAGTGTTGATTTGCAAGTAATAGAGGAGTATGGAGTATGTACCAAGCAAAGTGACAATAATGAAATATTTTTTTACTTAAAAGGTGTACATTGAGATTTTTTTTAATTTTTAAAAGAGGTGTACATAAAATATTTTTATATAATATTATGGGTACTAGTGGATGTCCATTATGGTCATTTTAATTTAGGATATAATTATCATTAAAATAGTATTTGATTAAGTATGTATACTGAAATAATTAGGTGTGTGAAAATAGAATTTTCATTCTCCTTTTTGTTTTGTTTTGTTTTGTTTTGTTTGTTTTGTTTTTTTTTTTTTTTTTTTTGAATTATTGGAACTCCCTGATTTTATTTTATTTTATTTTATTTTTAACCTTTCATAAAATCTTATCCTGGATGATATAGTGAACTAATATGAGTTCTCCGTCACTTAAAAAAAATATATTTTTCTTAATATACTCTTGACCTAACCTAATTATTAACCTTAATTATAAAAATAAATAAATAAATAAAAATTCGTGATAGGATGGTTCCTTGATTATCATTGTAACTGGTTGTAAGATTATCATTGTAACTGGTTGTAAGGATGCAAGTTATAGTAATTGGAGAATTTGCACTTTTTGAATATCTCTCAATACATTTTTTTTTTTTTATACTTTTAAATTTCATATTTTTAATAAAATTTTTTCGTTGCCTATAAAAAAATAAAAGTAAATCATGTCAAATTTGGATCAAGTTTTTTTAATCTTTTTTTTTTTTTTTTTTTTTTTCATTTGGGATGATTTCATGTAGTATAACATTGGAATCAACAATGTTTTAAATGCTTAAGTCAAATTGTAATGTTTTATTTTTAAGAAAAAAAATATATTCTAAGGTGAAATAAGTCAAGATTTGGAGCTCAAAAATTGTTTCCCCTCCCTTAACTGATACGCTTGATTTACAGATGATTATACTTATCTGAAATTTACGCTACACTTTATTCCCAAAAAAGAACTAATCCCTTTCACTTGTCTAATCGGTTGGGGAAGGCATAAGTAATCGGGGTTTTGGGGTGCTTCAATCTTATTTATGCCTTATATTATTTTAAGAGTAAATTATTAATATATCTTAATAGTTTGAAATAATTTCTATCAAATCTTATTGAAAGTAAATCTTAGTAAAATCGTAATTGAAAATAATTTTTTTTTGATATTTTTTGCATATGTTACTAAAAATTGACAATTAGTGACTTTTTTAGTTATAATTTTTATAAATTATAGCTAAAACTTACAATTAGTAACATTTTTCTATGACATTTTTTAAACTATCGCTGAAAGTTAAAAATTAATACTTTTTTTGATGATTTTTTTAAACTATCGTTAAAACTTATAATTAATAATTTTTTTGTGACAACATTTTTAAACTGTCTCTGAAAATTAGCAATTAATGACTTTTTTTCATAATGTTTAATGAAAAACACCATTAATTATCATATGACCTATCGAACAATAAGTCTGGACTGCCCCTTATTTTAAACAATTTGATAGTAATTATCTTGCATTGAAGGAAATAAATGATAGGGAATTTTCTTTTTCCACTCTTCATAAAATCTTTTCCTGAGGACAGGTTTGGGTACTTATTAAAATAGGTTTTCTTTTTTTTAAAAAAGAAAAAAAGTCAATTATTTTCTCTATTTGTTTTTTTACGTCTTTACGTAAAAAATTAAAATAACTAATTCTCAAAACAAAAATCATATAGTGGTTTAGTTAGTCTTGGTATACTCCAAAGTCTAGACCTAACCTAATTCTTGACCATAATGTAATAAAAATAAAAATAAAAAAATTGATTGTACTATGGTTCCATGATTATAAAAAAAATTGTGGGTTTATGGAAGTAAATTACATAAAATTTGGATTAATTTTTTTCTTTTTCAATGCATTTGGGATGATTTCACAACTTGTAGAATAATGTTGGAATCAACAATGTTTTTGAATATGTCGTTGTTAAAGAATTTGTCCCCCCTTGACCAAGACCAATCCAATACATAGACCAATTGAAAGGAATGATGTGAACAAGCTCAAAAGGAAAAATGGGAAAATAGGTTATTGTGACTATCATCTCTCCAATTCCCCCAAACAGGTTCAACTATATATGTACATAAAATTTTCCATGTGTGAAAGATTGATGTTTGACTTTGTTGAATATTTGTGGGCGTAGACTCCTAATTGAGTCTTTTTCTGTCCTATTTAACCTAACATGCGTTTTTGCAACCAAATTATTTGGTCTTCATAGAATAATCACAACTCTCTAGAGAGAGAGAGAGAGAGATATGTGGCTCTATATGTGGGGAAAGTATATGGCATGCCAGCTATGGAGAGGGCACGCAAGAGAAAGATGAGTCTGGGGGATCTTGTCGCATATGTTGGGGAATATTTTGTTTGACTGAGTTTTTAGAATTTATTTTTTAATTTTTTTGTTAAAATTAGTTTAGTGAAATAAATGAAAAATTATAAAACATTCACTCATTCTCCTACAAGCTTCCAAAGACACCAAATTTGAAGACCAAATTTCTAGAAAATCTACAAGACAAAATTATGGCAAATATCACTCTAATAGATTATCATCTGGTTTCTGTGTTAGTTACTCGCCAACTTTTTGTTGGATAATCTTCATTGTATTTAAAGGATTTAAATCTATTGTGTGCAAAACAACAACTAGAATTTAAAGAAATAAAGAAAATGAGAGAATTTGTTTGATTACAAAAATCAAACTCGAAATAATAAATAAATAAAAATAGATTTTATTTTGTTACAAAAACAAAATTAAAATCTAATTTAAATAAATAACAATAACACAAAAATTAATTAAATAACTTACTTGATTTAATTTCTTCGAATTTTAATCTGATCAAGTTCAGTGTTTGACACTGTGTCCTTAAGACAGATTCGTCCTCTCCACGGTACTTTTAGAATTTGGACGTCTATCTCCCAGGATAAAATGATCTACTACAAACAATAGTAGCACTACAAATTGTTTGCCTAACGAACACACAAAGTGTTTATACTCTCTCTTTCAGAAATAAATGCGGCAAAATGAAGAGGATGTTTGCAGAATTATGAAGGATGAAAATTAGAGTTACAAAATCCAAATGAGGGTTGTCCTATTTATAGATGGATTGGTGGCTCTAGGTTTTGAATTGAACAGGTATGATACTTGTTTGTTTTGAATTCAACATATTTGAATCTGTTGGGTTAACTATTCAAACAGATAAAAAACGGGAAGGGCTCTGTTTGGATGAACATTAAATCCAAACCAGTTTAATTCTGTTTGAAAACGGGAAGGGCCCTGTTTAGATGAATAGTAAATCCAAACCAGTTTATTTTCGGTTTAATTTGAATTCTGGATTTTATTTTATACAAAATAAAATTAAATTCAAATGTTTTTGGCCCAAAAAGATTAGTATTGGGCCGAACAAGCCCAATCCAACCTCATACCACGCACCCGCGCCCAAGCCCAGCCCGCCCGACCGGACGAACAGCGGCGGCGGCGCGCGTGTGGTGATTTTTAGGTCCAATGGGTCTAGCCCATTTTGCTCATAACCTCTCCCTCTAAAACACTTGGTTACCCCTTGGGCACACCCCAAGTACCAAACCCATGCCTTATAAACCCATTCAAAACTTCCCACCAAATCAATGTGGGACAAGCCTTATTCAAAACCTTTAAGGATTTTCCACCAAAACTTGATTTCCATGGAGCACACTTTGGTTTCAATTTTCCATTCACTCAGTAATGGTTTTGAGCAACCAAATATACCACGTGAATCACAACGCGGCATAGAACGTATTACCACTTTAACCCGTGTAAATCGATGCACGGGGCCCACCTAAAAATTAGACCAAACTTAGGAAAAAATTCTGGTTTTATCCAGAATTTTATAACCATTTCCAACAATCCCCCACATGAATGGAATTTGATGACAACGGAAATGTAACAATATGCAGATTTATCGAAAGAGTATAAGTAAAAAATATCTTGCATCAGGATAGGTAGTTTTCAGCCTTGAACCTTCCCTAGTGATAACCTATCGGACTTACTGGCAAACCAATGGACGCGATGTCTTGAATTGTTCAGCCGTTTATGTAAGCCAAGACAATAGATTTCACACAAAATATCTTCTAACACATCGTGGTTCTCACTGTTGTGCTCATTTTGGCCTTGAACGCTCCTGGTTTTCATGAGTGTTTCTAGAGAATGTAGCCTCTTTCATTCTCATAGAACCGGCCCCAGTTCAACACTCATATAGGTGATTCTTATTATGAGTATCTCCTTATACTTGTCTTGATTTTATACCTTAATCAAGATATAAGTAATCATTAAAAGCAAAGCTTATCCTTATACCCCTGCAGACAACGTATGTTGCAGATATCACTCTCACCATAATGTAGACACCCCATTTTTGACCGACCTTAAGACTCAGACGTCACTGATTGAGCACTTGGTGATGTTGTATATTGTGCTCGTTCAGAAGTTTCAGAGTCTCGGCTACGAGCCTTGCCTCCAGACTTTCGAGCTTTTCTGTGCTTTGCCTCGGTTTGCGAACCAGGCTCTGTTTTCTCTGTTTTCTCTTCCCGAAGGGAGGGAGAGGTCTCGTAGATCATCTCTCAGTGGCCGTAGGCTACATTTCGTGGTTGTAGGCCATTTTTTCCATTTCAGAGCTCGGTTCCCGATTTTCGGAGCCGTCAGGCCGAGTGCCTTGGTTCGGGACCGCCTAACCACCTCCGTTTGCTCCGGTTTTTGACATGCATCTTATTTACTTCCTTTTGAGGGACACTATGGTCCGAGAGACCAACTTCGTGGTTGAACACCACTCTCGGTGCCTAACTGTCAGTTTTCGGAGCCCCGGACTGCGCGTTTCGGCCCCCGAACCTTCATTTTTCATCGGTTTGAGTTCTTTTTTTTGTGTGCAGGGACCTCTGTTTCATTGTTGAGAAGGTCGTAGAAGGGTGGGAGGCCAGTAATTGTTTCAGCAACCAGTTATATTCCTTCATCGTCCTCCGTCGCCCGTTTTTCTCACTCGAAAGCCAATGTTGACCACCCTAAGGCCACTTTTTCTAGTCCTAAACCACATATTTGTGTTGTACACACCTGGGAGGCCACCAATATCACATGGCCGGCCAGTAATTGTGTGTGACCCTTTTGAAACCCTCCAAGAAATGGCCTTTTCTCTCTCCTGGTTCACTGTCTCCAGTTTTTGACCACAGGGCTGTGTTGAGCACAAATGGAAGGCCACCAATCTGTGGTGGCCGGCCATTAATCCAACTTGGACCTTTTGACCCTTGGCCTGCCGGCCATGGGGAGAGTTGGCCGGCCACCTGCAACCTAGATACTTGGCCGGCCAGAATCCTTAGGGTTGGTACATTACAAATCTACCCTCCTCTTCCCCCCAGATTTTGTATCCGGGAGGGTGCCTTTTTGGGGGAAACTTGAATTGTTTTCCCCCCATTTTCCCCCCTCTTTTCCACCATTTTGTCTATATATCCAGCAGCCCCACAGCAAAGGGTTAGAAAAATTTGCCTTAAGCCTCTTGTATTGAAGCTCTCTCTCTCTGCTCCAACCCTCCAAACCTCTCAAATCCTATACCCATTTCTACACCACCACCTAGCACCACACCACCACTCCATTCCAACATCTTGGAAGACCTTTTTAGGGCTTAGGAGGCACCACTTCTCAAGCCACGGGGCTGCCAAAGCTTGGTCTACAAGGGTAAGCTTCATTTTCCCTCTTTTGTACTTCATTTTGTTCAATATTCTAGCTCCTTGTGCTTACATTTTTGGTCTCCAACCCTAACTAGAAATAGGCTTATTTTGAGCTATTTTACATGTTTGATTAAGGGCCTCTCACTGTTTGAGGCTTCCTTTTTGCACTTGCTTCTTTACCTCTCTTGTATGCCTCTTTCTTGCATAGTATTTTAGGCCTATATGTAAACTGTTTTGAGGAATGTTATAAACTGTAAAGTGGCTTATTTTGAGCCCTTATTCCACATTTTTGAAGGGCTCCTCACTGTTTGAGGCTTCCAAATATTAGTTGCCTTTGTATCCATCTTTTGCTCCTATTTTTGCATGCTTTGTTACCCCCTTATGCTTGTATTTTTGGGCTTTGGTCCAAACTTTAAATGGCCTTATTTTGACCCCCTCTTCATGTTTTATTAAGGTTCTTTTGATGTTTGAGGCTTCCTTTTTGCTCTTTGTGTTTAAACCTCTTTTTAGGCCTTATTTTGCATAGTTTTTTAAGCATGCTTGTGCACTGTTTTGGGTCTGGTCATCAACTGTAAAATGCCATATTTTGGGCCCCTCTTCAATATTTTTGAAGGGCCCTCCTATGTTTGAGGCCATAAACCATCACTTGCTTCTTTGTCCCTCTTTTGGCCCATTTCTTGCATGAGAGCTTAGCCATACTTGTGTTTGTTTTTGTGGCTTGTTGTAAACTGTAAAATACCATATTTTGGGCCCCTATTCAACATTGTAGAAGGGCCCTTCTCTGTTTAGGGTCAGAAGCTGCTACTTGCTTCATTATCTCTCTTTCGGGGCCATTTTTGCATGTTAACTTAGCCCCATTTGTGTTCCTTTGTTTGGCCTTGTTTAAAACTGTAAATATGTTTTTTTTGGGGCTGTCTTGATTCTGTATTCACACTTCATGTTCAAATAATGCGTGCATTGCATAGCCATAGGTCATTCCATGCGCTTAATTTCATGTTTCGGGATTCATTTCATGCATCGAGTGCCATTTTGCCATGCTTCGAGACTGTTTTGCATCACTTTTTGCTACTAAAATTTGCATGCTAGTATGCCATATTCCATGCCTCGCCATGTCTTGTTAGAGTGGCATTCCGTGCCTTAGGGTCGGTCCTCGGTTTGCGTACACGCGTGCACGCATCTCGAGTTGTCTCATTTTCATCTAATAGCCTCTTATGTGAGTGTGGCTGAAGTCCACTTGCGTTAGTGTAAGTCCATATTGCATTGTGTATGCCATTTCATTCCATAGCATTGTGTATGCTAGGTTATATGTTGGCGCATTGTGTATGCCATGTTACCTCGTGCATCGTGTATGCCATTTCATAGCATGTTGCATGTTAGGATGTATCTTAGTTGCATTTCGTGCATGTCATGCATATTGCATTGTGTTCGGGATAGGGGTTAGCCCGAGCACTGGAAACGAGGTACGTTTCGTACTCCGAGTGACGGAACGTGTCTCAATTCCCCAGTTATCGACACTCCGGATTATCCATGATAAAGTTAGGCTAGTTGAGTTTTCATGTGCATTCATTCTATATTGAGTTGTGCAATTCGACTCCTCGGCCATCATGCATCGAGATGCATGATTGGTGGCATGAGTACCGAGGCATGCATACATTTGTGAAAATACATTGCCATGCCCCTTTCCTGCTCTCTGTTGCAGCAAATCAAGAATCGTGATCTTAGGGCTTGGCGCTTTCCAAAATTATTGCAAAACAGAGGCTAATTGGGGCATCACGGTGGATTTCAGCAAAACAACCCGGATATGCATCATTCATCATCTGAACAAGAGTCAAGGCAGTCCCTAGCTTGTATGCCAATTTAATGCTTTCCTAGTTAAATTTGTTAATTAATTAGGGTTTTGTACATATTTGGACTGTATTATTTATTCGGACTATACTATTCATTTGGGACTGTATATTATTTTATTCGGACCCTCTGCGCTAGGGCATAATTGTAATAAGTGTGCGTGTGTGTGATGTATGTCTTCTAACCCCACATCTTTCTTCTCTTTTATTTACCAGCCTGTGATGGTTAGATTAGAGCACGTTTCAATTAGCATACAGTATGATAGCATGTTTGCATTCATTCATTTGTCTTGCATGCACTGGGCTCGGCGCATCATACTAATTGCATTTGTATTTCAATTCCAAATTGAATACATGATAGCTGTTGCATCTCATATGCCATGTCTAGGATAGCCGAGCTTGCTATAGTTGCATTATTGCATGTGTCGCATTAGGCATTCCTGTATAATTAGGATCATGCATGGATTTCTAATCGGTTTCTGTTTTGGGTTGGAGTACTCGGTAAGTTTTATGCTTTAGCATCCTTGCATGCGTGTGAGTGACTGCCATGAATATCATGCTTACCATGAGGCTAAATGCTTATGTGATACAACTGCCTGAATGCCTGTGGGTGAAGGTTGGGTTATTTGAATTGGAATAGTTCATCAAATGTGTGTTTTAAGCCCACTAGATAGTGGCAAAATCATGTTTTCTAAGCCCACCCGAGGGTGGCAAATCCACGTCTTAGCCTACCTACGGGTAGTACCATCAAACCATTTTCAAACAAACAAACATGAAATGTTTTGTTCCAATTCAGGCGACTCGGTCTATACTTGTATGTTGTGCGCATCACATAATAAATCTAGGCTAATAACCGGAATAAGAACGCACAATGTTTTCAAAATTAGATATCATGGTTAGTAGAGGCCGGTCTTTGACCGGGCGAGCGGGGGTGCTCACGAAGTGACCTTCCCCAATCGTACCCAAGTTCCCGAGCCGAGGCAACTTTGGTGATGACGGACACGTGGCCTTAGGCAAACGAGTCAGGGTTTCCTAAATTTCCTAAAAATAAAATATTTAGGTGGCGACTCTGTATCTGGCAAAGCAGTCCATGTTTGGCACTTCTTTTCTAAAAATCTGTTTTCTCAAAACGATTTGCCGGATTTGGACTCTTTGGTTCAGATTAAGAACCGTGACACAAATCGAGTCCGAGCTGTAGTGAGGTCCCCCGCGGACTTGTCTACAGTTTCTGGCGACTCCACTGGGGACTTAGAGAACTTGACTCGAACTCATGATATCTGGTTTTGACTA
Source organism: Camellia lanceoleosa (assembly GCA_025200525.1). Lineage (NCBI taxonomy): Eukaryota > Viridiplantae > Streptophyta > Magnoliopsida > Ericales > Theaceae > Camellia > Camellia lanceoleosa. The sequence goes on from CM045759.1 coordinate 205,432,938, forward strand.
CACTTGTGTGTTTCTTTGCATTGCAGTTGCATTGGTGCGCCTAGGACACTGTGTTTGCCATATGCTATTCCTGAACGGTTTGCTGGAGACTTGTCTTGTCAAGGCATGACCATAAGGTGACGATTCTGAGCTCTGCCGATGGGAACACAAACCCCGGTTTCACCGGGGCACCCTTTTTGACCATTCGACCTAGTGCATATCGAAATCCGTAGTGACCATTCCAAACTAGGACAGGTTGCTTACCCGATATAGGTTGTTTGAAGCCGCTGCGTGCGTAGTGAAACCCTAGCTCCTGACAAAATAGGACAGGGAAACCCTACCCCAACATAGGGGTGTTTTGGCTCTAACTTATCTGTTATGTGCTTTTAGAGTGTGTCTCTACAGGGAATGCATGTATCAGTTTATGAGTTTGGGCATCAGGCCTGCGGGCATCAGTCAGTATTTGAGAATCGGTTATCTGCGGGTATCGGATTCAGTCTTTGGGGAACAGTGATTCAGGGACAGTGATCAGTATTTTGGGGACAGTGTGTTTTCAGCTTATCAACCGTGTGTTGTATGCCCGACTGTGTGTTGTGTATTTATTTTAAGATGTCATGCTGTTCATTTATCTGGTTATTTATTCCCTTTTCGCTTTATTTATCTTTTTGCTAGGGCAGTTTTAGCACAATTGCTTCCGACCCAGTAGATATTCCCCAAGCACTTTCGACAAGAGTTCGCCGGCTCAATCAATCTGAGGATCTAGTTGACGGACATCCAGTGTTCCATTCTCTACCCCCCGTTGTCAGGAGAAGGCCAAAGAAGCGCAGTGTGTGCGAGCGAGATTCTTTGAGGCGATGGTCTACCCTAGTAAAGATCGGGTTGAGGTTCGATTCCACCATAGAAATATACATACCGGTCGATCGGCAAGACCAGCGAATATATGGGGATAGAAGAAATGATGCGCCAAATGCATGAGAGCATGAAATAGATGCAAGAGGACGCTGCCCGCCATGCAAAGTTCTCCAAGCAGCAAGCCACAATCATGGACCAGCAGGCCGAGCAAATCACTAGACTGCAACAGCAAAATGCGGCATCTGCTTCACATCAAGTTCCTCCTCCACCAGGGGCCCCATTACCCGACCAGGCACCTACTGTCCAGAATGCTTTACCAAACACCCAGAACACCATGCCAAATGTTCAGAACATCCAAGAGGACACAAACCTCCCAACGGGGCCAGCTCCGCCCCCGCTTCCGCCTCAACTGTCCAAGACCCATACACCCAACCACCCTGACTCTCCCTTCAAGTTCGAAATAGACCATACAGCTCTAAAACTGAGCAAGCTCGAGAAGCTTTTCAAGAAATCACAAGGAGTAAAGGCTATTTCGGATATCGAGGACGGATATACCGATGTGGCCGTAACATTACCAGACAGATTCAAGATGCCGCAGATTGATCGTTTCGACGGATCCGGGGATCCCATGGTCCATCTCCAGCTATTCTCAGACATACTGCGGCCAATGGGCCTAACCAGGCCACAAAAACTTTCACTGTTCGGCCGAACCACAGCCGATTGTGGCCGTTATCTGGTATCTTGGTTAGAGGATGAGGTAAAAGAAGTTGGGATGAAATGGCGAGGCCTTTGTCACCTGATTTCGTACAATACCCGGATCGAGATTACAACTCGTGATCTCAAAACAACGAGGAGCCCAAAGAGACTTTCTCGGTTCGTAACTTCGATGGAGGGTGAAGGCATCGATGATGACTTTGAGGCCTCTTGACAAAGATCAAATCGGGATGATTGTGCAATCTCAACCGAAGTTGATCAGAAGATGATTGTACTCCTTCCCCACCTTCTCGGATCTACGAGATGGGGTGCGGTCGAGGCCTTAATGAAACAAGGTCTGATTGACCAGGATAGGGAGCAACCTAGGAGGACTTTCAACCATAACAACAACGCAGGCCCGAGTGGCGCTGCAACTGCACGAGCTTCAGAGGTGAGCATGGTCACCACCATTCCCCCTCTCCTTCCAAGACCCATGGCAGCCACGTCTTTCTCTGGCGCATCTGGAAGTAATAACCAAACCGCCAAATACCAGCCCAGAGGCCAAAGAACCTTCACACCCCTATATATGCCCCTATCCAAAGCTCTGGGGGTATTAATCAGGAAGAAACATTTGACACCCCTAGAGCCGAGGCCACAACCAAATCCACTCCCTCCTTCTCATGACCCGGCAAAATACTGCGCGTATCACCAACAGCACGGTCATGACACCGACCGTTGCTTTAGATTGTGTCATGAGATCCAGGATCTTATTGACAAGCAGGTGATCGCGCCTCCCGACAAACCCAACGTCATAACAAATCCTCTCCCACCACATAACCAAGCTCCTCCTCCTAACAGAATCAACTTCATCCAAACTGGGGTCGCGTCTTACGATCCTAGTATCTATATCACCCAATCCCACCTACCTAAGCCAGAGGTGATCATTCCTGTCTGTACTGACTTGTGCATGATGGACATCTCCACAACCTAATCTTAGCTAATGGTGGTGACCACCGAAGAAGGGACAGGGCAGATTTCAGAGGAAAGTGGGGTTGTTGAGTCTGGGATTGAACAGTCTGGGAATTTCGCTGGAGGAATCTACTATCTAAGTGAATACATCCGGTCGATGGGCGGTCTGAAATGAGTATAGAAACTGCGAGAAAAGCGAATTATGTGTGATTGAGAGGACATATTTGAGCAGAAAGCGGATGATCTAACGGTAGAGAGGACCTTGCCAACCTCTAGTTCTTCAGTGACCAAGAATCAGGGGATGCGGCAATCAACTGGTTCGAGTATGAGGAGTCGGCAGAAGCTACCGGATGGTTAGATGATCAACCAGACGTTGTAGAATATCAACCAGAACAAGGCTCGGCAGGGTCAAGGGTATCAATGGTGGCCGGAAGGGCCGAAAGTCAGAATGAACCGCCGGAGAGCGCCAGCACTAAGAATTTCGCTCAGAACTTGGGCATTGTAAATGCAAGGAGTATTGAACAACCAGCTGTACTGATGCAGTTGGAACAACAAAAATTTGAGGATTCCGAGAGAATCAGAAAAGCTAAGGCCCATGTGGGAGTCGAAAGTACTGTGTGCACGGGAACAGAAAATGTTGCGGGCATGTGGATTTGAAGATCTGTAGTCTGATCATCTGGAGCCGGACAGTGTCTGTCATTCAAGCCGGAATGTGGTGGGAAGACGATGATTTATGTCTTGCCCATGCAGATGAGGATTGGGGGAGTAATCTGCCTGATGATACTTGGTATATTGACGAGGTCGTTCATATCACAAGAAGTGGGCGGTATTTCAAGCCCCCGCACTTAGACCAACCTGAGGTCTCTGGGAAAGACAAGGAAGCTGAGAAACAGAGGGAGAAGCAGATTGAAGAAGAAGCTGTGCTCAAGTAATTAAAGAAGATACAAGCAGACATCTCCATCTGAGGCGCTTATGGCATCATGGTGCCGCGAACGAGCCGTTCTATGCCATGGACAAGGCCAAACTCTCTATAGATACTACACCGGAAGCGGTAGTTGAAATTTGGTCTTTCCGGGAGGAGGTTCCCCGACGTTATCCTTTTCAGAAAAAGAACTACCGCTTGAGGGCACAAATCATAACAAACCCCTCTACATTTTCGTGGAATGTAGAGACAAGTGGATACTAGTGGTACTTGTTGATACCGGGTCCGCCATCAATGTCTGCCCAGCCAGAACAGCGTATGCAATCGGGTTGAAGCCCGCGGACTTCGTGCCGACTACTGAGGTGATCAGAGCATATGATAATACTAGCAGGGAAGTGATGGGGACTGTCAAAATTCAGACCCAGGTTGGTCCGGGACAACACAACATTGAATTCCATGTCTTGGACGTTCCTACAACCTTCAATCTACTCTTGGGGCGGCCGTGGTTGCACCAAGTGAAGGCAGTCTCTTCCACTCTACATCAGATGTTGAAGTACCCTCACGGGAAGGGGGTGGCTATTGTTTTAAAAAATTCATCAATCCATCCGCCGCCAGAAGTGTCCACACCAGTCTTGGAGATCGAGCATGGCACAGAGGATGTTTTCTTATCTGGGTTCACTTTGGCTGAGGCCCGGGTGGTGCAGAATATCATGGCTGTGAATGAGGGAGTGTACGTTAGTGCTTAATCTGTCTACTTCATGAACAAGCTACAACACATCCCCGGGATGGGATTAGGAAGGAGCAGCCGAAAAGGTGTCGCAGCATTGGTCGAAGTGCCACACAACCCACATACCTTTGGCTTGGGTTATCTGCCCACCAAAGAGGACTGGGTGAGGAAGGGAAAGGAAATGGCCGGAAGAGCGAAGCAAAGCGGTGGGAAGCCTTTTGAATTAATGCATAGGCCCATCCAGTACCTGAGCAGACCGTCCGGGAGGAGGACTTTCCATTTTGAGGCTTCCCAGAGCCGGGGCTAAACGCGGAGAAGAAGCGCGTGCCAAGTTTCGGGATCTTCTTCGCCTTGTAACTATCTCTGGGATAGCGTTGCCTGAAGCGATGCAGACCCATCATTTGAGGTTAAGCGATGCTCATGAGGGATCTGAGGGCGCTGAAATTGAAATGGGGGTAGCATTGGCAAGTCTACTTTCAGATCCTCCGATCGACCATAAGTGCTTGGGGGATAACTTCTCGGTTTCCATGATTGGGGATGAAACGGCTGCGGGCCTGCCAGCAACTATTTTGGATGCATCTATCGCACCCTCTCTCACTTGGCAATACGAGGAGGGATTTTTGTCCAGCGACCTTAAGTCGGGTAGTGGCCGAATCTGATTCCACCGAATCTTGTGAGTCGGAATCAGGTTCCAGCTCGACTGAGTCTGAGTCTGGTACCCCTGGGGATGATTACCCGGATACCACAGTCCTGTCTAGGTCGTCTTTTTCCTTTTCATTTGAGTTTGTTGTAAATGAATCGGACGATTTGGATGTACTTAATGAGAATCAAGTAACTGTGGTTTCGAAAGTACTTTTACTGCCCTTGATTTATTGTATTAATTGGACTTTCAAAACTTTGTGAAAATGATGAGGACGAAGTTCCTCCGGTTTTGCAACGTTTAATTGAGCAAGAGCAAGAGAGATTTGTCAAACCTTTAATGGATGAAATCACTACCGTGAATATTGGTACTGAGGAGGACCTACGGCTGGTCCAGATCGGGTCCACGTTGTCTTCGAAGGAACGTGAGTGCTTAGTCTCTTTATTAAAAGATTTCAAAGATGTTTTCGCGTGGTCCTACGAAGACATGTCTGGAATAGATCCTGAGATTGTACAGCATCGGATCCCCTTTGACCCCGAGGCCTGGCTTGTCAAGCAGAAAATCAGGAGGATCCGCCCAGACTGGGCTCTCAAGATTAAGGAAGAGGTGACCAAGCAAATCGACGCAGGCTTCCTGGTGGTATCCGAATACCTGACTTGGTTGGCCAACATTGTTCCAGTGCCAAAGAAAGATGACAGGATCCGAGTCTATGTGGATTTCAGGGATTTGAACAGAGCTAGTCAGAAGCGACTTTCTCTTCCGCATATCGATGAGTTGGTGGATTTCACGCGAGGCATGCTTTGCTCTCATTCATGGATGGCTTCTCAGGCTACAACCAGATAGTGATGGCGCCAGAAGACCGGGAAAAGACTGCATTCACCACCCCGTGGGGGACATACTGCTATATAGTCATGCCATTTGAGTTGAAGAACGCTGGAGCTACTTATTAACGGGCCGCAACCACAATATTACATGACATGATCCACAAAGAGGTTGAGGTGTATGTCGACGACATGATTGTCAAATCCAAAGAAAGAGAAGGCCACTACACCGCCTTGCACAAGTTTTTTCAAAGGATCAAGGAATTCCGGTTGCGGCTAAACCCTTAGAAGTGTACATTTGGTGTTACAGCGGGAAAAATGCTGGGTTTCTGATTACACAAAAGGGCATCGAGGTCGACCCTTCCAAAATCAAGGCCATCTTAGAAATGCCACCATCAAGGACTGAAAAGGAGGTGCGAGGCTTTCTGGGTAAAGTGCAATTCATAAGACGGTTTATCTCAAAATTAACCTTGACTTGTGAACCACTTTTTGGCCTCCTCAAGAAAGGAAAGAAGTTCCAATGGGACGACCGATGTCAAGCTGCATTTGAACAGATTAATGAATATTCTGAGAACCATGCGTCTTTGTCACCGCCAGAACCGAGGAAACCATTGATTTTGTATCTGTCAGTAACTGAGACTACAATGGGCTGCATGCTTGCGCAAGAATTAGAGGATAAGGTGGAGAGAGCCATTTACTATCTGAGCAAGAAGATGCTAGAGTACGAAACCCACTACACTCCGCTGGAGAAGGCTTGCTTAGCTTTGGTATGGGCTACCAGGAAGCTGCGGTACTACCTATTAGCTCACTCTGTAATGTTGGTTTCACGACTTGATCCCATCAAATATCTTTTCGAGAAACCAGCACTTACGGGTAGGCTAGCTCATTGGTTGCTGTTGCTCTCCGAATTTGATCTAAAGTATGTAACACGCAAGTCGGTCAAAGGAAGAGTAGTGGCAGAATTCCTTGCTGACCATCCAGTGGAAGGGGGTGAAGCAGTTGAGTATTTATTCCTAGATGAGGCCATTTTACATATCGACGACGAAACTTGGACGATGTACTTTGACGAAGCGTCAAATCAATACGTGTATGGGATAGGAGTGTTGCTGATAGCACCTGACAATTCCCGTATCCCTCTAGTCTTCAAACTCCGATTCAAAGTCTCGAACAATGAAGCAGAATATGAGGCGTGCATTCTTTGGTCTAAAGCGACCACGGAACTAGGGGCAAGACGGTTGGACGTCATCGGGGACTCGAACCTTGTTGTGTCTCAAGCAAAAGGAGACTGGAAAGTGAAAGAGGAAAAGATGATGATGTTTCACCAGACCTTGGACTTGCTGATTCCTCGGTTTGAGAAGCTAAGTTTTACTCATCTATTAAGAGAGAACAATAGGTTTGCAGATTCTTTAGCAACTCTATCTTCCATGATAGACATCCCGTGTGGAGTCCGAATGTGTCCAGTCATCATTGACCAGAAATTTGCACTTGCCTACGAGTCGATTGCTGCTATAGATGAAGTTCAGGATGAAAACCCCTGGTATTACGATATTTGGAACTTCTTGGAGAAAGAAGCATACCCGCTAGGGGTAAATGCCAAAGACAAAAAGGCAATCAGAAGAATGGCCGTCCAGTTCATCATCTGTGGGGGTAAGCTGTATAAAAAGGGTCATCTGGGAATCCATAAGCTATGTGTTGATGCTGAAGAGTCAAAGCATCTGATGGAAGCCATCCATGGGGGAGAATGTGGTACGCACATGAATGGGGTAATGTTGGCACGGAAGATCCTCAGACAGGGTTACTACTGGTCCACCATGGAGGAGGATTGTATTGGTTTTGTCCGGCGATGCCACAAATGTCAAATTCATGCAAATCGCATGAACATTCCGCCGTCAAAGCTGTACAACATGACTTCGCCATGGCCATTTACAGTCTGGGGAATTGGTGTGATCGGTACATCACCCGAAGGGGTCGAATGGGCATGAGTTCATCTTGGTAGCGATAGATTATTTCACAAAGTGGGTCGAGGCCCAATCTTATGCGGTGTTGAAAGCTTCGCACGTCGCAAAATTTATCAGAAACAACATCATCTGTCGCTACGGAGTCCCAAATGAAATTATTTCAGACAATGGTTCCCACTTCAAGGAGGTGATTGATTTGTTGGAAAAATACAATGTGGTTTTTCATAAGTCCTCTATCTATCGGCCGCAGACCAATAGAGCGGTTGAGGCCGCCAACAAGAATATCAAGCACATACTACAGAAGATGGTGGAAACCTCAAGGATGGCAGATAAGCTGCCGTTTGCTCTATGGGGCTACCGGACTTCAATCAGAACTTCTACTGGGGCGACTCCGTATTCATTGGTTTATGGGATGGATGCCGTTCTGCCTATTGAGATTGAGGTCTCGTCATTACGAGTATTGGCTGAGTGTTAAACAGCCGAAGCGGATTGGCAGCAGAGCAGATTTGAGGAACTCATGCTCTTTGATGAAAGAAGGCTGAAAGCACTATACCATGTTCAGGGTTATCAACACAGAATCGCCCGGGCTTTCAACAAGAAGGTTAAGTCCAGGAATCTAAAAGAAGGAGATGTGGTGCTCAAGGATAACCGAGCTCCCATTTACGACCCAAGGGGCAAGTTCAGACCCAATTGGACTGGTCCCTACATCATCAAGTCAATCTGGTCGAATTGGATTTGCTGGTTACGATGGATCTAGATGGCCTAGAGTTCTCCCAACCGATTAACATGGACAAGTTGAAGAAATATTACCCTTGAGAGGCTCGCTGGGCGAAAACCCGAAGGCGACCTAGGCAAAACTCGAGCACACAAAATTTGAAATTATAAAAGCCCGAGCTTAAGGTTGAAAACCCGCAAAGGCGACCTTGGCAAAAGTTACTGACATAAAAGGAGAGTGAAAATACCCGCGAACTGAGCTGAACGTAAGGCTTGATTCCCATCTTTGGGATACGTAGGCAACTTCATCATGAAGTTCAGCCATAAACTTTTTCCCGATCAACTTTGTCCATTTTGATCATCTTAGTCATCTTTTTCCATTAGCATTGTAGACGTCCCCGAACGCCCCGGGAGGATGACTCCCGTTCTGTTCGTTTTGCGGGTCTACTACAGTTCGGACTCGATTTGTCACGGTTCTTAATCTGAACCAAAGAGTCCAAATCTGGTAAATCGTTTTGAGAAAAACTGATTTTGAAAAGAAGTGCCAAACATGGACTGCTTTGTCAGATACAGAGTCGCCACCTAAATATTTTAAAATGGGAAATTTAGGAAACCATGACTCGGTCTTGCCAGAATACGTGTCAAATCATCACCAAAGTGGTCTTGGCTTGGGAGCTTGGGTACGATCGGGGAAGGTTAGCTATGAGCACCCCCTTTCGCCCGGTCCGAAAACCGGCCTCTACTAACCGTGATATCCAATTTTGAAAACATTATGTGTTCTTATTCCAGTTAGTAGCCTAGAATTACTATGTGATGCGCACAGTAAACAAGTATAGACTAGATTGCCTAATTTGGAAACAAGCATTGCATATCCGTTTGTTTGGAAAACAGTTTGAAATTGCTACTCGCAAGTAGGCTAAAATATGGATTTCAATGAGTTATTCCAACTCAAGCAATCCAACCTCTACCCACAGGCATTCAAACAGTTTATTTCATATAAGCACTTAGCTGCATGACAAGCATACTGTCATGTTAACATTCACACGTATACGAGATGCTAAAGCATAAATACTTACATTGTACTCCGTGCCAAAACAATAAACTAGTTAGCAAAATATGCATGACCTAGCTCATGTTAAGATGACTAATGCGACGCATACAGAGTGCAATTAGACAGGCTCGGCTATTCTAAACATGGCATGTGAAATGCACGAGTAACACGTATTCAAGTTAGATTTGAAATACAATGCAGTTTGTATGATGTACCGAGCCCGATGCATGTCAACAAATGCATGGATGCACGCATGCATTGCATAAGGTATGCTAATTTTAAATATGCCCTAATCTACCATCATAAGCAGGTAAGTAAAAGGGAGAAAGAAGTGGGGGTTGGGAGACATACACACACTCACCCACACTTATTACAAATACGCCCTCACTCAGAGGGACCAAATAAATATTACAGTCCGAATAATAAATAAATTATTACAGAATTTCTAACTACTCGAAATAAATGCAAAGAGAAGATGGCCGCAGCCCCCGCCTCGGGATGCGTGAATGATGCATGCTCGAATTCGACTTGCTCGGAAACCCGTTGCCATAGCATTGCTGCCTCTGTTTTCACTGTCCTGCCTTTCTGAAAACTGCCAAAGTCTCAGGACATGCTCCCTGCACACTGAGGATCATCATCGGCTGAATAGAATGTCCACCGGCCGTGTATAATGTCCATCGGCTGGAGATAAAGCTATCGGCTGTCCATCAATGGCCGGTCGGCACTCCATACTGCCGATCGGCAAAACCTCCCTGCAGAAGATAGTTTTGACAGCAACAAGGACAGACAGTGTATGGCATGGAATTCCAAGCAAATGTATGCACGGACACACTCCCTATCATGCAATGGACTCAAGGGAGCATGGCCCTCAACCCCCGGGCCATCAATCACGCGTTTCAATGCATGATGGCCCAAAAGCCAAGTTAGCAACTTTGATATCAAATGAAATGTAAGCATAAAACACACCAAAGGGCCCCAACCTCTGTCATAATTGATCAAGAGGCAAGGGATGCATGCTTAATGAAATGCGACCTAGGCATGGAGGCTAAGTATGCAACATGAACATACAAATGAGCAATGTATACTAGGCGCGCAACCTAAACATGTAAACAAACATGGTATGCAGCAACATGCAACGATGGACTTAAACTAACATGGGTAGCTCGCAAGCATGCCAAAATCAGCGGCCATGGGGGGGGGGGGAAACAGCCCCGAAACCCGGTAAAATGACATCCGATGCAAGGAATGATCCCGAAATGCGAAGATAATTGTACAAAAATGACTTATAGCTAACAAAGCATGCATAATTGGTACATGACATGAAAAATCAGAAGCAAGGCAGCCCCAAAAATCACATTTTTACAGTTCAAATCATGGCCAAACAGCAATCACAAATAGGGCTAACATGGCACACAAAAATGACTCCGCAAGGGAGACAATGAAGCAAGTAGTATATGAAGTGCCCAAACAGAAAAATACCCTTCTACAACACTGAAGAGGGACCAAAAATATGCACATTTACAGTTTATGACAACCCCCAAATCAGTATGCAAACATGCTCAAAATGCCATGCAAGATTGAAGCCAACAAAGGCTATAATATGAGATATACAAAACATGCATAAAACAGCAAAAGACCCTTCATGGGACATGGAGAGGGGGTCAAAATAAGACCCCTTCTAGTTCTGATGATGGCCCAAAAACAGAAGCAAGATAGGCTAACAAAGCATGCAAAAATGGGGGGGCAAGAGGGGTATAATGGTAAGTACTACATGGAGACCCCCAACAGTGTTGAGCCCTTATTCAATGCTGAAGAGGGGCTCAAAATAAGCCTAAATTCAGTTCATGAAATGCACCAAAACAATTTACATGTAGGCCAAACAAATCATGCAAAATTACGGTAAATAGAAGAGATTATGAAGCAAGTGCAAGATAGGTGTCCCGAATAGGGTTGAGCCCTTCTTTGATGTTGAAGAAGGGCTCAAAATGAGCCTACTTACAGTTTAAATTATGCCTCAACACAGATTATACACAAGCCAAAAATACTATGCAAGAAAAATGGAATAAGAGGGCTAATGAAGGAAGTGCTAGATGCTGCCCTCAAACAGCAAGAGGTCCTCAATAAAACATGAAGAGGACCTCGAAATAAGACTATTTGAAGTTAGGGTCGGAGCCCAAAGATGTAAGCAACTACGGCTTAGATATGATGCAAGAATAGGCTAGAAAAGGGAAGAGGAGGACTTACCCTTGAAGACCAGCAAACCAGCACCTCTTGGACCAAGTTTAGGTGCTCCTAATCTCTGCAAATGACCTCTAATGCACTGGAATGGATGTTGGAGGTGTTGTGCTATGAGTTGATGAAGAAATGACCCAAGAACAAGGGTGTTTGATGGTTGAATGGGAGAGATATAGTGAGAGATGGAGGGATATATGTATGTATATATCAGATATATCTATATATTTCTGGTTTTTGTTCCAACCATCCAACCCACACAAAGGAAGAGGAGAGGTGCTTATATAGCCAACAAAAGGTGCTCCAAGCTTCTCCAAGAAGCTATGCCAAAAGGGGCAAAGGGTGCAAAGGGTTCTAGGCTTCTAGAGGAAGCTAAAACAGCTGGCCAAGCTTCCCCAAGAAGCTTGGCCAAAGGGTTCAAGCTTCTAGAAGCTTTAGGGGGTTCAAAGGTGCAAAAGGGTGCAAAATAGCCATATATATGCACGGGGGAGTGTGCTGGTGCATTCCAACTGGCACAGCTGGGATGCACCAGCCTTGGAGGGTGCAAAGGGTGCAAACCGGCCAGAAAAATTGGTCGTCGGCCAAAATAAAGTGCCGGTCGGCACTATTTTCTGCCGGTCGGCAAAATAGATTGCCGATAGATGATTCCAAGGTCAAAAAATGGACAGTGGGTATACAAATTGAAGCCCCGGAAGTTAGCTTTCCAATGGCGCAAACCTTGCATCAAAATTCCTCCTATGCAAAAAGTTATGCCCTTTTTGGTGAAGCCGCGCAGACTCGATCCAACCGGGATGATGCCCAGCTTCAACCAATCATATCTCCTCCACCCGGACTTGGCTTTGGGAGATTCTTGAGTACAAAGTGAAGCCCCGGAAGTCTTGTTTCCAACGACGGTGGCCTCATAGCTTAACTCCAAGTATGCAATTGAATAAGCCTGATTCAGCGAGGGCTGCTCGACTTTCTTCTACCCAGATTCATGGCGAACTTCTTCTCCAACCTATTTTCTCCCCTCATCTCCTCTTTTCTTCAACTCCAAACCCCTAAACAAAGTGTTTTGAAGGGTTTGCCTCTCTCCTTGCCGAAGGAATTGAATCTTTGGCCTGCACATCTCTCAACACCGAGCAAACCATCAGTAATGCCCAAGTCTTGAGGGCGGTCAAAAATGGGGTGTCTACAAGCATTCATCGCGATCTCCGGTACAGTGCTATTCAGACTAGGGGCAACTTTCCGTTGCCACACAGTGCCGCAGTACTATTCAGACTAAGGGCAACTTTCCAGTTGCTAGGATCCGGGGTTGTGCATCTCAGTGACAGATCTCAGGCGTGTCCAGTTCTGATCCATATCGAAAATAGTTTTGAAAAGTTTTAATAAAGGTTGACTTTGTTCAAATTAATCTTTTTTTTACAACTAAGACCATTTTTGGACCAAAGCGGAAAATTTTCAGTACCATAACCTTCAATTTCATTGATTTCAACACAGAGTTCGCTTGCTCTTGCATACAATTGAAGTTGCTTTTTATTACACTCATAAAGAAAACTTGAAAGTACTAATGAAGCAATAAATCCGGGGCATAGTCGAGTCAGGTGTCCCTGCGCTCCCTCCTAGAGCTAGTCGAAGCCTCTGATGCCAAGCTAGGCCTGATCTGTGCCTCTTCATTAAGCCAATCCTAACACTCATCAGACAAAGTGCAACTGAAAGTGGGAGCAGGGGCCAGGAGCTCTCTAGTCCTCCATGCTGTAGCATATCGGTCAGCTGTGCGCCTCGGACCAGGAAAACAGCCGGGTACTCAATCCCTTCTGGTGGGCAAGTATGATCATGGCCAAACTGGCGCTGGAACCAGAACGGAAAATAGAACACACAGTGAGCCAGACCAATTAGCTGGACCCCAGTCTGCCGGGACATGCTATAGCTCATCGCCAGAAGATTGAGCCAAGGACAGCGCCAAGCAATGCGGTCAGCAGACAAATTGCACATCTAGTTGAACCACCATCCCTCATCAAGTGCATCAACCAGGCGTTGCCGAAAGAAGTAGCCATTTGAGTAGGCGAGCAAGAGTCCACAACCGCAATTTATCCATCAACCATACAGGGAGGGATGAAAAAATGAGAGAATAAAGAATAGAGGCGTGCGATGAGAGACAGTGAGACAAGGGTTTTGTGAGAAAAACCGAGCACGAGGGCCAAGTGATGTGAGCAAATACATATGTGAGATTGGGTGGGAAACATTACTGCGGCGATAGTGGACTCCCGCCATCGTCGTCTCCTGACGGTGGAAAGCGTCCAAGCCCATCAGTGTTTCGGCCAATGCCATAGCAATACAGCTCTTCCCTTCCTTCAAGCCCTAAGCAACTTCAATCAAACGGATGTTGGGTCCACCCAGGCTCGGGGCAAGCAGGAAGTGAGATAGCATGCACAAGCAGAGGGCATGTTGTCGGAAACCTTGCCAATGGTGGTCGCCGCGGTCACCGGTACCAGAAAAGCGATGGATCAAACCGAGGATATCCAGTTCCCCATTACAGATCAGAGACCGAGCATCACGCATGGTAAGTCCACACATCCGCCATAAAGCTTGGGCGTGGCCAAAATGAAACTGAGGCAAAATCTCTTCATAACGCTCAGATTCCATCAAAACTTAAAAATCTCCGAAAGTTGGACATACCTCTTGCCCACCGAAGCTAAAGACATGCGTCACCGGGTTCCAAAACCTCGCCGCGGCATGGAGGAAAGGAAAGTGCAACGGAGTACGACCCAGCGTGAATAATGCATTCAACCCGAAGCCCCAGAAGTTCAACTTTTCTGAGCCATCTAGAGAAACAATCCAAGATGTGAGATTTTCAACGAGAAACGCCTCCATTTTTGTGCAAAACTAAGATGAATTGAATGAACCACGGAGCCAAGGCTTTTAAAGAGGAGAAAACACTATTGGACACGTGTCAAAAATTTGATGGTTGCTGAATTAAGTGGCCGGCCGGCCACCTTTTTTGGCAGGGCGGCCATTTCCTTTTTCAAAACCTGGCCGGTGGCTCCCCCTTTGCAATTAAGCTGGCCGGCCGGCTCTCAAAAGTGGCCGGCCATGCTCCAATGTGTGTCCTTGGCCCTGTTTTACCCTCCGGGAGGAAGTTTCAAGCATTTCCATGCAACGGGTATGTCGAAGGCCTCCATTTCCCTCTATTTCGAATGCGTTCCGTTGCCCAGATCGTCCGAAGTACACTTTGTTTTGTTTATCGAGTTGTTGTTTTGCTTATCGAGTTGTCGTTTTGCTTATCGAGTTGTTTGTCGAGCTGTCGTGTTTCGTATTTTTGAGTTGTTACCCTTTGTTTAAGCAATTTTTGTTGAGTCTTGTTTATTAAGTTGTCAACACTGTTGTATTTTGCTTATCGAGTTGTAAACTTGCTAAGGTTTTGTTATATCTTAGTAAGTTAAGTTGTTGCGTCAGTTCACTACCTGACTGGGCAAATGCACAATGCACATTTTCATTCAATCTCATTATGGTGCAAAATGATGCGATATGATGCTAAGAGTTTAAAATACAAAAGCTGTTTCATCCCATCATGCTTCGTTTGTTACAACATTTTACAAACAAGGGCATAAGTTTTACAAAAATAAAACTGCCTAATAACGTACAATGTGCTACAACTACTAGCAAAAAGGTAAATAAAACAGGGAACCACAACATCAATGCTCTCAAGAGCAGGAATAAGAGGCCCTTTTCATCCTCTTCTGCGAAGTAGCCTCTGCACCACCATCACCATCCGAGTCAGAGCTGTCATCCTCAGGATCCCCTTCAGCCTCGTCTCCACTCCCAGAGCCAAGACCGGAGCCCTCCTCTCTGTCAACAAATGTCTCCGACTGACGATCTGCAGCCTCCTCCTCCTCATCCTCACCAGGCTCCGCCTCTATAATGTGTGCCCTGCGTCTACGAGATGACCCCCTCTTCGAGCTCCTCGAGAAGGCATGGATGGCCCAGCTCCTCGAAAAGGCCCAGATGGCCCACCTCCCCGTGAAGGCCCAGGTGGGCCGGCCTGCGGCTGAGCATATACTGAAGGCATATGAAAATAAAGAGTCCAATTGAAAAAGGTACATCAGATGCAGATACAAGAAAACTACATGAAGCGGGTACATGTAAATACAGTGTGTAAGTGGGGTGTGTGTTAGGTGCGCTCTACGCAAGTAGCCTATCAATGCAGTGGGATGTTCAAAATCAGCATGTCATCAGAAATATGATAAATGCAAGAAAACTGGACAATACCTGGACACCCATAATGGACAACTGTGCCTCTCTCCGCAGGACCATACCCTCGAGCACGGCCATCATCCCGAGCATCTCATCCACATACTCGATGGGAGGCTGTAGACACAAATGCAAAACTATCAGTAAGAGAAGGAATGTCCAAGTGCCTGACTGATAAATCGAAGCTATAAAAGCATACCGGTGGTGAATCGGGATCTCTGACGTATCTGTGATCAGGCAGGGGAGGCTCTATCGGGATCGGGTAGGGAGTCCCGAATCGTCATCCTGTCAACTCAGTCAGCATATCCGGCCACCAGGATGATGATAAGTCGGGGGAATCGGGGGAACAAATCTGCCCCCACCTCTGGATGTACCTGGCTTTGGTGGAAGGGGCGTCTGCAGCCCGAGCCGGGACCTGGCTCAAAGATGGCATACCAGTAGGCCTCATCGTCGGAGTACGGACTCCCGTCAATGGAGGCATCAGGTACATGTGACGGTAAGTAGAATAATCCCCCTCCTCAAGATGAAGTAAGGCATCAGTACCCAGCATAACATTAACAACATCCCGAGAAGAGAGCTTATCGGCAATCCGCATCTCGACTAGGGGTGCTGAGGGAGGGTCCTGAGAAGTATAGCCCCATACTTGACGCAATGCATAAATCAATCAGAAATCGAGAAGGTACAAGACAAATCAAACATGAAAACACAAGGAACCGAGAGTTCTGAAATACCTCCGTCGACCGCACCGTGTCGAAATGCTGCCGTAGATAAAGGAGAGACTCCCAAGGTCTTGGCCGGTGCTGGCCTTCAAATACAAATGAGTACGGGGTCACGAGGGGCCCCTCCACCACCAACTCTGGGGCTAATGTCAGGAAATACACATAGACCCATAACTGTGGAAAACAGTGCAGAATGTAAATGCAAAGTCTTTGAGGGCAAAATCTGAGTGTAAGTCTTGGTGTGTGCAATATACAAGTAATGAGGCGAAATGTGAATCAAGAGGCGAAAGTACCTCCCAAGCTCTCCAATAGCCGCCAAGTAAGTCCCCGTCATGAGGAGGTCGCACTCATGTAGCGATGAAGTAGCCAAGCTGGCGCCACCCCAATCATACCGTCTGACCTGTGATAGGTCCACCAAAGCACTCAACAGATATAGCCCAACAGTGTTCCCCCTATCGGCAAACAAAGTAGTCCCGAAGAGGAACATCAGAAAACCACAGGCATACTGTGCTGCCTCCTCAGGAGTCCCGGGCTCCATCTCCACCCTCCGAAAATGGGAAGAGAACCAGGTGTATCGGACTCTGCCCGAAGATCTATCAACAGGCGGGCGAGTCCCCAGTAAATATATCCAAGCAGCCTCCTACTGGCCCATGTCCTCGTCGTAAGGGATGGGCCAACCTCCCACGTCAAGGCCAATCAATACAGCAAAGTCAAGCGAGGTCATAGTCAAGTCCCCCGTGGCAGAAAAATGGAAGGAGTTGGTGGTGTCCCACCATCTCTCCACCAAGGCGGCCATCAACGTCCTCCTGGCAGGACAACGAGATAGCCCAGTGTAGAAAGGCCCGAACCCTGCCAAGTTAACTAAATCTCGGACAGCCTCCGGGAGCTCGGCATACCAATCTCTCGCCACGGTAGAGCCATATCTCCGTACAGTGCGAGAAGTCACCTGTATTCAGAATGAATACATGTTTCAGCATAAACTGAATAAGATATGTGCAAACAGAAGGAATGAGTTGCGTGCAAATAAAATGAATAGGCTGTGTGCAAAATAAAGTAAGCGAACTGTGTGTTCAGAAAATCCGTGTTTGGGCTGCGTGTTCAACTCTCAATAAGTGTGTGCTGCGTGTTCACCTTCAAAGCGAACTGTGTGTTCAGAAAATCCGTGTTTGGGCTGCGTGTTCAACTCTCAATCGGTGTGTGCTGTGTGTTCACCTTCAAAGCGAACTGTGTGTTCAGAAAATCCGTGTTTGGGCTGCGTGTTCACCTTCAATTCGGGTTGTGTGTTCAGAAAATCAGTGTTTGGGCTGCGTGTTAAACTCTCAATCAGTGTGTACTGCGTGTTCACCTTTAAAGCGAACTGTGTGTTCAGAAAATCCGTGTTTGGGCTGCGTGTTCAACTCTCAATCAGTGTGTGATGCATGTTCACCTTCGATTCGGACTGTGTGTTCAGAAAATCAGTGTTTGGGCTGCATGTTCAACTCTCAATCAGTGTGTGCTGCGTGTTCACCTTCACTCGGACTGTGTGTTCAGAAAATCAATGTTTGGGCTGCGTGTTCAACTCTCAATCAGTGTGTGCTGCGTGTTCACCTTCAATTCGGACTGTGTGTTCAGAAAATCAGTGTTTGGGCTGCGTGTTCAACTCTCAATCAGTGTGTGCCGCATGTCCACCTTCAATTTGGACTGTGTGTTTAGAAAATCAGTGTTTGGGCTGCGTGTTCAACTCTCAATCAGTGTGTGCCACGTGTTCACCTTCAATTCGAATTGTGTGTTCAGAAAATCAGTGTTTGGGCGTGTTCAACTCTCAATCGATTATTGCTACGTGTTCACCTCTAGTTCAGGCTATGTGCTCAGAAAATCAGTGCTTGGGCCGTATGTTCAATTCTCAACTAGTGTATGCCGTGTGTTCACAATCAATTCATGGGCTGAGTGTTCAGAAATTCAAGTGATTGAACCGTGTGTTCAGAATGCAAACAGAATGCATAAAAAAATTCATAATATGCTGTAGAAAAGGTAAGAACGAAGTAAATACCTCTTGTGCCTCATGGGAGAGGTGATACTCTAGCTCCCGCAGAAGGAGATCCCCGGGTGCTCGCTTGTCGAAATCGGTAAAGTGATAGAAAATAGCCAGCGGAAGAATATGTGTCGGCGGGTCGTACCTCTCGGGTATGAAGGGTCGAACGCTCGGAGGTAGAGCCATGATATCGGGATCACCTTCGGCGCCCGGAGGACCTCCACCGTGGGGGAAATGACCAGCCATTTCAGAAAATCTGCAAAATGGGCAAAAATGAGCAAAAATGAGCCAAAATTGGAAAAAGTCAACAAAAGTCAACTCTCGGGAAATGAAAAAGTCAACTCCCGAGAAAATCTTCAAATGTTGAGATAAACTCACCTCAAGTGGCAAAAATGAGAAAAGAAGCACCGAAATCAAAATTTAATCGGTTCAAAGTGCTTAAAACTGAAAGATTTCGCGAAAACAATTGCGTGGGGCATTGGAAAATGCGTATAGAGCTCAGATTTGAAGAGGAAAATGGTTTGGGAAGGTAGAGAAGATTTTTTCGGAGCTGGTGTTGTGAGCACAAAGTGTTTGGCCGAATGGTTTTAAAGAAAAGAGGGTGAAAAGACAAAAATACCCACGGATTTGGCAAAGTGGCCGACCGGCCACTTTTTCTGGCAGGCCGGCCATTCTCTTTTCAAAAAGTAGCCAGTGGCCTCCCTCTCCCAATAAAGGTGGCCGGTGGTGTTCCCCACACGCCCCCCAAGGTCCCTGCAAATTTTGGGGAGGATTGGAGTCCCCGGGACCTGAAAAAGTACAAGAGAAGTGCACTTTCTGTCGCGAAATCGCTCTGCCCGAACTTCAGCTTCAACTTCTGACGTGTGTCTCATCATTACTTATCAAAATCAAGGTGTATCCTTTTTGAACATGTTGTAACCTTTCCGGGAGGTGAACCGGAGGCCGCGATCGAGTCACCCTCGCCGAAACGCGCATTTCCTTGCTCGCCGTTTTGTGACAAACACACATCCTGATTTACGCTTGTTCTGCATTTTTGTGCACATAACTTGCATTCTCATGCGCGTACTTGCATTGTTATGCATGTCTCTTCGATATCACCAAGCCTCCGTGCTCAAACTCGCGTCGCCATGCGCGTTCTCCCCGCATTGTGATGCACCTTTCTACCGGCACTGCATTTGTTTGCATTCAAGATCACATTGAACATATGTTGTCAGATTTGTTGTGCTTGTTGAGTTTCCTTCTTTTGCAGGCACGATATTGTATGTACGGTTCATTTGAAGTTGGGCGCGACCGCATTTAATCGCGCAGGTATCGTTTCTTCTCCGTGTGACGCGATGAGAATTTAATAATTCTCCGCATTCCTAACTGCATGAAATGTAGTTGTTGCTTGGCATTCTTGCTTAAAACTGTTGCATCTGTTTGCAAATATTTGCTTCATTACAGCTTGCTGCACTTGCATGATCATCAAGTTATATCTGGTCTTGTGCATATCGTTTTGCATTTTGCCCCTTGCTTGCGGGCACATCTCTGTTTATCTCACCTGTTTGTCTAAGTCTTCGGCCTTGTCAAAAATGGGTCGTCTCTGGGTTTTGACATTCACTCCCGTCACTTATGACTTTCGAGTTCTGTCAAACAGGGGCAACTGTAGACACCCCATTTTTGACCGACCTTAAGACTCAGACATCACCGATTGAGCACTTGGTGATGTTGTATATTGTGCTCGTTCAGAAGTTTCAGAGTCTCGGCTGCGAGCCTTGCCTCCGGACTTCCGAGCCTTTCTATGCTTTGCCTCGGTTTGCGAACCAGGCTCTATTTTCTCTTTTTTCTCTTTCCGAAGGGAGGGAGAGGTCTCGTAGATCATCTCTCAATGGCTGTAGGCTATGTTTGGTGGTTGTAGGCCATTTTTTCCATTTCGGAGCCCGGTTCCCGGTTTTCGGAGCCGTCAAGCCGAGTGCCTCGGTTCGGGACCGCCTAACCACCTCCGTTTGCTCCGGTTTTTGGCATGCATCTTATTTACTCCCTTTTGAG
Source organism: Camellia lanceoleosa (assembly GCA_025200525.1). Lineage (NCBI taxonomy): Eukaryota > Viridiplantae > Streptophyta > Magnoliopsida > Ericales > Theaceae > Camellia > Camellia lanceoleosa. The sequence goes on from CM045759.1 coordinate 205,453,484, forward strand.
GGACACTGTGGTCTGAGAGACCAACTTCGTGGTCGAACACCACTCCCGGTGCCTAACTGTCAGTTTTCGGGGCCCCAGACTGCGCGTTTCGACCCCCGAACCTTCATTTTGCATCGGTTTGAGTTCTTTTTTTTGCAGGGACCTCTGTTTCATTGTTGAGAAGGTCGTAGAAGGGTGGGAGGCCAGTAATTGTTTCAGCAACCAGTTATATTCCTTCATCGCCCTCCGTCGGCTGTTTTTCTCACTCGAAAGCCAATGTTGACCACCCTAAGGCCACTTTTTCTAGCCCTAGACCACATATTTGTGTTGTACACACCTGAGAGGCCACCAATATCACATGGCCGGCCAGTAATTGTGTGTGACCCTTTTGAAACCCTCCAAGAAATGGCCTTTTCTCTCTCTGGTTCCTTTGTCTCGATTTTTGACCACAGTGTGTTGAGCACACATGGGAGGCCACCAACTGTGGTGGTGGCCATTAATCCAACTTGGGCCTTTGGCCTTGGTCGCCGGCCATGGGGAGAGTCGGCCGGCCACCTGCAACCTAGATACTTGGCCGGCCAGAATCCTCAGGGTTGGTACATTACAAATCTACCCTCCTCTTCCCCCCAGATTTTGTATCCGGGAGGGTGCCTTTTTGAGGGGAAACTTGAATTGTTTCCCTCCCATTTTCCCCCTCTTTTCCACCCTTTTGTCTATATATCCAGCAGCCCCAGCCCCCTGGCAAAGGGTTAGAAAAATTTGCCTTAAGCCTCTTGTATTGAAGCTCTCTCTCTCTACACTCCAACCCTCCAAACCTCTCAAATCCTATACCCATTTCTACACCACCACCTAGCACCACACCACCACTCCATTCCAACAGCTTGGAAGACCTTTTTAGAGCTTAGGAGGCACCACTTCTCAAGCCAAGAGGCTGCCAAAGCTTGGTCTACAAGGGTAAGCTTCATTTTTCCTCTTTTGTGCTTCATTTTGTTCAATATTCTAGCTCATTGTGCTTACATTTTTGGTCTCCAACCCTAACTAGAAATAGGCTTATTTTGAGCTATTTTGCATGTTTGATTAAGGGCCTCTCACTGTTTGAGGCTTCCTTTTTGCACTTGCTTCTTTACCTCTCTTGTATGCCTCTTTCTTGCATAGTATTTTAGGCCTATATGTAAACTGTTTTGAGGAATGTTGTAAACTGTAAAGTGGCTTATTTTGATCCCTTATTCAACATTTTTGAAGGGCTCCTCACTGTTTGAGGCTTCCACATATCAGTTGCCTTTGTATCCATCTTTTGCTTGTATTTTTGCATTCTTTGTTACCCCCTTATGCTTGTATTTTTGGGCTTTGGTCCGAACTGTAAATGGCCTTATTTTGACCCCCTCTTCATGTTTCATTAAGGGTCTTTTGATGTTTTAGGCTTCATTTTTTCTCTTTGTGTTTAAACCTCTTTTTAGGCCTTATTTTGCATAGTATTTTAAGCATGCTTGTGCACTGTTTTGGGTCTGGTCATCAACTGTAAAATGTCATATTTTTGGCCCCTCTTCAACATTGTTGAAGGGCCCTCCTGTATTTGAGCCCAGAAACCATCACTTGCTTCTTTGTCCTTCTTTTGGCCCATTTCTTGCATGAGAGCTTAGCCATACTTGTGTTTGTTTTTGTGGCTTGTTGTAAACTGTAAAATACCATATTTTGGGCCCCTCTTCAACATTGTAGAAGGGCCCTTCTCTGTTTATGGTCAGAAGCTGCTACTTGCTTCATTATCTCTCTTTTGGGGCCATTTTTGCATGCTAACTTAGCCCCATTTGTGTTCACTGTTTAGCCTTGTTTAAAACTGTAAATATGTTTTTTTTGGGGGCTGTCTTGATTCTGTCTTCACACTTCATGTTCAAATAATGCGTGCATGACATAGCCATAGGTCATTCCATGCGCCTAATTTCATGTTTCGGGATTCATTTCATGCATCGGGTGCCATTTTGCCATGCTTCGGGGCTGTTTTGCCTCACTTTTTGCTACTAAAATTTGCATGCTAGTATGCCATATTCCATGCCTCGCCATGTCTTGTTAGAGTGGCACTTCGTGCCTTAGGGTGATCATCGGTTTGCGTGCTGCGTGCCGCAGCCTCGTTGTCTCATTTTCATCTAATGGCCTCTTATGTAAGTGTGGCTGAGGTCCACTTGCGTTAGTGTAAGTCCATATTGCATTGTATATGCCATTTCATTCCATAGCAATGTGTATGCTAGGTTATATGTTGGTGCATTGTGTATGCCATGTTACCTTGTGCATCGTGTATGCCATTTCATAGCATGTTGCATGTTAGGATGTATCTTAGTTGCATTTCGTGCATGTTATGCATATTGCATTGTGTTCGGGATAGGGGTTAGCCCGAGCACGGGAAACGAGGCATGCGTTCAGACTCAGTGACGGAACATGTCTCAATTCCCCGATCCCATTACTCCGGATTATCCATGATAGAGTTAGGTCTAGTTGAGTTTTCATGTGCATTCATTACGTATTGAGTTGTGCAATTCGACTCCTACCATCATGCATCGAGATGCGTGATTGGTGCACGAGGACCAAGGCATGCATACATTTGTGAAAATACATTGCCATGCCCTTTCCTACTCTCTAAAACAAATCAAGAATCGGCATCTTCCGGCTTGGCGCTTTCCAAAAATTATTGCACAACAGAGGCTAATTGGGGCATCATAATGGATTTCCGTGCAAAGGCAACCCGGATATGCATCATTCATCATCTGAAGAAGAGTCAAGGCAGTCCCTAGCTTGCATGCCAATTTAATGCTTTCCTAGTTAAATTTGTTAATTAATTAGGGTTTTGTACATATTTGGACTGTATTATTTATTCGGACTATACTATTCATTTGGGACTGTATATTATTTTATTCGAACCCTCAGCGCGAGGGCATAATTGTAATAAGTGTGCGTGTGTGTGATGTATGTCTTCCAACCCCACGTCTTTTTTTCCTTTTATTTACCAGCTTATGATGGTTAGATTAGAGCACGTTTCAATTAGCATATAGTATGATAGCATGTTTGCATTCATTCATCTCCTTGCATCTTGCACTGCCTCGGCGCATCATACTAATTGCATTTGTATTTCAATTCCAAATTGAATACATGATAGTATTGCATCTCATATGCCATGTTTAGGATAGCCGAGCTGCTATAGTTGCATTATTGCATGTGTCGCATTAGGCATTCTGTATAATTAGGATCATGCATGGATTTCTAATCGGTTTACTTTTGGCTTGGAGTACTCGGTAAGTTTTATGCTTTAGCATCCTTGCATGTGAGTGATCGCCATGAATAGCATGCTTACCATGAGGCTAAATGCTTATGTGATATAACTTTGAATGCACTGTGGGTGAAGGTTGGGTTATTTGAATTGGAATAGTTCATCAAATGTGTGTTTTAAGCCCACTAGATAGTGGCAAAATCATGTTTTCTAAGCCCACCAGAGGGTGGCAAATCCACGTCTTAGCCTACCTGCGGGTAGCACCATCAAACCATTTTCAAACAAATAAACATGAAATGTTTTGTTCCAATTTAGGCGACTCGGTCTATACTTGTATGCTGTGCGCATCACATAATAAATCTAGGCTAATAACCGGAATAAGAACGCACAATGTTTTCAAAATTAGATATCATGGTTAGTAGAGGTTGGTCTTTGACCGGGCGAGCAGGGGTGCTCATGAAGTGACCTTCCCCAATCGTACCCAAGTTCCCGAACCGAGGCAACTTTGGTGATGACGGACACGTGGCCTTAGGCAAACGAGTCAGGGTTTCCTAAATTTCCCAAAAATAAAATATTTAGGTGGCGACTCTGTATCTGGCAAAGCAGTCCATGTTTGGCACTTCTTTTCTAAAAATCTATTTTCTCAAAACGATTTGCCAGATTTGGACTCTTTGGTTCAGATTAAGAACCGTGACACAAATCGAGTCCGCGCTGTAGCGAGGTCCCCCACGAACCTGTCTACACATAGGAATGGGTAGGAATTTTAATCCCTTGGTGATTTCTGACGAGCCATACATAACTTACTTGTCCCTTTGAAGTTAGTTCTTGGAATCTCCAGTCATACAAGTAGGGTTACCATTATGATGACTCTTATGTAATAGGCTTTAATCTCATCCCCTTTGATGAACTATACACTAGTTCTTTTGTCAAACCTTTTGTTAACGGATCCGCAATATTCTCTTTAGATTTTATATAATCTATTGAGATTATCCCGTTTGACAACAATTTCCTTACGGTATTATGTCGACGACGAATATGTCATGACTTATCGTTATACATGTGATTCTGTACCCTGCCTATTGCAGATTGACTATCACAATGAATGCAAATAGCTGACAGAGGTTTTAGCCACATTGGAATGTCTTCTAAAAAGTGACGAAGCCATTTTGCTTCTTCACCTGCTTTGTCTAAAGCAATGAACTCGGATTCCATTGTGGATCGTGCGATGCAAGTTTGTTTCGTGGACTTCTAAGAAACAGCAGCGCCTCCTAGAGTAAAGACATATCCACTAGTGGATTTTGAATCTTTAGTATCCGATATCCAATTGGCATCACAATAACCTTCGAGTACTGTTGGATATCGAGTAAAGTTTAAACCATGATCACGAGTAAATCTTAGATATCTAAGAACCCGAATGATCGCTTTCCAATGGTCTTCTCCAGGGTTACTAGTGTACCTACTGAATTTACTGATAGCATAAGTTATATCAGGACGAGTACAATTCATTAGGTACATTAGGCTTCCAATGATTTCGGAGTATTTTAACTGAGACACTACATCACCTTTATTTTTTCAATAAATAAAGACTGATATCTACAGGTGTTCTAGCTAAATTCAAATCATCCTTGATAAATTTATCAAGAATTTTCTCAATATAATGAGATTGAGATAATGCATATCCGTCAGATGTTTTAGTAATTTTCATTCCTAATATAACATCTGCGACCCCCATATCTTTCATATCAAATCTTTTGTTTAAGCATTTGCTTAATTGATTTGATCATGTTGTGACTGCTTCCAATGATAAACATGTCTTCCACATAAAGACAAACTATGACATATCATTGGTCAGTGTTTTTAACATAGACGTTTTTGTCACATTCGTTTATCTTAAACCTATTAGTAAGCATTGCATGATCAAATTTTTCATGCCATTGCTTAGGTGCTTGTTTTAATTCATAAAGGGATTTTACAAGTCAACAAACTTTCTTTTCTTGCCCTGATACAACAAACCCTTCGGGTTGCTCCATATAGATCTCTTCATTTAGATCCTTTGTTTAAGAAAATTTGTTTTTAACATCCATTTGATGTATTTCTAAATTAAACAACGCGCTATAGAAATAAGCATGCGAATGGATGTTATTCTTGTCACAAGGAATATGTGTCAAAATAGTCCGACCTTCCTTTTATGTCAGAACTTTTAACTACAAGTCTTGTTTTATATTTGTCAATTGAACCATCTGCTTTCATATTTCTCTTGAATATCCATTTATATCCAAGAGGTTTAGAACCTGGTGGAAGATCCACCAATTCCCAAGTATGATTTTGCATAATGGATTCAATTTCATTATTAATGACCTCTTTCCACAAAGGTGCTTCAGACTGTCATAGTCGCTTTAAAGCTTTGAGGTTCATTTTCTAACAAGTATGTCAGAAAATCTGGACCAAAGGATTTTGATGTTCTCGCTCTCTTACTTCTTCTTGGTTCATCATCAGTTAAATTCTGTTGGTTGAGACCATTACTAGTCTCTAGTGTTTGATTGTTATTAGTCTCTTGACTTTGTGTACAATGATAAGTTCTTTTCTGTGAACTTAATTCCTGTCATTTCTTGTAAGGAAAGACATGTTCAAAAAACACAGCATTCCTTGACTCTATAATAGTGTTCACATTTATATAAGGTATTTCTGATTTATAAGTCAGAAATCGATATGCACTACTATTCTGAGCATAACCAATAAACACACAATCTACTGTTTTTGGTCAAATCTTAGTCTTTTTAGGAACAAGAACTTCCACTTGTGCCAAACACCCCCACACTTTTAAGTATTTGTAAGAAGGTGGTCAACCTTTCCATAATTCATAAGGAGTGTTGTTGATTTTCTTGTGGGGTATTCTATTAAGAACATAAATAGCAGAGAATATTGCTTCCCCCCACAAGTTCTGTGGTAAGCCTGAATTTAGTAACATGCCATTCATCATTTGTTGTCCATGATGTACTTGATTCATAAATTTCAAATTCAAAAATCTAAAATAATTATGACTACACAAATCAGAATTAATGTTTTGACAAAATCATATCCTCATAAAAATTTTGCCTAAGAAACGAACAATTTAAAAACCCAATTGATTGTATACATTCTTGCAACTCATTTATAAATAAATGTCACTGTCATAAAATATTTGTGACAGAAGAAAATTAAATTATCTCAACTAATGCAAGAGATACACCCCTATATTAATAAAATGGTTTATGGTTTAACAATTTCTACTACGCAAGTAAAATAATTATTAACGACATCTCATGTCACATAATTCAAAATAAACCAATAATCAACATAAAAGATTTCTTAAATTACATCCCAATTAAACGGAACGATATAATTACATACATCTTCATGTTTAAATTTCCCTGGTGTTAAACACCCATTCAAAATTGATTAGAAATATTCAAATTAACCTGCTTATGTCCAAAGTCGACATAACAATTTATCATTCCAAATCACTTGAAATTATTGTTAAGAAATAACTTGAGTTGATATCATACATGCATATCAAACACATCAACTAAAAATAATGAATTAACAAAATAAATTAATCATGCATGATCCCATCACTTGCATCATGAAATAAAAGGATTCTCAACTCATAAATAAAATCCAACGCATTTTAAAGTTTAAACTTCAAAATGACAAAACATACCTTGATTTAATAAGTTTGATTTGTACATAAATAAAATAATTAAATATGCATTCAAAAGTTTTGTGAATATATATATTTTTTTGTTTTTTTTAAACTCCAAAAACAAATACTTCCATGTATACTCATAATGAACTATGGAAAAGTCAAAAGAATTAACACATTTTCACAAAGGGTTCAAAAATTAAGTGATCTACCAAACGAAACCATAAACCACTTACAAAATTAACAGATTGCGACCAAGTCACAAAGTTACATGATTGATTAACAAAATTAATTTTCTAGTTACTAAAACCAGAAAATAAATTACAATACAAAATAATTTTATTTTCCTTGTTACTAAAACTAGTAAAATAAAATACCGAAATAATATCTTATTACAAAAATCAGAAAACTAAACCAAAAATTAATTTTCTAGTTACTTAAACCAGAAAATAAATTATAACACAAAATAATTTTATTTTTCTTGTTACTAAAACTAGAAAATAATATAATTTTATTTTCCTTGTTACTAAAACTAGAATATAAAATATCACAAAAATATCTGATTACAAAAATCAGAAAAACACAAAATAATTTTCTAGTTACCAAAACTAGAAAATAAATTCTAGTTACTAAAACCAGAAAATAAATGATAACACAAAATAATTTTATTTTCCTTGTTACTAAAACTAGAAAAATAAAATTTCACAATAATTTTCTGTAACACAATTAATATTCTGCAATTGTTAATGACACCAGTATATTACTACTAGTTGTCAAAGAAAATAGACAGTATATTACTACTATCTGTCAAATAGCATAAACACTATTTATTTTTCCAACCAGAATATGTCTTTATGAAATCAGAAAATTAAATACAATGAAGATACCAAAAAATTATCTGTCTTAAGATTGTTGGACAATCTTCACTGTATTTAAAGGATTTAAATCTATTGTGTGCAAAACAACAACTAGCATTTAAAGAAATAAAGAAAATGAGAGAATTTGTTTGATTACAAAAATCAAACTCGAAATAATAAATAAAAACAAATTTTATTTTGTTACAAAAACAAAATTAAAATCTGATTTAAATAAATAACAATAACACAAAAATTAATTAAATAACTTACTTGATTTAATTTCTTCGAATTTTAAATGATCAAGTCCAGTGTTTGACACTGTGTCCTTAAGACAGATTCGTCCTCTCCACGGTGCTTTCAGAATTTGGATGTCTATCTCCCAGGATAAAATGATCTACTACAAACAATAGCAGTACTACAAATTGTTTGCCTAACGAACACACAAAGTGTTTATACTGTCTCTTTCAGAAATAAATGCAGCAAAATGAAGAGGATGTTTGCAGAATTATGAAGGATGAAAATTAGAGTTACAAAATCCAAATGAGGGTTGTTCTATTTGTAGATGGATTGGTGGCTCTAGGTTTTGAATTGAACAGGTATGATACCTGTTGGTTTCGAATTCAACAGATTTGAATCTGTTGGGTTAACTATTCAAACAGATTAAAAATGGGAAGGGCCCTGTTTGGATGAACATTAAATCCAAACCAGTTTAATTCTGTTTGAAAACGGGAAGGGCCTTGTTTGGATGAACAGTAAATCCAAACCAGTTTATTTCCGGTTTAATTTAAATTCTGGATTTTATTTTATACAAAATAAAATAAAATTCAAATGTTTTTGGCCGAACAAGCCCAACCCAACCTCACACCCGCGCCCAGCCCGCCTGGACGGACGGCGGCGGCGCGCGTGTGGTGATTTTTGGGTCCAATGGGTCTAGCCCATTTTGCCCATAACCTCTCCCTCTAAAACACTTGGGTACCCCTTGGGGCACACCCTAAGTACCAAACCCATGCCTTATAAACCCATTCAAAACTTCCCACCAAATCAATGTGGGACAATATTTTCCACCAAAACTCCATTTCCATGGAGCACACTTTGGCTTCAATTTCCCATTCACTCGATAATGGTTTTGAGCAACCAAATATACCACGTGAATCATAACGCGGCATAGAACGCGTTACCACTTTAACCCGTGTAAATCGATGCACGGGGCCCACCTAAAAATTAGACCAAACTTAGAAAAAAATTCTGGTTTTACCCAGAATTTTATAACCATTTCCAACACTTTTGATATTGTGCCTGCATATGATTGGGTGGTCCTATCAGTGTCAACTTAGTTGTGATTGATTTGTTTCGTCATGATGCGTTTTGCACTCATTTTTTTTTTCTCCTTTATTGATAAAATATCCTTCTTCATCAATGAAGTTTCTTTCTTTTTGTTGATCAAAAAAAATATATTATAGTGAAATTGAACTGTTCTTATTAAGGAAATTTCAAAAGCTAGCCAAAGAAACTTTACATTTTCTACTAACTACTCTTAATATGGTCTATGTACTTAACAACACTGTATATGAAGAAACAACAAAAATTCAAACCCAAAATTAAGATGAAATGAGAGAATAACATACGATTACATCTATAAGCGACACATTTTAAATTAGTTGTTAAATTCCACATTCAATGTATACTATTTATTTTTATTTTTTATTTTTTATTTTTTATTTTTATAAGCAATGTTCAAGGTATATTATAGAAATTATTTCACGCTCCTAGGGCAATACCTCAATGTAGTGACGCCATCACGTAGCCTATCTCTTAATCAGGTGCCCAGGTAACCATACGACTCCTGAGATGCTCGGCATGACCCAGCGAGTAGAACATAATAACAAATTATTATTATTCATATGAAAAGATTATGCTGAACAATAATTGATTCAGTATCAAAGATTTTTATAAACACACTATAATTGAAACAAAGTTTTCATATGCGCAAGAGAAGCAATAAATAGTCCTACTTTGTTATTCATTGTGTTGAAATTAGTATTTTAAATATTAGTCATTACGTATCATATTGGTCATTATCTAATGTAATTTTGATTTTTAATATCATTTTTTAGTGACATATCGATTGATTCTAATTGATACTATCTAATATCAGTCAATATATAACCATATTATCGATACTTATACAAATTATAATATTGTTATTAAAATCATGGTTATATATATATATATTGTGTGTGTCAATTTTCGGCCACACTACCAATCAAGCACTCAGCTGGAGAACACTGATAGAATAGATTAAGCCCGAACGACTTGTCACAAAAAGAAGAGATTCTGGCGGTAGTTCGTCCACCTGGGGACACTCCGACGATCAAGTCAGTTATCTCTCAAAGATAGCAAAAGTGCTTAACTCACTATTCAGAGCATAAAAAGCATCCCTTAGACCCATGAGGGTGTCTCTCTTTTATAGCCAACACAAACCTAGTCCCAATAGAAGCCTAGCTTCAATGGACTTAGGATTACTGCTAATATTGGACTCCCAATAGGATTAGGATAAACTCTCTAAGAGTCTTATCTTTACCCAAACTGAAGTCATTTCTCATTCTAGGACTCTTGTCCCTTATCCGCTTATCCCGGATTCCGGTATCTTCGCAGATAACCTTGGCCTAGCCAAGATAATCTCGGCGTCATGACCAGGACACGTGGCACCTCGGCTAGCACTTCGGTAACACCTCAGCTACGTGTTGTCATTCAAAAATTATGTCCCCACAACTGTCCCCTAGGTTTTATTACCTCGGCATCCTGAGGTGATGGAACTTATATCATTCATTCCTTTAATCATGACCTTGGTTTAACTTCAACTTGTAAATTTTCCTTAAAATTTCAACAAGTGTTAAACATGATCTCAGTTTAACTTCAACTTGTAAATTTTTAAAATTTCAACAAGTGTTAAACATGTCCTCGGTTTAACTTCAATTTGTAAATTTTTAAAATTTCAACAAGTGTTAAATATGACCTCGGTTTAACTACAACTTGTAAATTTTTAAAATTTCAACAAGTGTTCTTCGGTTTAGCTTCAACTTGTAAATTTTTAAAATTTTAACAAGTGTTAAACATGGCCTTCAACTTGTAAATTTTTAAAATTTCAACAAGTGTTAATTATGTTATCGGTTTAACTTCAACTTGTAAATTTTTAAAATTTCAACAAATATTAAACGAACCTTAGCTTGTAAATTCCAACTCCCAAGCATCATTCTCCAGCCCTCTTTGATTCGACGTGTCTTTTGGGATTCTCCTCTCCTTGATTCTCCATGCCCGACCTCCCGTGAAGGTCGGTGAGAATGCCCCTTTGCCTTGTCGTGCTGAGGGACTGTAGGAACTGTGTTCTGCCCCCCTTTCTAGGCATCTTTCTTTGCCGCTGCAATCGGCGTATCTTGTAAAAGGAACGGTGACTGCATGACATTGTTTTGCATCATGAAATTGACGACCGTTTGCAGGTCCGCCAATTTGTCCGCCATTTCCTTCATCTCATCTTTCCATACCTGGAGGTTATCCTAGTTATAATATCCGCTCCTGTCCGATTTCTTCGGTGCGCTGCCCTCCTAGCCGACGTCGTTTCCTCCGTGATTCTTATCACGAGTCTCTTCGTTGCAGTTGTCTTTTTCGACATCAGGGTCAATATGTTTCCCACTTTCAGTAGGGGTGTCGTCCCCAACCTTCTCTTTCTGTCCGTTGTTGGCCATCTATTCTCATTTCTTTCCCACAAATGGCCCCAAATTGTGTGTGTCAATTTCTGACCACACTGCCAATCAAGTACTCAGCTGGAGAACATTGGCAGAATAGATTAAGCTTGAATGACCTGTCATAAACGGAAGAGATTCCGGCGGTGGTTCGTCCACCCGGAGGCACTTTGACGATCAAGTCAGGTATCTCTCAAAGATAGCAAAAGTACTTAACTCACTATTCAGAGCATAAAAAGCATCCCTTAAACCCATGAGGGTGCCTCTCTTTTATAGCCAACACAAACCTAGTCCTAATAGAAGCCTAGCTTCAATGGACTTAGGATTACTGCTAATCTTGGACTCCCAGTAGGATTGGGATAAACTCTCTAAGAGTTTTTTCTTTACCCAAATTGAAGTCCTCTCTCATTCTAGGACTCTTGTCCTTTATCCGCTTATCTCAGATTCTGGTATCTTCGCAGATAACCTCGGCCTAGCCGAGATGATCTAGCGTCATGACCAAGACACGTGACACCTCCGCTGGCACTTCGGTGACACCTCGACCACGTGTTGTCATTCAAAAATTATGTCCCCACATATATATATATATATATTTCCTTTCCCTCTTACCCACCCTCTCTCTTTCTCTCTCCCACACACAGTAGAAAGACGCATTCTTTTCATTGTAGCTTAATATGCTTTAAAAGAAAATTATTTACAAATAGAATTTTATAAAAACAAAAAATAAATAAATAAATTCATATAAACAATATGACATTGATATTTTTAAAATTATAAGTCAAAATTATAGCTATTGTAACTTGAAATGAAAGAACAGCAGGAAAAAAAAAACATCATTTTGTGTTTATATAGTATTAACATGCTCCAAAATTAAAGAAAGAGCAATAAGTAATACTCATAAAATTAAAAGTAACATGCTCATCCTTGAAAGTACTGTCAATCAACTTGAACACAAAACATATGATTCTGGACAAACCCTAGAGTCATATATATAAGCATCTAAGGAGCATGTTAAAACAATGATGGTAGATGTTGGGCACGCCAAGATCAAGATGGTGCCTTCAACTTTAACTGATACATGTGAGCATCTATTTAGGTCCCACTAAGAGACACCAATTATTTTTTCAAAAATAGGTATGATTTGATTCCAATTGAGAATAATATTGGTTCATTGATAGATTTACTATGGTATTCTTTTTTTTAACAAAAGAATCACAATATTGAAAAAAAATTCTGAGACTTAGTCCAGCCAATCAATTCACTATAAAGAACAAAATACAAGTTACGACTTAAGAATCAATTGTAACCGAATCCACAATGTCTGATCAATGAACTAATTGATGTACTCCTATTGAATCCACAAGCTCTAATAGAGTCTCGGATGAAACCGTCCCTAGTTTTGTTGTAATTTTTGGAACCTTAGAGAATTGTGGAAGTTGCAGCACCTTCATTAGAGCCTTTGATCAGCAGCAAGTCATTATCTAGCAATTATTTTGTGTAATAATGATCGACTAGATTTTTATATTTATCATTATCTGTGCGTACCGGATTCCGCACTAGATGAAAGTGGATTGGGGCTTCGCTCTCAGCTGGACTATCCAGGGACAAGGGCTCTTGCCACAAGAAGAACCGTTAGAGCTGCCCAGCCGGGGTTGGCCGGATAACCCCTCCGGTGTGGGAATCAGCAATCGGTGAAGAGTTGAGTTTTGTATGTAAGTGTGGTTTATATTGGAATAGTTCAATTACCTTCAATGTGAAGTTCATGTTGTATATATAGTGTTCCTTACTTGCTTCTCAAGGTGAGTTCATGGAGTATGGATGCTGCCAGGTGTTCCTTCAGCATTGCTCCAGGTGGGGAACCACTTGGTAGTTGTCATTGATTGCATATTCTCATGGTAAGCATGCTGATAACTAACCACATTCCTTTGGTTCAACAACTTCCGTGATTCTAGGTGTGGGGGACCAGCTGAGGTGGCAACCTGCACATGCTTGCACTCACAGATCCCACGTTTCCTTGTGAGGTTTCTCCACTTGCACTATGTACTTCCGCCAAATTTCTGCCTCGGCTTGTCCAGACTTTGTTCATGGAGATAGGCTGGGCTATTATCTGTTCGGCCCACAAATTCCGTTCCGCAGCTCGGCTCAGACCAGCGCTACGGCTGGGCTGGCCTTTTCGTTGCGGGTTGGGCCTAAGTGCTCGAGGACTTGGGCAGGCTATTGATCATGAAGTTGGGCTGAACTTATCTGCGCATATACTCATCCGATCCACTTGGGTTTGGGCTCTGTCAGATTGGGCCGGCCCAAGGCTTAGACTTGACCTATTTCGCATTTAGCCCCTTCATTTGCCCCCTAGCTCGCGCTAAGGTTCCCTTGGGGGGAGCTATTGTTCTGCCTTCCAAGCGTCGCGTCGTTTTGGCTTCTCCCCAGTTCGGCCTTGGTGACGGTTCAATCCTGACACACGGTTCCTGCATGCGTCCTTTCGTGTGACACGTGGCAACGTGTGATAGGCGTGTAGAGATCATGCGTCGATTCCATACCAAAGGTCGTGATTTGTACGCCTGTACGCCGACTGATGTAATAAATGCTTAGGCTATCAATTCAAACCCCTCGATTTGATCTTCTCATTCCTCTAGTGAGTTCCAAAGAAAGAGAAAGAGAGAAAGAGCCTCTTCCCATTCCTCTGGACCGATCTCGCTGGTGCTCCGCTTGGGCTTCTTCACCGCTGATCTTGCTTTGCTGTCACCGCTGTGATTTCTGTAAGTTTTCTTATGATTCTCTCTCTTCGCTTTTAATCATCCGTCCGTGCGCTTTGACGCGTCGTGTCTCAGATTCCGCTATCTGAATCCCATTTCTGTCCCACTAGTTTAATCAAATGGGGAAGTTCCGTTCCTTGGTTGATACCCCAGAAGCCATGACCATGTTTTGTCTAGATTACAACATTCCTCATGATGTTACCTTGTCACTGGCGAAGGTAGATGCCAAACGCATGGGTACGAGGAACACCGTTGCCTTTCCCGTCGCTATGATTGTCGAGGGAGGGGTTCGGTTTCCTCTTGACCCGTTAGTGCGTCGTTTTCTGCATCAGGTCCAATTGACCCCAATGTAGGTGTCTGTGAATCTTTTCCGTGTTGTCTGTGGTGTATCTGCCCTCAATAGACGACTAGGTCTGAACCTTGATATATGGGATATTTTGGGATGTTACACTCTTTCTCACAACAAAGACCATAGTACATACTACCTGCGTGTTCGTTCCGCTGATTGTCACTTAGTCACTGGACTGCCTGACTCGGATAAACATAATGACGATTTCCTGTAAGTTGGTGGAAATTGGGAGTTTCTCCGAACCGAATTTCAATCGGCGGATGCCACGTAAAGACGGGCTACCCAAGTCCGGGCGCCCCTTTTAATGCCTTCGTGTTTCTTACTTCATTCGAATATTGTTCTCTGGTTGCTTTCTTTTGCGTAACCTTCCTGCTTTCTAGCGGCGTCAATCGAGAGAATGCTGAAGCCATCAAGACTGCCTTGAGGTATAAGAAAAGATCTGCACCTGAGTTGTTGGATTATCAGTCAAGTTACCGTTCTGTTATTCCGAAGGAGGCAAGACTCGCCGCCTTCGACTCGATCGAGACCGAGACGTCTCTCACCCCACTGGTTCTGAGACGCCGCACTGGTCAAGATGCACCTGAGAGAGCGCCCTCCCCTGCCCTTAGTTTCACAGGGAGCGGGTCAGTGGCAAAGAGGAGGGTGCTGGTGGACTTAGAGGCCGAGGCCTTCGGAGCCTCTAGCGCTTTGCAATTCCCCCTAGAGAAGACCGAGGCGAAGAGCCTTATGGAGGTGAAGATGGAGGTTGGGGCTTCTGGGACCCCAGAATTCATCGCGAGCCTCCGCCTGGCGCCCGAGCAAAAAAGAGAAGAAGGGAAATTGGCAAAGCCGTGGTGGGAAAAGCTTCTCAGGGTCCCGTTGAGGATGACACTTTTAAGAGATGGGAGCCGCCGATATCGTATGAGGGCAGGCCCATCTCCACCTCTGATTCAGTTGTTGCTTCACAGGATTTTGCCTTTAGTTTGACTAAGTTTTTGCTGATGCCGGTTGATATGGCTGGCCATAATGGGCCTCGTGACATTCCTATCCTGAAGGGGACCCTTCAAATGTTGACTGCTATAGGTTTTTTCTTCACTTTTCTTAACTTCACTGTTGCATTGCTATCTTCCTTTTTTCTAAGTTCTTTGTCGTCCTTTGCAGTGTATCTAGAGAATGCACCTGTCCATTACCCGTGCTGAGGAGTTGGAAAGGGTCGTGCTGGAGGCTGCAATGAATACGGAAAGACTGACAGTAAGCTTAGAGTCGGAGAAGGAAGGACGCCGAACCGCTGAGAGGGAAGCCTTCCGTTTGAACAAAATTGTCGCTTCCGCTGAACAATCGAAGGACGCTGCCATTGAGACCCAGGCTCAACTTGAAGGTAAGGTGGCCGAGCTAGAGGCCGTTATTGCTATGATGGCTGCCGAGCGTACTGTGCTGGAGGCTAAGCACTGGCAACAGGGCTAGGATGAAGCTGGAGCCACATACAAGGAGGAGGTTCTGGTGCTGCGAGACAAGCTCTTTGTGAAGGGTTGGACGAGTGCCTTAGCTGCTGTGATGGTTCCTGAAGGCTCTTCTCTGTATCGTGATGTCCCTGCTCTTCAAATCCTCGTGTTTAAAGACTACTCCTATCCTGCATTACGCTGCATAATGTTTCCCGTAAGATGATCTTATAAATGAGACCTAGAGCATGAATGTTGCCACTAAAACGATGGACATTGAAAGGGTTGAAACCCTAGAGACCAAAGCCACGGAGGATGCGGTTAAGGTGGCTCCTACTTCTCAGGAAGTTGGAGCTTCCTCTACTGCTCCTCCCGCGGATGGCCTTGACAAAATTGCTGATGCTGCTCTTGAATTGCCCACTGTTGATGAAAGTTGATTGTTGAAATGATGAAAGTTGAAAGTTGAACTTTTTACTTTTCTGTTCTGATGAAGACAATTTTTTCCTTTCCTTTTTTTTTTTTTTTTGTTTCACTGCTGGTTGTGAGGCCTTTTGTGCCCTTTGCTTGGATGATATGATTTTCTCTTTGAACTCTGCAATTTGACATTGTTTAGCTTCTATGTTTGAACATTTCCTATACTGCTTGCCCCCGGCCGAGCATTGTTAGGACCTCAGGGCCAAATAGATGCTTGGTCTGGTTCTGTATTGCCTTTTAATGGATGTTCTGGTTCGATTACAGCATGCCCCTGCTGAGCTTGGGACATCGGGGCCGAACCGATGCTCAGGTGGCATTGCACTTATTTGTCCTCCGAGCAATCGCTGGGGACCTCGTATCAACTAGTGATCGGCGTGGTGAACGGATATGTGGTATGGTCAGCTTTTTTGAGTTCATCATAGGTGGGTCTTTAGGTCCAGTGGTTTGGTTGAAAACAATCGCTTGCCCCCCCCGAGCTAAGTAAGATTGATAAGATCAGAGTTATATAATCGCTGAGTTTGTTTCAACGCTGATAGCACAAGTGTGTTTGAATGAAAGAAAGAAAAACAATCGCTTGCCTCACCGAGCCGAGTGAGGCTGTTGCTAGTAGTTTGCTCTTGGTGTAGCTCACGGAGTTTGTTCCAACTCGCTTGTTTGAATCGACATCAAGTGTTGATGTGCTGATACTCAAGGAATACTTAAGAAATTCTGCAGGAATTGTGTGCTTAAAATATGTAGTGTAGTTTCCACCAAGCAATTCCACTTGGCAAAATAGAGATATTTACTTAAGATACATTAGTGCGGTTTCCACTAAGCAATTCCACTTGGCTAAATTCCAATTTAGTTGCCAAACATTTTCCACCAAGCTATACCACTTAGCATGTTTGAGTGCTAACTAAATTTAAATTCCATTCAGTCGTTCTGAAACTAAGCCATTTGGGTTAAAACCAAAGTTAATTCTGTTTGACAAACGTCAAAGCTAATTCCGTTTAGTAAAGACCAAAGCTAATTCCTTTTGGTAAGAACCAAAGCTAATTCCGTTTGGTGAGAACCAAAGCTAATTCCGCTTGGTGGAGCCAAAGCTAATTACAAGAATTGGATAACTGAGAGGAGGGAAAACATTTGTATTGGTCAACAAATAAGTGCCTTTACGCCCCGATAAAAGGTTGGGGAATGACTCTATTGGTAGTACTTCTTGAGGTTTGCTACATTCCGTATCGAGGTATTGCTTTGCCATTCACTCCTCCAAGTAGTAAGCTCCATTTCCAACTACTACCGTGGATTTTGTAGGACCCTCCGCCCAAGTTTGCCCTCACTAGGCACCTGCTTAGATCCATGACTTTCCTCAAAACCAATTCTCCTGGTATAAATTGTCTTGGGAAAACTTTTCGGTTGTAACTTTTGATGAGATGCTGCTGATATGCTTCAAGTCCGATCGTACGCTTCTTCTTCTCTCCGCCATATCCAAAGATTATGCGCGATAGCTTCCTCATTACTGGAGCTTTCAAATAATTCGGACCGAAGGGTTGGGAGACCTACTTCGAGTGGGATGATGGCCTCCATTCCATAGGTTAAAGAGTAAGGTGTTTCTCCTGTGGGGCGTCGTGCTGTAGTTCGGTAGGCCCATAATACGTGTGGTAACTCCTTAACCCATTTGCCTTTGGCATGCTCAAGCCACTTTTTCACTCCGTTGATGATGGTTTTGTTCGACGCTTCTGCCTGACCGTTGCTCTATGGGTACCCTGGAGAAGAGTTCCTATACTCGATTCTGAGGTCGCATGCACTTCTCAAGATCTTACCATCGAATCGGTTCCGTTATCCGCGATCAAGACCATGAATATCAAACGCATTACCACATTCCTCAAAACAAATCGCTTTGTGTCTGCCTCCTTGATGTTTGCCAGTGCCTCAACTTCAACCCACTTGGTGAAATAGTCGGTTGCAGCAATGAAGAATCGCCTATTCCCAGTGCCTCGTGCCAATGGTCCAACAATATCCAAGCCCCATTGCGCGAAGGGCCATGGGCTGGTGAGTGGAGTAAGAGTTTTGGCTGGCTGATGAATGAGTGGAGCAAACCTCTGACATTTGTCGCACCTTTGCACGTACTGCTGTGTATCTTGCTGCATTCGTGGCCACCAGTACCCGTGAGTTAGGGCTCGGTGCGCCAGTGATCTCCCGCCAACGTGGCATCCACAAATTCCATCGTGAATTTCATAAAGAACATTCTCAACGAGATTTGGATGCACACATAGGAGGTAAGGGCCAAGATAGGAGCGTCTGTAAAGCTTGCCAAATGGTGAGATCCAGAATCGAGCTGATTTGTGCCTGATCTTGTTGGCTTCTTTTCTGTCTTCGAGGAGTTCACTAGATTTCAAAAAGACCAATATTGGATCCATCCAGCTTGGCTCTAAGTTGTTGCAGAGGACCGGAGATGCAATACTTGGTTCTGGTATGAACTCAACCCAAACTTTTCTAGCATCCTTTGTGTCCACTGATGAGCCTAGGCATGCCAGAGCATCTGCATGGCTATTTTTGTCCCGACCGATTCGTTCCACTTGTATGGATTGAAATTTTCTGAGTAAGTCTCTAGCCTTGCCTACGTACATAGCCATTCTTTCGTCTCGAGTTTCATAGACCCCGGAAAGCTGGTTTACCACTAGTTGTGAGTCGCTGAAAACAAGAAGTCGCTCAAGACCGGCGCTCCTAGCCTCCAAGTCGGCCAATAACGCCAGACTGACCTCATTATTTGAAGCTTTCACCCTAGCTCGAGAGCCTGTTCCCGCATAAATCCTCCGGGAAATAAGGACTACTCCTGCCCCCGAGCCTCGGTTATTGGACGAACCATCGATGTAGAGTTGCCAGATGTTTCCAATAAAGAGTCTCCATGCTTCGGTTACTGGTTTTTTTTTGTTCGGCACTGCGAGCTCAGATTCCCCGGTTCGGTACTCTGGGTGGGAGTGAATTCTGTGACAAAATCCGCCAAGACCTGGGCCTTGATTGCTATTCTGGGTTGATACCGAATGTCAAACTCACCAAGCTCTACTGCCCACCTTGCTGTTCGGCCAGAGAAATCGGCTCGGCTGAATACAGATCTGAGGGGGAATTCAGTGA
Source organism: Camellia lanceoleosa (assembly GCA_025200525.1). Taxonomy (NCBI): domain Eukaryota; kingdom Viridiplantae; phylum Streptophyta; class Magnoliopsida; order Ericales; family Theaceae; genus Camellia; species Camellia lanceoleosa. The sequence continues at coordinate 205,473,103 of CM045759.1, forward strand.
GGACATTAATGGTATGCCCCTGGAAGTAATGTTACAACTTTCTCGAGGCAATAAGCAGCACGTAAGACAACTTTTCCAGTGGTAGATACCGTGTCTCGGCATCTAGTAAAGTTTTGCTAACGTAATACACTGGTCTTTGCTCCTTATCAACTTCCCGAATTAATATTGCGTTCACGGCATGATCTGAGACTGCTAGATAGAAATACAACTCCTCTCCCGCCTGAGTGGATAATAGAGGGGGTGTATTGAGGTATCTTTTGAGATTCTGTAGTGGTTCGGTACATTCGCTATTCCATTCAAATGCTGCCTTTTTTCTCAAGAGCTGGAAGAAGGGCTTCATCCGATCTGAGGATTTGCTAATAAACCGATTCAAAGGCGGCCGCCATTCCGCTAGTTTCTCAGCCTTAGACTTTGTTGGCACTTCAAGGTCTCAGACGCCTCGATCCGATCCGATTCGCTTCAATTCTCTATGAGTGACCATGTACCCCAAGAACTTCCCTACCCCAAGGCGATTTCGAGGCATTGAGGCGGCCGGTGGTTTTCAGATGCTAAAACTTCTCTCAAGTCTGTGAGGTGGTTTGTAGCGAACTTGCTTTTACTACCATATCGCCTCTATAGGCTTCCATGGTTTTCCCTAGTTGGTCTCTCAACATTCGAGTGATTATTCTCGGTAGGTCGCTCCAATTCTTGAGGCCGAACGACATTACTCTATAGCAAGAAGTCCTCTTGGAGTGATGAACGCCGCTTTTCTTGATCCGACTCAACAAGGGTATTTGATGATAATCGCTATAGGCGTCCAGAAAACTCATGCACTCATGCCCTGCTGTTGTGTCTACTAGTTGATCAATGCGTGGCAGTGGGAAACTTTCTTTTGGGCTGGCTTTATTCAAGCAAGTGCAATCCACACAAACTCTCCATTTTCCGCTTTTTCTTCTTGACTATAATCGTGTTGGACAACCATTATGGTATCAGATTCTCGATTGCTCCCGAGGCCGAGTTTTTCGACCTCGCAATTATCGCTTTGGTGTTCTCAATTGAGGACCTCCGACTTTTCTGTACGATGGGCCGAGCTGAAGGATTGATGTTGAGCTTGTGGCAAGCAAATTTCGGTCCAACCTCGAGTATCATATGTCAACCATGCGAATACCTCCATGTTTTCCTCAAGAGTTCCAAAGAAATTTCATCAAGTTTACCAATGAGGTACCGATAAGGAAGTACTTTTCGGGTCATCCTCTTTATCAAGACTTTCTCCAAATCCTCCACTATCTTTTCCTCTCGAGTTCTCTCAAATCTTCCAAGACCGGCCGTCCGCCACTTCCAATCGCTCAGGTTGCGTGGTTGTTTTGCCTTTAACCCCGCCATGAAGCAATGTTTGGAAGCAACTTGGTCTCGAATCGCTTACTCCGTGTTCCGCTGGGGAAACGGATGAGCCGGTGATAGGTTGAAGGATCGCCCATTCGATGAATCCACGGCGCCAAGTATGGCGTTATAAAGGATGGTGTATTAATAACCAAGAACTCTATCTCGAGGGTTTTGGTTCCCGCTATGACCGGCAATACTATTCCGAGCGAGCCTCCGATCGCGAATTGAAACCGACTAACGGTCGCATTGGGTGAGATGTCGCCGAGAGGCCAAGCTCAACAAATCATAATACAAGATGTCTGCCAGACCGCCTCGATCTACTAGGACTCGTTTCACATCAAATCGCTTCCCAATCCCAATGCATGATCAATGCATCAAGATGTGGATGTCAGATGCCTTCTAAATCTTTGCTAGTAAATGAAACAGTGCACAGGGGGGATTTTGGTACAGTATGTACCTTTTTCGATGTCGGCTCCACTGACATGATTCGCTGAATTTGAGCAGCCTTAGCGATCTCTTCTTTCAAAGGTTCTCCTCGATTCCCCGAGTCATTGTCCCATGGATCACATTTATTATCAGTCGGGGCAGATGCTCAATGTTTGCTTCTGGAAGTGGGTCCCCCAGCTCGGCCACCTCCTTACCCTGATCAATGTATTCCCTTAGGTGCCTAGCTGCCACTAGGTCCTCCAAATGTTGCTTCAGTGCTCTGTATCTGAGTCATGTGTCCCCTGTCTTGGTGGTAGGTGCACCTGAGCTTCTGATTACGCCGAGCTGGATCTCCCAACATTTTCGGCGGCCCAACAAAGAAGGGCTCTCTCTTGATCTTCTCCAGGATTCGATAGATTGGCTCCTTGAACACGGTCACAACGGCTTCATGGGATTTGGACTTATCCACCTCATTCACTGCAATCCCTCGGTGTTCTCCACAATCCGTTTTCTTCTTCTCCCGGGCTGCTTGCTCACGATACTACCTCAATGGGGATCTGATCGCCCTCCGCATAAGCATATCGCTCAATCTCGCGCCAAGAAGTCTTTCAAAGCTGTGGCCGGGCACTTGGTAAGTGATTGTCTCAACTTACTTTCCCAACGCAAACCATGCTTGAAGGACATGACGGCCATTGCTCGCTGCACACATTTTCTTCCAGATCATTATACTCTTCCCAAAGATCTCCTAGCATAATCAAGTTGCCGCTTCCTCTTGTTCCTTCCCGAGGCCTAACGTTGTATCCGGCTCCTTCGATCTTAGTGTTGAGACAAACCTGCCAGAACTCTTCGGAGAGCTTCCACCATGAATTGATCCAATGGAGTCAATCGAACCATCGGAGTCTGGTTTTTCCCAAGCTGGATAGGAAGACTTTGCACATCAGTGCCTCATCTCGGCTCTAGAGGGACATCATATGTCTGAAATGACTGATATGCGTCAGAGGGTCTGATTTCCCATTGTAGGAAGTAAACTTTGGTGGAGTAAACTTCTTTGGAGGTCTGATGGTCTCAATCTCCGGAGAGAATGGCGAAGAGACAAGTCTGTCCAGTGCTCGATGTTCTCTCTGGTGAACAGTACGGTCCAAATGATCTCGATGTTGCTCATTCTACCTATTGCCGATCAGCCAAGTGCGAAGGTCTTGAGGAGGGTACTCAGTTTGTTGACTATCCGTCTTCTGCCTCTTAGCCCTCCTCCGTGACTCCACGGGTGTGTGACTACTCAGCTGCTCGAGTTGGGATTGGTTGGCCGTTGCTGAGTCATTCTGGAATTTCTTCACTGTAATTTCTAGATGAGCTCCTTCGTTGCAAACGAGAAGGCTCTCGTCCTCTTCGCCGCCGGATCACCCAACACCTTCTTTAGTTGAGCCTTCAATTCTCAGATTCCATTCCCATGGAATCTATAATTCGATCTCTATAATCCTTTTCCGTATGAAATGATGAGAAGAACCTCCGAAAGGCAATCGATGCTCGGCAGATTCGGGGTTCGATTATTGTTTCAGCTTTGCTCCTCGTAATCGCTGCCGGAGTGCCAAACCTTTGTCCTTCGTCTTCTCCGTCTGCGGAGTATGTGATGAAGACGGAACGTCCTCAATCCCCATTGCCGAAACTGAATGCAGAGCTCAGAAATGAAAATGGTCCACGCTCACTGCACCAATTGTGCGTACCGGATTCCGCACTAGATGAAAATGGATCGGGGCTCCGCTCTCAGCTGGACTATCCAGGGACCAGGGCTCCTGTCACAAGAAGAACCGTTAGAGTCACCGGTGGTTGGCTTGATAACCCCTCCTGTGGGAATCAAAGAATCGGTGAAGAGTTGAGTTTTGTATGTAAGTGTGGTTTATATTGAATAGTTCAATTACCTTCAATGTGAAGTTCATGTTGTATATATAGTGTTCCTTACTTGCTCCTCAAGGTGAGTTCATGGAGTATGGATGCTGCCAGGTGTTCTTTCAGCATTGCTCCAGGTGGGGGACCACTTGTAGTTGTCATTGATTGCATATTCTCATGGTAAGCATGCTGATAACTAACCACATTCCTTTGGTTCAACAACTTCCGTGATTCTAGGTGTGGGGGACTAGCTGAGGTGGGAACCTGCACAAGCTTGCACTCACAGATCCCACGTTTCCTTGTGAGGTTTCTCCAAATTGCACTATGTACTTCAGTTTGGTTCCGACGTGTTTCGCTTGGCCTTGTCCACCTTTTGTTCATGGAGGTAGGCTGGCTATTATCCTGCTCGCCCAAATTCCGTTCCACACCGGCCCACTGCACTACTGGCGGGTGGCCTTTCCATAGTTGGGCCCAAGTGCTAGAGGACTTGGGCAGGCTATTGATCATGAAGTTGGGCTGAACTTATCTGCGCATATACTCATCTGACCCACTTGGGTTTGGGCTCTGTTAGATTGGGCCGGCCCAAGGCTTAGACTTGACCCATTTCGCATTTAGCCCCTTCATTATCCATCATGATAAAACTCTGAAATTTCCTTAAATCATTAATACTGAATTTCTTTTCTTTTTTAACTAAGTCTAATTTACCAGAATTTTTGCAGATCACTAAGATGTCAAAGTTAAAGTTTTGCCACCACTCCCTATTGTATTCTTCAAAGTACCAAAAAAAAAAAATTTATTTTAATTCTATAACTCTAAACACAACTTAATTTTTTTTAAAATTTTATTAACAAGAGTCTTTAAAATATATGTTAAGATAAAAGATTCTCGAGTGTGCCGTTGAGGATGTGAAAAGATTCTCTTTCTATTTTGTGAAAATTTGGACAGAGAAACTTTGGGGAAATTTGCTTGAGGATGTTGTCTTTACTGATAATGGGTTTTTTATTTTTAAAGTAAAAAGTGAAGAGGCTATAGACAAAATTTTGGGAGATGGCCCCTATTACGTTGGAGCTAGATTAATTATTGTTAAAAAATGGCAACCTGGACTAAAACTAACAAAGTGTGAATTTTCGAGTGTGCCGTTGTGGGTGAAGTTATATAATGTTCCTTTGGAGCTTTGGATCAAGAAGGTTTGGGTTACATTGCTAGCATCATGAGAACTCCTCTTTATTTGGATGAGCCTGCTCAAGAGAAGACTTCGCTTATAGAATATGTATTGTAGTGCCAGCAAATAAAGAGATCCCTGAGTCTTTCAAAATAAATCTTGCTTATGGTGACCCATATGAGATTCATGTTGAGGTTCTATGGAAGCCTCAAAGGTGTGATGGTTGTAAGACTTTTGGTCATACCACTAATTTGTGTCCTCAGAAGCCAAAGACCTTGAACCCTCCATCTTCCAAACCAGAGTGGAAAGTCTAGGAGACTAACATACAAGTTCCAACTAAATGGGAAGTGGTGAAGAAAAAAGGGAGAGATGGTGGGCAAGGTTCAACGACAGTGATAAACAAAGAGGGAGAGACGCAGCGTTTCACCCCATCAACATCTAATGCTTTTGATGTCCTTGAATCATGTGATATGGGAGAGTTGGGAAATGGAGAATTAAATCAAGAGTTGTTGTGTCAAACAAAGAGCCTACAAAATAGAGGGGGTCCATCTCCAAGTGATACCATTAATGAGGAGACTACAAAGGAGAATAACAGAAGAAAACTCAAAGCGAAACTTCATTACTTGAAGAGTGCTAGAGGGAAATTTTGAATCCTTTGTTGTGTTTGGTGTGTTTGTCGTCTACAGGCTTAGTTTGTTTCTTTTGAGGGAGTAGTTTATTTTGTTTATGTTTGTTCTCCCTACAAAGGATGTGTATTGAACTTCATTGTATATCTATCTTTTTTGGTTATAATATGGCTTACTTATCCAAAAAAATATATATATATGTTAAGAAGCTAAAAATAAAATGTGCTTAACATGTCGCATGTTAAAAAGACATGTTCTTTAAATCATTAATGGTCCTTGCAATGATTAGAGTTTTATTCGCAATGATTGTTCAAGAGTAATTTTTCACTTCCTTTTATTTTTTTTCCCCTCTTTTGGTGGAACAGGTGATTGAGGTGCCCATTCGCAATTGATATCATCAAAGATCCATTTCACAACATCAACAATTGCAATAATATCTTTCTAATAATTTTACAGTAATTAAGATTATTGTAAGATTATCCATTTAAATCACTATGGACTGTAATAATCTACTTAAATTACATGAGTTCAATTACAGATTAATCATTTTGTACTATCTACTCATAATAAGAGTGGGCTCACATGTCATCACTATGTGAACCCCAATTCCATTGTTAAGAGATGATAAAATATACTGTAAAAAATGATGTGCGTCTAATCTTTTTCTATTACAAAACTACTACAAAAATGATAATTGCATAAAATTTTAGTACACCAACCAACAGAGTCAATCCTCTCTGCTTTGTCTTTTCCACTTGTGTTTATTAGAAGATGGGCCAAATCAAGGGTAACCAAAACCTGTGAACTCGAAAATCATAGGCCCATCAAAAACAATACCCCAACAAACGAGGCCTCAATTCTATAGAGGTAATAAGCTACAGACTTCACTCTGGGCTCAATGAAACATATGCTTTTTCACAACTATTAAATTATTTATGAACATATGCCTCAAAAGTCTCGACTATAAGCATTTTAGAACAGGGAACGGAGGATACTGGGTCACTTTTCTGTAGTTACAATCTATTTAGATCTGTTGGTCACATGTTTAAATTCAACAAAATATTATTATTTAAGATTTTTGATAAAGAATCATTCAACATAATGACATGATAGTAACCTTTTTATAAATAAAATAAATCATTTTAAATCATTACTCTTAATTTTAAAAGAGAATCAGGAAGCATATCTAGATGACTTGGGGAACATGAACATCTTAATCCATCATGGCCAACCCAAAAAAAAACCAGCTTCCTCCATGCTCAAGTGGAGTCTCAAAACTCTAATAAACAGGCAAAATATTAGATCACCTATGCTGACACAGCTCCTCCAGACATTGATCCAATGTGAAAAATGGTCGCAACCAAGACACATGCATTCAATAACACCATAATCATTCGCGTGTGAAGAAACATAACATTTCATTTTCAGATCATGTAAGCCATAATTTTATCCCACATCAAAGTAACCATCGACCAAAACATAGCTACATTGGTATCATCCTATAACAGATTTCATCCATTGTTCATTTTCCTAACATTTACCGTGGTCCTCCCAACAGCACCAGTCTTGATGAATACAGATGGTGATGCCAAGTCTTGATGAATACAACTAAAAAGTATGACGGGTGTAAAGGGTTACAGACACGAAAAAAACCCAGATTAGACATGTGTATTTCACGTTGCCACGAGCCTACAAGCCTGAGAGATCGTCTACGCTTTAAGCACTCGTTTTCCTACCTGCACAAGATCAACCCTTTTTCTGATATAGACCTGTTGGCATGAGGAGTGTTTTCTAGAATTGTTTTTGTTATTTGCGTTGCCTTGGTTGGAAATTATCATTTGATAAGAGGGAATTGATCAGATTTTCTAGCCTTTTTGCACCAGCAGTTGGACGAACAACTGTGATATTACCCACAATAGAGCATGGACCGGTCCCATTTTCTCTGCTTCCTATGCACCACCCACCAGGAACAAGCATGTCTTGACCACGAAACAAGAGTTCAGAGTCGATCTTGTCAAGCACCGGATCGTCCTGGTGGAACTTCCGGGCAAACGGAGCGTTACTGTTGACCATCTTCAACATGTCTTCGATGGTGATGTAGTGAGGATGCTGCTTTGGAGGGTTGTCCGAGGATATGAAGTGTAGGTTGCTGTTGACAGTAGTATTGTGAAATATAAGATTTAATAATACATGTAACCATAATAATAATGTGGAATTAAATTTACAGATCTTGAATTCCATACAACTCAAGAATAAAATGAACATACCTTTGTTAGCTATTGAATTAGAAAAGTTGAGAAAATATCTCTAATTGTTGAACCTTGAATTCTTGGCTCACCTTCTTCTCTCTGTCTCTCTTAATTAGGATGACTATAAAGCCAAGTTTGGAAAGACTAAATAAGTGCACTTTTTGACTTTTTATGAAATATGGGTTGGATTTGGATTAGGTTTGAAGTGATGTGTTAGAGAGGTGATGTGACTTAAATAGGATAGTGACTTTTTGAATTTTTTGAAGGATGCCAAACTTGACCTTAGAGTGATGGAATACTTATCGAAAGAAGGGTAGTCACCTATCCTTATATAGAGAAGAGAAGAGGGCCAGATAAACTCTATTTGAAGAATTCCTGTCTGTCAACGTTTCCTTCTTATCTTAGAAGAGTGATTATATTAAAATTCTAATTACTGAATTTTATATCAAATATTGGCTTTATCTAATTTTGGAGTCCAAATAAATTAAAACATGTAGATATATGTAGGCTATTAGGTTATACTAGAAAATAAATCCAACATGAAATTCTTAAGCATTACAAATGACGGTGTGAAAATAGCCTTCTGGGGAGGAGATGAAGTTTGCATAGTACATGAAGACGGTTCGAGGTAAGTTGTCCCATCCCCATATGCAAAAATCAACAAATTGCTGAGAAAGTGCCATCCAAGCAGAACTTGTAAAATAAAGGAGAAATTGGGTTTCAATAATCTAGACTTAAAGGTGGATCAGGTTTAAGGATTTTAATAACAATTAGTCATTACATGATGTTTTCAGACTACGTAATTTTACGGGAGCTAATATTCGACACCACTGCATTCTTGCGCCCAAGTCGCGCTTTCCTCTAATTAACTCGAACACAACGGCGGTGAGGTACTGGCATGTGTGTTGCCGGAAAACCCCTCCGACAGTTAAGTTAGCACACACTCAAGGAGAGAGTGGGAGTGAGAGAGAGAAGCTAAGGGTTTCCCTCACCAGATGATGTTCCCTTCCAGCATGGGGAGCGCAGTCTTGCTTATATACTTTTTGCGCCACCTTCAGATTCATTCGCCATCGACACGTGGAGTCGCTCTCTATCTGCCAACAAATTCAAATTTAAACACCACCTAATCAAACCGCCACTCTAAGATTGGGAACAGTAGCATGAATCATCTCGCCTCCTTCGATCGAAGCTACTTAACGAGTCCAACAAGGCCACTCACCGAGCTCCATCACATTCGAGCTCAAGAGCATTCCAAGATTTCCAGCTCCGCATGTGTTAGGCCGGTCCGAGGGAGACGTTTCCGCTAAGCTACATGTGCGAACAATAAGCCTGGGTTGACAGACGATTATCTCCACCGAATGGGCCTGACCTCAACCGAGCAAACCACTCGATCGCCCAACATGAACTCGCCCAAACATGCTCTGACCTCTTTTCCGTCTCGGCCTCTACCACGACCCAAAGCCAGATTATAAATCTCCCTCTCAATTGCCCCTTAATTCCGTCCGCGCAAGCGTGACTGGGATTACATGATCCGACTGGAGTCGATTCTCCGCCCATTTACTCCACAGACAACAATCGTGCTAATCCTCATGCTCGGTCTCTTGTCTTGCCTGGGTTGGCGCCTCTCGCCTAACCTATCCATTCAATACCGATGTCATTGCCATTTTAGACACGTGTCAATTATTCATTGGCCTCGAGCCCCAACCCCACCGCCTCTTCATATTCAAATTTTGGCGCTTTTTTTTTGTCTTCCTCTTTCTTATATGCACACCGCTTGCCCTTTCGCATTTCTTTCCTGCTTAGTTCACCTTCTTTTGCCAAAACCATCCTCGATCCAAAGCTCTCACCTCAATCTTCATTTTTGAGATCGAGCGTCCCTACAAGCAAGTCCCACTTCATCGCTGCCGCCGAGGGCCTCTATCCCACCACTTCAAGCCACTATCGCGTTTCTAGCCTCAGAAGTTCTAAGTCCTTTAATGTTCTTCATTCGTTACTCATCTCTTTTTATTTTTTATTTTTATATGTCTCGACACATAGTCGAGCTTAGGGCACGTTAGCGGTGGGCTTTGGGCGAGTCCCAAAATCACCGCCTTCTCCTTTCATCGTTTCATATCTTCGTGATGAACACGCGAGGATCTGGGCGGACTGCCTGTGTCTTTGATTTCAAAACACCAAAACCGAGCAAGTTATGCATTTTGCAAGACTCGTGTAGGAACTGAGGTAACAGAATGCTGGACCGCTCGACCGGGCTAATATCTGGTACGCTTGAACGGCCGAGCTTTTAGGTATACCTCTATGACCGAGATGGTCTGGCACTCCATCTGACTGAGCTAAAGTCGAGCTCATTTTGCGCGACCGCGCTTCCACTTACACTTACTTTTACTGCAGAGTCCTAGGGGACCAAGCACCAACACCAAGGCTTTCAAAAGGCTGAGCTGCCTTCGTACGAAATTTTGCCAACCAAAATTGCCGCGCTGAGACAGGCCGGCTTCACATGGGGCGTTATCGCTTCCTTGTTGACACGCCGGTTGCACTAGCCGCGTTCCGGGAAGAATATGGTGTCCCCGCAGACGTACATCTCGAGCTCGGTGCTGAGGACACCAACCCTTGGGATAGACTAGACCAATGCCCCTTCACCGTGCTTTCCATAATCAAAGGTGGCCTTCGCTTCCCGGTTCAGCCTCTAATGTGAGAGTTCCTGAGGCGCACCGGGCTAGCACCAACACAAGTTTCAACCAACACCTTCAGAATAATAAACGGGGTAGCGAAAGCCGAACAACCTACCGGGCCTAAACTTAGGATTAATCGAGATTCTACGCCAATACACCCTCGAGCATGCAGGCGATGGGCTTAACTACTACTTAAAGATTAGGCCGGGCAAGGAGAAGCTTGTAACCAGCACCCTAGATAAAGATATGCACGACGATGACTTTTTCTGGGTGTCTGGAAATTATGAAACAGCCGAAGTGCCCGGCTAGTACATCAGCAAGAACTTCGGTTCAACGTGTAAGCCGTGCTTACTGCTCGGTCAACCCACTTTCCTTCACTATTCTACATTAATGCATTTTCTTCTTTTCCTCTTTGCAGCTATCGAAGCCTTGCAAGCAAACTACTTCAACCTCAACGAGGCTGCCATCAGAACCGTGCTGCGGTATCGTAATCGGGATTGCCACAACCTTCTCGGCTACGTACCAAGCTACAGATACATAGCTCCCCGCCGGAGTAGGGTTACAGACTTTCTCCGAGCACCATCTCCACCACCCGATCCAACACTATCGGACGTGCCCCTAATCCGGCTGACTGAGGAAAAGGAAATCTCATCACCGCCACATCCACTGAGCTTCTGAGCATCCCTTCCCATGCCCCGGATGCCGGTCAAACATCTGGGACGGTGATAGCATTGGCATCGACTGCTGTGGCGCAAGCTAGTAAAGAAAATCGCCGAGCAGGAAAAAGGCCTCAGTCCTCCGATCCATCAGCCGAGCTTGTCGCTGAGCTGAGCACCGAGCAACTAGCTGAAGCCTCAGAGCCATCTCCTCCATGGCAGCCACAATTAAAGCACCAGGGTAAGGAGATCCCGGCGAACGCCTTAGTCAAAGGCGACAAAGAACATCTCTTGGTTTTCGACCTGACAAAAGTTCTACTCCCGCCGAAGCGACATGATCGGCAATGACCACGCGTTACACTTGACTCGTGAAGTCCTCGATCAAATCTATGACCCGTAAGAATTCGCATGTTTATTCAAGTCTGTAAGTGTTTTACTTGCTACTTTCCTTTTCAACTCTTAATGTGTCTGCTGTAGGCCATCCGTAAACAACATCTCGTGATGGATCAATTCATGACTCGCAAAGGTGATCGACGCCGCTTGGTCAAAGTCAAGAACCCGGAAGCAGAGCTGACGATCAAAAGCTTCCTTGAGATTGCTAACGAGACAACTTCAAAATTGCTCGCCAACTTGGGTCCGCTGAGAAGGAAAGAGACGCTCGAGCCGAGCTAGAAGCGCTAAAGCAATCGAGAAAAGATGAAGTGGACGCAAACAATCTCGATTTCAAGGAGGCCAAGGACAACTACACCAAGTAGGTCGAGGCCACCATGACATATTTTTCAAGTTCGGTTGGAAGCTCGCCAACATCTCGCCAAGGATCTCGAATCGAGGTGTTTACCTCTCCTCGCCGTTTTTCTCCGCCTACATGGTGCCATATGCGAACGAAGTCTTTAATGCTCTACAAGAGGAGGCCAAGGAAGAGGTAGAACAGGACGCCGAGGTCTCCGAGGAAGCAAGTCGCCCAAAAGAGGCCGGCCAGGTTGGTTCCAGCTTGGGAAACTACCTCCATAGTTGACTTTGAGGTCATTGAGAGGGCACCGGGACCACTTCGCTAACCTTTTCCCTCCGGTTTAGTCTACTTTTTTTCTTTTTTTTTGAACTTTGAAATGTAACCAGATGCCTTCTTGTCCCACCATATGTACTACGCTTCATCAATGAAAATTTCTCATTTTGTTTATCGTGTAATCGCTTGTTATACTACATTTCATCATCTCGGCAGAACCTTTGAGTTGGGCAAATCACCAAACCTTTAGCCGGTATATTATCTCGCTTGAGTTGGACACATCACCAACTCTTTCTAGACTCGGTAGACCATCTCGCTAGAACCTTTACGCTGGGCAAATTACCAACTCTTTCTAGCCGGATAGGTCATTTCGCCGTAACATATGAGTTTGGAAAATCACCAACTCTATTAGCCGAGGTGAAGCACTCTTGGCTAAGACCTTGAGTTGAGCAAAACATTAACTCCTTTAGTCATGTAAAGCATCTCGCTAGGACCTTTGAGTTGAGCAAAACATGAACTCCATTAGCAGTAAAGCATCTCGGCTAGGACCTTGAGTTGAGCAAAACATCAACTCCATTAACCGGTAAAGCATCTTGATTAGAGCCTTGAGTTGAGTAAAACATCAACTCTTTAGTCAGTAAAGCATCTCGCTAGGACCTTTGAGTTAAGCTAAACCTCAACTCCATTAATCGGTAGCATCTTGGCTAAAGCCCCGAGTTGAGCAAAACATCAACTCCTTTAGCCAGAAAGCATCTCTGCCAGAGCCCTGAAGTTGAGCAAAACATCAACTCCTTTAGCCAGGGTAAAGCATCTCGACTAGAGCCCTGAGTTGAGCAAAACATCAACTCCTGTAGCTGGGGTAAAACATCTCGGCTAAAACACAAGAGTTGAGCACATCATCAATGTTTCTAGCTGGGTAGAGCATCTCGGCTAGAGCTTTGAGTTGGGCAAATCACCAACTTTATTAGCGGGTAAAGCATCTCGGCTAAAACATGAGAGTATGTCCCTCAGACACTACATTACCTCAAACACAACAAACTTCTTCAGCAAAGATAATTTACTTCTATTACACTTGGCAAAAAGAGTATTACATTCAGAAGTATAGGGAAACCAAGTCCTTCCTCAAAAAATTACATAAACAAGACAAATACTAAAAATAGTACAATTTGAGGTTAGCCGCATTCCATGGTCTGGTAAGCCTTTGTCATTCAAGTCTTCTATGGTATGCCCCTTGCCCGCCAGATCGATTATCCTCAGAAGGCCCTTCCTAGTTTCTTAGCTTGCTCGCTTGGCACCGCCGAATGTTGCCTATCACCTTCCTTAAAACCTAGCTCCGACTTTAAACGGCCTGGGTGCACCATTTTGTTGTATTTTCCGGATAATTCTTGTTGGTATGCCACGTGATTAAAGCCTTTTCTGTTTTCACCAGGCCCAATTTAGGCGATGGATTGAGTTCAACTCAGCTCAAAATTTTTGTCATGGATGGTGGGCTGCCGATTTCCAATGGGATGACCGCCCATGCCATATGCCGTGAAAAGGAGTTTTCCGATCGAGCGCTCGGTTGTTCGATATACCCAAAGGACACTTGGGAGTTCCTCACCATCTTCCTTGGCTTTCTAGTCTTTTCTTCAATCCATCGAGAATGGTCTTGTTCAATGCTTCGGCTTGGCCGTTGGACTGCGGGTAAGCCGAGGTGGAGTTGTAGAATTCTATCTTCAATTCCTCACAAAATCCTCGACAGCACCCATCAAATTGGTTGCCATTATCATAAATCAGAACCTTGGGGACGCCAAATCGCATTATCACATTCTGCCAAACAAACCGTTTGACATCTTTCTCTTTGATAGTTGCTAAGGGCTCAGCTTCAACCCATTTGGTGAAGTAATCCGTAGCCGCAATGAAGAACTTTCGATTGCCCAGTGCCGTTGGGAGTGGTCCCACTATGTCCAGTCCCCATATCACAAAATGAAGCAACCACTCCCCGTGCCTTGCACATATTGTCTTATAAACTCACCACTTTGTTCCTCCCCACTGGGGAAAAGGCCTATGCAAGGTAAGAGGAGCCACCACTTATAAGGTGGGAAAGAAGTCTCTCACAGCAATGTATTTGGATTTCCACATTAGCTCCCCAACTGTTGGCTCAGACTGCACAAGTCATCTAAGCACTCAAGGAGTTCCCACAGACGCCAAATGAAGTAACCACTCTCCGTGCCTTTGCACATATTGTCCGCTGGCAAAACCCGCCACGGTTTTGTTCCTCCCCATTGGGAAATGGCATAAAGGTAAGAGGAGCTACCTTATAAGGTGGGAAAGTAGTCACCACAGACCGATGTGGGATTTCCGACATTAGTCCCCACCGAATGGCTCGCACCGCACAAGTCGCCTAAGCCGAAGGAGTTCCCACTGACGGCGCCAATTGCAGTGGAGCGAATATTCGACACCACCAAGCATCTCGTGTCTAAGCGCCTTCCTCCGATTAACTCGAACACAACGGGTGAGCTACCCCGGTGTCTTGCCTAAAACCTCCGACGGTCAAGTTAGCACACACTCAAGGAGAAAGAGGAATGAGAGAGAGAAGCTAAGGGTTTCCCTTACTGTATGATGTTCCTTCCAAGATGGGGCGAATCATGTTTATATACTTTCTGCGCCACCTCTACATCTATTCGCTTATTGACACGTGAGTCGCTTCTCCTATTTGTCAGCAAATTCACTAAACACCACCTAATCAAACCGCCACTCGACATTGGTGGAATGGGCAGCCCATAATCATCCCGCCTCCTTCGATCGAGCTACTTAACGAGTCCAATGGCTTGTAACATGTTCTCTCTGCAAGAGAACTTAAGGCGTGTTTGGTTATGTTTTTCAAACACATTTCCATCAACTTTTAGGAGTGTGGTGTTTGTTTTGAGCTTTAAATTATAATTCTACACTCACTTTTGAAAACTCTTTTCCAAGCGAGAAATTTGGCTAACGCTATTGCCTTGGATATTCCTAGACATCCGGCTTGACCTAATGTTGTTCGTGTTTTTTTTTTTTTTGGGGGACCTATTATTTTATATTGTAAATAAAAAATATTTTCATAATTTTTTTAATTGTTATATGAGCTTTGAATAGAATTTTATGTTGTGTGTTTGGTTATGAGTTGTAAGTTTTTGAATAAAATAACTTTTCTAATTTCAAAAACTCAAAACTCCCTCCAAAACTCTTTTTAAAACTCATAACCAAACAAATTTTTCACACTCAAATCATAATTCCAAAACTCACAAACTCAAAATACTACTCTATTCTCAAATCATATTTAGAAAACTCTACCAAATGCCACTTAAAATTTTATTTTAGATAATTATGCAACAGATAAGAAAAACAAAGAAGTCACACTTAATTGACTTACTCTTAAAGAAGCCTCAATTTACTTGGTGCTTGATTTTGAAATCAACATAATGATATGAGTACATTTTGTTTTTCATTTACAATTCCACAGATTAACCAAGCATGTAAGAGAACAAAACAAGTGAGGCAAGCAAACACTTTCACTCATCTAGAATGCCTTATTTTGACACTAGAATGAAAATTATGACATAAAACATACTTTATAGGGTAACACAATGACCTTGTAGTGTGGTTTATAGGTTACGTAACCAGCCTCTAGCATTAACACACCCAATACAGGACAAGTCAAGATGAGAAGTCAAGATTAACACAACATCATAAAGGAATTTTAACAGTACAATATCCAAACTTTACTCAACAAGGGAAAAAAAGGTATGAGAGGTCACACTGAGTTTGGATAACTGAATCTAGACTACTAAACCCTGCAAATTTGGAATTTGAAGGGGGAAAAAAAAGAGGGTGCGTGCTGTTGGGTGGATTACTTTGCTCATATCATCACATGATTATAAATTATAGCTTTCACAAATCGTGCACATTGAGAAGGGTTAATACACAGGACAAATAGAAGACAAGCAGACAGCAGAAGAGAGATGACCCCACATTAATAATGGAGATGCCCGAGTTAGGGCTCACAAAACAAGCAGACTGATAGGCTATGATTCTAAAATAAAATCCTTCCCTAGTTACTTCGATTCAGGGTCATGTTTTGAAAAAAAGAAAGAAAGACACAAATGCAAATCCAAATGCAACCATATAACAAATATCTCCTCTCCTACAAATCAAAAATGTGTAGAACAAGATGACACAAATGAGGGTATGTGAGCTGTAAATGATGCATCTCATACTCAAGGTGTCATTGGCCACAAAGGCATGTAATGAGCATGAGGTATTAAAGCATGTGATACGCTCTTATCACTCTCCAACTCAAGTATATATTCACTATTCTCATACATGTCTCAAATAATTCACGTAAACAACTATCCACACACAGTCGGATCCTAATGCAAAACGATAAAAATAAAAATGTGGGTAAGATCATTTCAACCAGAAAGTAAGATTGTGATGCGGATGATAGCCAAAATCAACCACTTCATATTAATGCTGGTGATGGCATCAACTAAAGCAATGACTTCCTCTTGCATACCTCCCCAAGTGACATGCAAACTAAACCACTATGCATATGGAACCCAGGTCAAAAAAGGGTGACAGATATTTCCATGGTTTATAAATAATGGGTGGTGGAAATTAGTTCTCTGCTACCATTCTGACACTATTCATTGGACACAAAAGAATTCACAACCACATTTGCTGCTATGGACACAACCCCATTCCCGATGGCCTAAGTGCTAACTGCTATTTAACCATTAATGGAAAATGTCACATGGCACCAACCTGACATAAACCCAAGGAAAGGTAGAGGTCGATGGTCCTATGGTCATTGCCTTTAAATGAGAGTTTGGATATCCTCGTGAGTAAACATCAGAAGGGTGGTAGTGGACATAACACATAAGTTATTATTAAAAAGTGATAGGCGAGCAAGGGGATTAGATTTTATGGGGATGGTCAAGCAAAGAGATGGGGATGGCGGCGGTGGTTCAAGACATGACGAAGAGAAGCACGGCCGAAATGATTTAATAGATCTATCCACTGCTGTTTCGTGGATAATCTACACCAAATATGCGATCTGAGGGGTTGTACCCAATATTCACCAACTATGGGATACTGGTTGATAGCTTTATTCCAAATAAGAGGACGAAAATGACGAGATCCAGGTTTGGCTTTGTCCGTTACCATTGTCCTCATGTGCAGCATATGGTCGCTCAAAAAGCCAATGGACTATGGTGTGATGATAAAGCTATAAAGGTTAAAAAGGCTAACTATGGTAAGGAAGGTGGCATGAGACAACAGTTGGTCCATCACGGCTGACTAGCAAGTTTGTAGAGGAACTCAGCGAGAACAGGTGGGCTACCAAGGTAAGAGGTCCTTGCGAGGTGGTGAGTGGGAAGGTATCGGGATATAACTCTCTCTGCATTATCAAAGCCTATAAGGGAAGGTAATGTTGGTTATATGAGAGTGTCATAGCTGTGTTGAAACCAATATTCACGTGGAAGATTTCAAGGAAGAAATAGCAAGAAGAGGTCTAAGGGACGTTCAGGCGGCGGTAGGTGGTGGAAGGGATCCGGTCCTAACATTCCCATCCGGGAGATTATGAAGGAAAAGCAGTCTGAGGAGCCGCTAAATGAGTGCTGTGATTCAGTTCTTGAATGGAAACAGGGGATGTCTCTTAACCAAGAACGGAAGGTTTGGCTAAAGTCGCTATGGAGTTCCACTAAACCTATGGTGTTGTAACACCTTCATTAACATTGGTAAGATGTGGGGTATGGTGACTCCTCTGGATGAGGAAAGGCCTAACTTAAATCATTTTCAATGTGGTAAAGTGGACATCGCGACTAAGTACATGGATCCCCTTAATCAATTCCTCATATTAGAATGCAAGGCGTCAGCACCAGTTAGGGTGTGCGAGAGCAGATCATTGTCATCCAAAATGTGAAGAGTGCGGTGAGCCATTCATCGAAGAGCATCTTGGTGGAATCAAAAAGTAATCTGTAATAGTGTACTTTTCGGGCGCAGTAGAGGCATAAGCAAGAAAAAGAGTTGACCATGTAACAGTGCAAGCACACGTTAGCGCCAACACAATGGTGGAAGATGACGGCTAAGAGATACTGATGGTGGCGTAATCGGAACTTGCAAAAGGCATGTCGAAGAAATGGGCTTCGTGTGTCGAGAAATCGCAACACCGCCGCCAGTCCCAAGGCAGATCGTTGATGATGGAGATGTCAAAATTCAAACTTCGGGTTTATAAAAACGCTATCTGGGCCTCATAACATGAATCGTGGGCGATTTAATTGTGGACTGAAATCGAATCATGAATGTTATGGATCGGATGAGTTTCAACTCTTGGACCACCAAGAGTTAATGGATTCGTAAGGCGTGGAGGTGGGCGGTGGGAGGGTGTCAAACTATCCGAACCATGATGTGGAGCCAGTAGTAGTTGTGCAAGGCCTAGAAAGGGTAAGGAGAAGGTAAGATCTGAGGAAAAAATCGAATCGGACTTTTACGGGAAAAGTCCTTCGATCTATTGAGGAAGTATGGGAACAAAGAGGCTTCAACCAAGAGAGCAATGCCGCTGCCTTTGGACTGCGGTGGAGGTCCTCATCGGCATCAATGGAGCATGGACTTGATAGTGAGAGGTCATCCTCAATGAAGCCCAACTCTCAAAATGGGGAGGCTCTCGATTGTGCGTTCAATAGTAGCTGAGCTGTTGTGTTGGAGAAAATTGTGAGCCTTGAATTGAAGGACATGGAAAGAATTGAAGGGGGTGGAAGAAGGGGTTTGATGGACTCGGTGGGGGACATAATAGAGATCTCAAGGTTGTTTATGAAAATTCTTTCATGGAATGTTAGAGGGCTGGGGAGGAGGGAGAAAAGAGGTAAAGTGAAAAAGCTCCTGAAGGAGAGGGATATAGATGTTGCGTTGTTCAGAAACTAAAAATGCGAAATTCACATAGGATGAGGTTAGATCTGTGTGTAGAGACAAAATGGAGTTTATGGTGGTTGATGCGAGCTCTCTTGGGGATCTTGTGTATATGGGATCCAAATGTTTTCCAACTAACAGAGTGCTGTAGTAATAGAAGATTCATCTTATTATCAGGTACCCTCTTTAACCAATTTAATTGTGCTATATTAAATATTTATGCTCCTAATGATGTGGGCTCAAGGGGGAATCTGTGGAATTTGTCTATTGAAATTGAAGGAAGAATTCCAAAATCCTTGGTGCTTAGGAGGGACTTCAATGAGATTAGGCGGGTTGGGGATGGAGAGGATGCTCTCGGCGGAGATAGGGAATGAAAGAATTTAATGAGTTTGTTGACAAGTGTGAAGGTATCTGAGGTTACCATTACTTGGGAGGAGATTCACTTGGTGCAATTCTTGTGGTGGTGAAAGGTGGAGCAAAATTGATCGAATTTTGTGGATCCTAAATGGCTTGAGATATTTAACTTGAAGCTATGGGGTCTACCAGGCGGTATCGATCATTGTCCTCTTCTTATGATGGAGGATGAGAGGAATCAGTCCAAAGCCCTTCGATCACTGAATGCTTGGTTTTTGCATACAAATTTTTTGAATTTACGGGAGTCAAAGTGGAAGGAGTCCGGGTTGAAGGTTGAGGCTGGTTTATTCTTATGCGAAGTTGAAGATCTTGAAAAATGGCTTGAGAAGTTGGAATGTTGAGGTTTTGGTAATGTTGTAAACAAATTGAAGACAGGGTGAACTTCCACGAATTGATTTGTCTGAGACTAGAGACCTTGATTGTGATGAAAAGGGAGGAGAAGTGAAGTTAGAGTGAAATGTGGAGATTGAGTAGGATGGTGGAGTGGCTATGGTCTAGTCTGAAAGGGCGAAGGTGACAAGAATACAAGGTTTTTTCATGTAGTCACAAAGAGCGAGAACAATAAGAAATGAATTACATTCCATTACGAGAAGAAGTGGTGTATGAGGAGGCAAGTGAAAGAGTAAGGTCTTGGAATATTTCAAAACGATTATCTGGTGTGGCGAAAGACACAGATTGGGGGTCATTTTCCATCGTATTTGGTAGTGTGAGGTTTGCTATGTTAAGCGTGATATTTCTGACGAAGATTAAACTAGTTGTGATGGAGTGTGATGGTAACAAAGCACACTGATGGCTTTAATATGTTGTGCTTTTAGAAGTTTTGGAAGGTCATGAAGGATGAGGTCGTTAATTTTGTGAATGAATTCCATAGGAATGTTAGGCGGTAAAAGGCATTAACAGCTCTTTCATAACCTCATCCCCAAGAGGGACAATCAAATCGGCCTATCGACTATAGACCTATATCGCTTTTGGTGGGCTCGATCTACAAAATCATAGCAAAACTTTTGGCAAATAGACTCAAATCTGTTTTGCCACATATTATTAGCGAGCATGATCTGCGTTCCTTAAGTGGTAGGAATATTTTTAGATGGTGTCTTGATGGCAAATGAGGTTGTGGAAAGCTGAAAGAGCGAAGGAAGGAGTCCTTATTAAGTTGGATTTTGAAAAAGGCGTATGACTCCATTAATTGGGGTTTCCTCTTCTCTATGATGTCTAAGTTAGGGTTTGGCGCTAAGTGGATCAAGCTGGATAAAGGAGTGTGTAACAACGTTAAGAGTCTCGGTGCTTGTAAATGGATCCCCTCTTTGAAGAGTTTAGCTCATGAGGGTCTAAGACAAGGTGATCCACTATCTCCTTTACATTTAATATATAGTTGAGGGCTTACATCTTTTGTTGAGCGGGCGTGTGGGCTAAACCTAATTAAAGGGTGAAGGTAGGAAGTGAGGGTGTGGTGTTGACTCATTTACGGTTTGCGGATGATTCACTATTGTTTTGTGAAATGAGGTGGAGGAGGTGAGAAAATTGAAAAAGGGTTCTAAGATGCTTTGAAATCTTATGCGGCCTAAAAATAAATTTTCATAAGGCGTCATTATGTGGTGTGGGAGTCTCTGTGGAAAGTCCGAATGATATGGCTACAATTTGCATTGTAAAACTCAAGCATTGCCAATTAGCTATCTTGGGTTGCCATTGGTGCTAATCCAAGGAAGAAAGCTACTTGAAACCAGTTGTGGACAAAAGTAAAAAGTAAGTTGGCTGGATGGAAGGAAGATGCTATCTGTTGCGGGGAGACTCACTTGATTAAAGCAGTAACCGGCCTTGCGGTATATTATTTATCTTTATTCAAGATGCTGAAGGGGTTGCTTGAGGTGGATAAGATTCAAGCTAGATTTTTGTGGGGTGGCTCACGATCGGGGAAGGAAAATCCATATGATTAAATGGAAGGATACATCTAAAAGATTGGACCAAGGTGGTTTGGGTATTAGGCAGTTGAGGGCTGTAAATAATTGCCTGCTTATGAAATGGTGGTGGAGGTTTGGTTGTGAAAAGGATGCCCTCTGGAAACGAGTTATATGCAGCAAATACAAGCTGGAGGTGGGTGGTTGGATTCCGTCACTAACACCATCCATTAGCCACTAGCAGTGTGGAAGGGATCATCTCATTGTTGCTGAACAATGCAATAGCTTAACAGAGCTCTATCTGAATAATTTTCACTTGAAGGTTGGGGATGGGGTGAGATTGGTTTTGGACTGATATGGTGTCATTCTACTTGCTTGAAGGATGAATTAACCTGTATAGGTTATCTTTGGAGAAGCAGGAGACCTTGAGTGGTATAGTTGACAAGAAAATCACAGCAGGTGGCTGGGTTCTGGTCTTTAGAAGGAAGCTGTATGATTGGGAGAAGCTGGGCTGGACAGATTAATTACTATACTGGCAGCCCCAGATCTGTGTGCTGAGAGCCCTGATCAGCCTGTATGGTCAGCCTCTTCTCATAGGACTCATCATCTTAGGGTATCGAGCTGTATGCTCTCTAAGTTTGCTGTGGACACTGATGGTGGCTCTCTGAGCATAACTAGGTTGATATGGCTTAAGTATATCCCCCTAAAATGCAGTCTTTGGGTGGTTTGCATGGAAAAAAAGATTGAAGGCTAAGGAGTTCTTCTGAAGTTGGGTGTGATTAATCAGGTACATCTACAGCGTGTGTATTCTGTGTGGCTGTGAGGGTGAATCAATGAATCATGTATTACTTTGGTGTCCCTTGTGTGGAAGATATGGGCTGAAATGCTAAATTGGTGGGGACGTCAAGCTGTTATACAGGTTCTGTGTGGAAGAAAGCCTTCTCATGTGGTGGTGGGAGGAAGTGGAGGAAGGTAGAAAAAGATTTGGAGAGTAATTCCCTTGGCAGTAATGTGGTCAATCTGGAAATGCAAGCGAGTGTGTGTTTAGAGCATCTAGCCCAAATCTGGAGGACCTCTGTGATCTAATCAAGTATAGGATTGCTTTTGGGTAAAATCATACCTCTCAGATGTACATTTTTCAGTGCAGGAACTTGTCTTCCAGTTGAGGCAAGTTAGAAAGTGTCTGGGGGGATCCATGGTAGTTTAGTGTTAGTGGCTGGTCTGTCGGTCTGTGAAGGCTGTGTTTGTCATATAGGTTGCAGCAGTAAATTGGGCTCTGCTCAGTTTTGGGTTTAATGTCCTTTGTTGATTTATACTCTGAGTTATCTGTTTGGGTTGATTGCTTTTAATTTGTGGTTCGTGGCCTTGAAGTTGTTTGCTGCTGCTGGCTTCTGCATTGTTGGTTGAAGCTTATCTGGTACCAATCTGTAGATGTTGCATTGGTAGTGTTTGACTGCAAAGTTCTGTTGAGTGGTGGTCCAGCAGCAGCAGCTGGTTTTGACCCAAAAGGGTGTATGTTTAACTCTTAACACTTTCAAGGTTAGAATCAGCAGCTCGTTTTTGAGCCACAAGGGTGTATGCTAATCTATTAACACTCTCAAGGATAAAGTAGGTTCTATTAATGCCTCTGTTTTGGCTGAATTTTGCTTCTTGATCACAACTTCTGGGTGTTTTGGTGTTGCTTCTTGGTTTTTTTCCTCTTTCTTTCTCTTTATTGGTTTCTCACCAACTGGCGCTTGGGGCTTTTCAGACCCAAACTCCTCTTTATTGATGTAACCTTCATTCCTTGAATGTTTTTTCAATAAAGATTTTCTTTGCCGATCAAAAAAAAAAAAAAAAAAGTTATTAAAAGTGATGTATATGTAAAAACTCATGAATCAATGAAATGTAGATAGTCGTATGTCATAGCAAGCCTTGTATTAGCCACTAGCATTTTTGTAACTATCTATTTTACTAGCATTCCTAATTATCCTAGATAATTAAATTCTCTTACTAGATGAAATTCTCCACTTTTTTGGCCTAAAACTAACACAAAATTCAATATCATTTAAAAACTTGATTTTAGGTGCCAAAATGTTCATTAGAACCCATTACAAACATTCAAATTGTGATAAATAGGTTACATGCTTAGTAATGAATTCTATTAAGCATTTGCTAGGGGCTGAGAAAAATTCACAAGTTCCATTTCTGATTTTCATTACGCATTAGTTGAAACTTTCAATATTGTTACACGGTAGCCATTAAGCTTGCCAATACCTCAATTTAAAGACACAGATATTGTACTCATTGCTAATATCTTCACACAATCACAATTTGGTCCTCAGATAAGCTTTGTTATAACTTCACTCAAATCACTGAAGCATTATAAGCAAATGCATTATATTACAACCATAGAGATACATAGTGGGGATGATCACCATAAAAGGTACATCGTGAAACTAACCATTCCTAATGTTCACCCATCTATTTGAGAGTCTAGGTGAGGTCGAACATGTACAAGCTAACCTCTTTGCACAAATAGGCAGCCATGAAATGTAACCTCATGCAGGTTATAACACAATCGCAAAGGTACATAGTGAAAATAACTATTTCCTAAGCGTTCACTAGGTGGGGCATAATGCAACAAACTAACCTCTTTATTTGCAAAAAGTGGCTACCATGACATTCAATCCCATCTCATGCTTGACAATATGAGCTTTACAAATACCCAAACAAATAGTGGAATTTAAGTACTTATACTTTCTCAAAAACAAATAGTTTATATCCATTCTACCCAATCACGTTACAAAAGGTACCACTAGCGTGAACTTGGGAAGCACATGTTGGATTAAAAGATGTGTCCATACATACACTTCATCTAACACATAAAATGTTAGGACATGGGATGGATCTTGAGGTTGTCAACATTCTTCTCATGTACTCTAGGATGGAAAGAATTGTCTAACTTATATTAATTCATAAAGCTTCACCTTTCCCAATCAATGTAAAAAGTGAAACAAAATAAGAAAATATTCTAGAGGAATTCTGCCAACCACAGGCTGCTTTCATCTCTTCATCTAGTCAAGCATACCTCTTGGATACATATGCAACCTCGAGGCATGTCCAACACCTATCTCACAGCCATAGCCTTTTCTCAAAATGGGAACTTTTCGGTGATGCAAAAAAAATGACCATCTTTGCAATAGAGAGAGAAAAGAAGAGAGAGAGAGAGAGATTCAGGATTGTAACTAGCAAAATAGAGCATAATGAATGAAAGAGACATTAAAAAATGCTGTAATCAGCATATCATAACAAATTGGTAGTATTAATCTTTAACTATAAAACTAATAATAAGATGACTACTTAAATTGGGCGTTAAAAAAGGCCTCGACTCTCTATTAATTGAGAGTTTTTATTTGATATGTTATCGAAGTTTGGCTTTGGAAATAGATGGGTAAGTTAGATGAAAACTTGTGTCCTCTGCTATGATCTCTGTTTTTGGTGAATGGGCCACCAACATCTGAGTTTGTCTCTGAGAGAGGCCTTAGACAAGGTGATCCATTGTCACCATTCCTATTTAACATTATAGCAAGGTCTTAAATATTTTCTGGGCGAGCTAGAGAGTTGGGTCTAATTCAAGGGGCGAGGTGGGTTCAAATGGTTTTAGAGTCTCGCACTTGCAATTTGACGATACAATTTTGTTACATGTCGGATTTGGTGGAAGTGAACAACATTAAAAGAATTCTTGATGCTTTGAGATTATATCAGGTTTGAAAATTAATTATCACAAGGCGTCATATGTGTGGTTGGGGTAGATGAGGGTTTGCTGCAGGGGTATGCTTCTTGTTTAAACTGTTCTCATCAAAATTGCCTTTCAAGTACTTAGGGCTCCTTTGAGGATTTATCTAGTAGGAGGAGTACTTGGAAACCTGTTCTTGATAAATTCAAGCAGAAATTGTCTTCATGGAAGCGACATTTATTATCTTTCTAGAGTCGTTTGACTCTAATCAAATCTATCATGTCTAATTGCCCATCTATTATCTCTCATTATTCAGAATCCGCTGGAGTAGCAAAAAGAAATTGACATAATGCAATCTTGTTTCTGTGGGGTGGATCCGATCTTAGAAGGAAAACACATATGGTCAAGTGGAGGTGGTTACTAGAATAAGAAACTAGGTGGGTTAGGATTGATGAGGATTAAAAGCTTCAATCAATGTCTTTCTGCTGAAATGGTGGTGGAGATTTGGTGAGTGAAAACACTCCTGTGGAAGGAAGTGATTTGTTCAAAGTATGTGTCATTGGATGGAAGATGGATTCCAAAATTAATAGGCAGAGAGTCAAGATCTGGTCGAATATAATTGATTGTTCTATCCAATCCAAAGCTGCATCAATTTTATCTCAATAATTCCCAGATTGTTCTGCAGGATGGGAAGAGAGTTAGGTTTTGGAGGGACAAATAGGTGGGTAATGTTTGTAGGATGAATTCCCAGGCTATTTTCCTTATGTCTGATAAAATGGTGTAGTGAGTGTGTTCTTTGAAAGAAGGAAGGATGGAGGCTGGAACGGGTTTTAAGACCTTTCGGTCTGGAGGAGGAAAGCTAATAGACTCTTCAATCTGTTGCTCACTGCACCATCAACGTGTCCTACCAGATCTGATGAGCTCAAGTGGGGTGCAGATCCATCTGCTTTTTACTGTTTCATCAGTTTATAATTGGATTGAATCTCATCTGGGACCTATAGTACCAGTGCGCCTAATTTGGAATAACTTTGCCCTCCCAAAGTGCAATTCTTTGGGTGGCTAACTTGGCTGGATAAAATTAAAACTTCTACTTTCCTCCGCATAGAATTGGTATATTACCAGGAGTGCAAATCTTGATTGTGTTTTCTGTCATAATAAAGGTTGAAACATGGAACATCTTCTCCTTTATTGTCATTTTGTTTAATTACTTTGGTCAAACATTGTAAGATGGTGGGGTATACAGTGGGTGCTACCAGGTTCGATGACTGGACTGTTGCATTGGTGGTCTGGCAGCAGGATGAAGAAAATTTGGAGAAAAAGTTTTGGATGGTTCTGCCTTTGGCTATTCTCCGCTCTACATGGAAGCTTGTCGGAAATGATTATGTTTTTAATGAATCTTAACCAAACTTGGATGATTTGTGTGAGTTAGTGAAGGTTCGTGTAGCTATATGGTTCAAAGCCTCACCAGTTCGGATGGAGTTCTCTATTGATGACTTGGTCTTTAATTTGCCACAGTGATGTTCTGTGCATGTATCAGAAACGGAGAATACTGATCTGGATTAAGTCTGCTGACATTTTGTACTCTGCTGTTATTTTTCTTTGCTAGTGTTATTCTTTTCTTATTACTTCTAGTATTTTTTGGGTTTCAGAGGTCTGTTCAGGTGCTCATGCTTTCTTTTGTTTGGTTGTGTTCTGTACTGGTCTAATTTCATTGATTGATTTTGTTACACTGGTGGTGGATTGTTAGTTTGAATTGGTTGTTGATGAAATGGTTAAAATGAAAAATTACAATGATTGATGAAATGGCTAAAATTGAATCGGTTGCTGTTGAAATGGTTTGCTAATCCTAACATATCAGATTTGCTAATGGCTGACTGTTTGGTTTGCTGGATGATCTGTTCTGTATCAGGAATAGTGGGCTATGAATTTGGGAGGTTGAGCTATGCTATGGCTGGATGGTTTGTTCTGTTTTTGGTCTGTTGTTGGTTGATCTAACAAATCTGTTTTAGACTGCTATGCACTTTTGCTGATGAAATGTTATGCACTGATTTATATACTGCTGTTGGACTGCTATGCACTGATATATCTACCTGTGATCTGTTTTGCTATGAACTGATGTGGACTGCTGAATTGTTGATCTATTCTGATATGTTGTGGTAAATATGATATGTTAGGGCTATCTACTGTTGTTGGGCTGGTTTGAACTGATATGCTCTGCTGTTATAAGTTGCTGCTGCTGTTAGCTTTTGAGGTTTCTCCCTTTGGATGTGTTCTGGTGGGTTGATTTGAGTTAAGGTTCAAGTAAGCATTTTGAAGGTCTTGGATATGGTTTAAGCTGCATAGTTGATCCTAGACTGATATGTGGTGAAGGGATCTGATATGTTGGTCTGCTAGGCTCTGCTAGTGTGGTGTGTTATGCTTGTGGTATGTTGCTTGTGTGCGTAGCAATGTATGTTGATTCATTGTTTCTGATGGTTGGACTAATGCTGTATAAGGTGAGAGTAGTAATGTGTGGATCAAGGTGAACTGCTACTGAACTGCTGCTATCCTGCTACTAATGCCAGTTGGACTGCTACTATCTTTGAAGGTTTTTTTGATAAATTAGATATTGGGACAGACAATGGGTCATATGAATGATGTTTTTGGTGCTCTTGTTCTTGTTTTTGTTCTCTCTTCTTTGTTGGTTGCTTGGATTGATTTCTCACCAATCTTGGGTCAAGTGCTAGCAAATGATTTTTACCTTCCCCGGTGCCAACTAGTTCTACGATTGTAGAGGTTAGCTATGATGTAGTGCATTTTCCTGCTTTATTGTTTTTGCATGTGTGTATTGCTCTTTTCATCATCATTGCCGATAAAATAAATAAAATAAATAAATAAGTATGCAATAGTAGATACTGAGATGCATGTTTGGCAAAGAAATATTCTTCAGAGTTTAGGGTAACCAACTGTGGAGAAATAAAACAAAATTCAAGTTAAATGGTTCTGTGGAGAATAGTAGATACATCAAGCAGGGTGGCTCTCTTAAGTTGAAATGGTCTATGGATGAGAGCATTCAAAAAGAAAAAGATGGAGGTAAAAGAAATAGGCACTATTTCTTGAGATTCCAAAACAAACATAGTCCCAGGTAAAGAAATTGGTAAAATGAATCATAGATGTAACCATTTAGGGAAAAGGAGCTTCATAGACTTGACTGGTTTTCTTTCATCTTTCATATATCTTTTCCATTGTGAAAACATCCTTGGTTGACTTGAATCCTACTATTCTTGCCTGCCATACATATTACCATAATAAAAGACTTAATCTTGAGTTTTTAGTCTGCTCAATATGCGCATGTATATGTGTGCTTCTGTGTTCTAATTTAACTTATTGAATATTAAAGCTATCACTAATAGAATCATTAATAGATGAAATTTTCTTTAGATATGTATGAACAACAATATACAACTTAACCCAGAATTATAAGGAGGTTTGTAAGTTCAGCTGACGAATAGAACTTAGATAGTGCAGGTTCAAGTAAAGTTAAAACTTGAGAGAGTTTCAAAATTCAACTAGTCATTGG